>OZ038492.1:73842501-73960001 GCA_964036315.1 Acanthosepion esculentum | reverse complement strand
AATAAAATAACTATGCATCAACATGTAAATATTCTTTCTACCTTTAATAAGGACACAATTTTTAAAAAAAACTTGTCCGTAATTACGAGAGGTTCCTATTAAAAATAATTACAAAACTTGTCTAAATTATTCAATGAGACATATCTTAATGAAAATATGCTGCCAAAATATATGTAATATATATATATATATATATATATATATATATATATATATATATATATATATATATATATATATATATATAAGCGTGTGTAAATATAAAAGTGAACATAGATGTCAGTACTTAGAGGAGACAGTCTGTTTCATGCTAGATGTAATCGTCAGGCCATATATATATATATATATATATATATATATATATATATATATATATACAGTGTAACCCGGATATTTGAGAGTTGTCGGGACCGAAGGAGAAGTCTCTTATATCCGGGTTTCTCTTATATCCGGGTTTGGTCTATTATATATACATTAACACAGGCTCTAATTTGGGACCAGATAAAATCTCTTATATCCGGGTTTCTCTTATATCAGGGTCTCTTATATCCGGGTTACACTGTATATATATATTCGACCTTTCCCGTCGTATTCGACGTATGAGAGCCAAGCAGTACAGTGCCTAGGAACCGACAGCTACACACCAGCACCTGTGATTTAATTATAGTGGTGAAGGTTTTGTGCAAACCCATCCACACTTATTGAAATGCCGAATACAGAGGCCTGGTGCACTACGTGCCACAAGATTCACAAACGACCCTCCGCAGGTTTTGACTTCAGAGTTGTCCTTCTATCCCGACTAGTTGCCATCTCTCTCTCTCTCTCTCTCTCTCTCTCTCTCTCTCTCTCTCTTTGTGTATTTATATATATATATATATATGTGTGTGTGTGTGTGTGTGTGTGTGTGTGTGTGTGTGTGTGTGTGTGTGTTCCGTTAAAGACGACTGACAACGTACTGCAATTAAGCTTTGTATTTTTCTTGTGTTCCGGAGTGTAAAAGACTGTAAAATATGCCCAAAAGTTCTGCATCACCGAGCGCTTTCGACTATTCTTTTAGGAATTAAAAATTAAAAATAATGGAAGCCCTAATAATAAAAAGGGAAAGCCAACACTCAATAACATTGACTATGAACATGGCTACAATGTGCTGACAGTGTTAGGAAAATAAAACATTCCTATAACTTTAGACACATGCATAAAAATAACAGATATTTAGTTAAAAAGAAAAGGAAGCGTTGAATAATTTAGACAAGTTTTGTAATTATTTTTAATAAGAACCTCTCGTAATTACGGACAAGCGCTCGGATATACAGAATCTTGAACAGTTTTTACACAGTTTGTGTCCGGAAAAGCAATGACTTGTACGAACATAAGAAAAATTAAATAAAAAGCTTAATGGCAGTACCCTGTCAGGCGTCTTAAACGAAACATGTATAAAAGGGGATTTCTGCTCAAATATAAAATTATATATATATATATATATATATATATATATATATATATATATATATATATATGTTATGCTTTCTGAATGAGTAATCGAGGATTTTCTTCGATACAAATAAATCTGTTGTGGTATGAATACTTATTTTTAATAATTAATAACATATACCTGAAAAGTGACCTTACCCAAAAAGAAGAATTTAAAAAAAAAACATTGTATCAGCAGTGTTATCTGCCCTGATTGCTAATACCCCATTATGATGCTGCTATTACGTGAAATGTCCACTTATTGGTATCGAGCATTGTCTCTTATTGCCCGTTACAAACGAGTTTCCCATTATTACAAATAGGGGAGACAAGGATCTACAACGGATAAAAATATAAAGTCATATTGTTTTTTTTTATATATATGCAGTAGCAGATTATATTTAGGTAAACGCTAAAAAAATATTGACTTCAAAGAAGCAGTTTATTTTTATAATGAATCCTTTTCGTCATATTTAAACTTTTCTCCAAGTTCACATTCTGTATAATTTATGAATGAACAAATGTCGAATTATTCAGTTTTATTTTGTGTTGTTTGTTTGGTACCTTAGTTTACTTCTTTTTTTTTTTACTTCTTTTTTTCTTAATGATTTTCCACTTCGAGTGAATGAAGTAATTTCAATTCAGCCTTAATGCGGTTATTAGCTCGCTCCTCTACCGGTAACTCGTGGGAAAACAATAATTTGATTAATTACGCCCATTCTATAAATTTCGCTGCACGTCACGCTGCCATAATAATCAGTGCCAATGCGAGAAAAGGCATCTCCGCTGATGGAAAAACAATAAATACTACGATATGCTGATACTCTGATCAGTCAGTTGGGGTCCCAAAGCAATCCCTTATTAAAAAGCTGAGAGGCTTCTACAATTTCAATCATATTTTCTTCTTCTTGACTTATTTTCATTTATTTGATTATATTTGTTAAGATTCCGAAAATCTTGCCATTTCACAAAGAGAAATATGAAATAGGCATAGCCGTCAAATCTCAGTAAAATTTCCCATTTTTAGCAAATTGATGAAAAGGAAAATTTGCTTTCAAATATAGATTTGTGTCCTAATACATATACATACGTACATATATAAATATATATATATATTTAAAGATATTTTTGAAGGTACAAAATTTTATCACAGCAATAAACGTATGAAGCTTGATATTACTAGACATATTAAAAACGGGCGAAGCAACCGGTTTCGCTCCCGCTCATCAGGCTTTCAACGGGAGATTTAATTTAAATTAAAAAACAGAGAAAATGTACAATGAAAAGGAAATCTGGAGGAGGATAGAAAAAAAAATTATGAGCAAAAGGAGCTAGAGGCAAATGACAGCGAGCCCCAACAAATACTCACGTTGTTCGCACAAGGAAGGCTTGCGGGACCCGATGTAAAGTGTCTCCAGCACCTTAAGGTGAAATAACGAGTGTGACCCGGACAACACGGTGAACTGGTCAACACAGTATTTATTTGCACAAAATTACAAATTGTGGCACAAGGCCGAAAAAGGGGAGGGGTAAAGGCTGATCATTACTTACTATCCTATACCTAGCTAATCAGATTCGCGACCCATCCATACATTACAATTATCCCATTCACCACAAGAACTCATCCGTCGCCATTCAAACCTTCATCCACCATAATACCACATCCACACCAGGGGAACATACAAAAAAACGCGCCCCACACCATAAAAATTTGATGATAATACAATACATTAAAATTCCAATAATGAATAGATGAAAAGGGGAGGGAGATGAACCCAATAACAAACTAAAAATTCAACAAATATTTAAACTAAACATAATTTATGTTAGTAGGGCCCATCCAACCCTCAAAACAGAGGCCGCTGTATTCTGCCGATAAGGCAAAATCAAGAAGCACTCTCGCTAAGGGGGTGGGAAGGAGAAAAAATAACACGGGCGTGGGGAAATAAAAGGCTGAGCCAGTCGAGATAAAATTGGGGGGTCAAAACCAAACTGGGGAGGTTGGGAATCTCAACTGGATCATAACATAAGAGATAACCGGGAACAGGTTAGGAACACATTTACTCACATTAACTAGGTACACTTAAGCTTGTCTAACCTAACCAAGGGGAGGGTTCCACAGGAAACCACCCCGATGTAACTTTGGTTGACCTAGTAAAGAAAATCAAGGCTAGCCCCGTTCAAACGAACCAAGCTCGCCGCTTTTACCCACCTTTCGCTAAAGACTGTCGAATGCAATCGTTTTCTATCAGTTCTAATCTTCATTTTGAGCTGATGCACAAAGAATCGGATCAGATCCTGATAAGAAAGATGATTGCCTCGCAAGACTTCCTCCATGCGCGTCGTCCATATCACCATTCGGGCCGTGGCTAGCAGCATCAGAAACACCATTCGTTTCACCCCGGAATACGGGGGCGATACATTGTCACACGCGTATGCACGGTCAATGGACACGAGTTCTTCCGGAGCGAGACGAGCCGTCAGCTCGCCGACATGGTCCCATAAGGGGCGGACCCGGGGGCAATGGTAGAAGGCGTGCGAAGCCGTTTCCTCTAAACCAAGGTCACACCGTTCACAGTCTGGCAAATCCGCCAAGCCCCATATGAAAGCCTTGTCGTTGAGAGGCAGCCGATTCCGAGCCAATCGCCAGGTAAGCGAAAACTCAGGGTTACTGAGATAATCCGCCGCTGGCGCCCAAGACCAGTAGGAGCGGTACTCCTCCTCCGAACAGCAGAGCGTATCACGTAGGGAATCCTTCACGCGACCCTCCACTAAACCCCGATAGAAGACCTTCCTAGGCCGTGAAAGGTCACTGGACCGCGGAATAGCCTTCAAGGCTAACCGACACTCGCGGAGGAAATGCGATTCATCCCGGGATTTACGACGGCGCTCAACCCTCGAGATGGGGGGACTGATGGTAAGGCTAGAGAACGCGTCCCTAACAATCTCCTCCAGAATCGGATCTCCTCTAGTCAATGCACGGCGTAGGAAAGCCAACGGAGAGGCACGGATGTGACTCTTCAAGTGTGGCATTCCCAGCCCCCCATGACACGGACGTTTAGTGCAGACTCGTCTGTCGACCCTGTTCGCGCGTCCCCTCCATAAAATGGAGGATAGCGCTTGCTCGAGCGCCTTCATGTGGGTATCACAGAGAGGAAGTACTGACAATCGATAAAGAATCAGGGGGGAAATGTATGTAACACACACCTCCGCCCTGCCCTTTACGGACAACCTCCGTCGATTCCAAGACTTACCGGCAGAAACGACCTTTGCTAGTACTTCAGACCAATTTTTCTCCAGCTGGAGGTCGGGTCCAAACCACACTCCAAGAATGCGGACAGGACCGTCCGTCCAACCGAAGCAGCCTGGAAGATCACGCCCCTTCCAGGCACCTAACCGCAAGCCGGACGACTTGTCGCGGTTTATCTTGGCCCCTGTCACCTTCTCGTACCGATCAAGTGCCTTCTGTACCGCCTCAATGTCGCTAAGGGACGACACGAAAGCAGATACGTCATCGGCGTACGCGGAAACTCTGGCTCGAGACCCTCCAGGAACGGCGATCCCGCGTAGGGCCGGACTGCACGTCTCATCCTTCAGCCGGCGCAGGAGAGGCTCCAACGCCTAAGCATAAAGGAGAGGCGACAGCGGACAAGCCTGACGAACCGACCTCGACAGAACATAAGCGCCCGACAACTTTCCGTTCACCTGTACCACAGCACTAGGGGAGCGATACAGGAGGCTAATCCAGCGGCAGAAGTCGGGTGCGAATCCGGCGGCCTGCAGGACAGTAGCAAGGTAGCGATGATCGACCCTATCAAATGCCTTGGACTGATCCAAATTGATCAGCGCGGCTTCATCGTCGTCTTTTACGCCCTCTAGGATCGTGCGGATCAAATGCAGGTTGCTCTGAATTGTTTGGCCCCTCACAGAACAAGTCTGCTTGGGTCCCAACAGAGACTCGGCAAATGACTGCAAACGCTCCTGCAGGATCTTGGCCATAATCATTAACTCTGTGTTTAGCAGAGTTATGGGCCTATAATCGTCTAATTTTCCCCCCAACACCCTTGCCCTTTTTCAACAGAGTGATCACACCCCTGGAAATGCGGTTGGGGATGGACCCCGACCGAAACCAGTTGTTGAACACTGCTGTCAAAATCGGAACAAAGATGTGCGACAGCCTGAAGTACAATTCATAAGGCAAACCATCCAGGCCGGGCGACTTGCCTCTGCCGACCTTCTTCAATGCCTCGTAGACTTCGCCCTCCGTGATCTCTCCCTCGCAGCTAGCTGCTTCAGTCGGCGCAAGACGAGGAAAGTCAGCCAAATAGCTGCGAAACTCCTCCTCACGTAGACCAGGCTCCTTGGTAAAGCGGTTCTCGAAATGCCGCCGAAACGCCTCGCACATATCGACAGTCGACCGCAGAGTACGCCCCTCCGGGGTTTTGACTTGACGAATGTAATGATCACGACCTCGACGGACTTCTTCCCGACGCAGATCTGCGCCCAGGTTCACAGATTCAGAAGACATCTTACTTGAATAATTCAGTTGAATAAGGTCGTATTATTATTATGGAATTATAAAACAACAAATATTTTCTTACCTGATGATATCTGTAGGAACAGATGAAAGCTCGTAAATATATAAAAAAAAGACCTTATTCAACTGAAATTTATAAACAGGGATCATAACATTCATTTACAGGTTCGGGGTTAATGTCTCTTAGTAAATTGTTTGCGAAGATGTATTCTCGGCATTTTATCATTAACTTCTGTATCTGTTTTCTGTATGAATGATTCATTGTAATGTAAATTGAACTGCACCACATACTTGATATAAAAAATAACTGATCCGAGGTGCATTTTCGAATAATAACTGTGACATTCCTATATATATATATATATATATATATATATATATATATATATATATATATATATATATATATATATATATATATATATATATATATATTACATATATATATATTACATATATATATGTATATTACATATATATTACATATAGATATATATATATATTACATATAGATATATATATATATATATTACATATAGATATATATATATTACATATATATATATATTACATATATATATATTACACAGATATATATATATTACATATATATATATATATTACATATATATATATATTACATATATATATATATATTACATATATATATATATTACATATATATTACATATATATATATATTTATTACATATATATATATATTACATATATATATATATATATTACATATATATATATATTACATATATATATATATATTACATATATATATTTATTACATATATATATATATATTACATATATATATATATTACATATATATATATATATATTTATTACATATATATATATTTATTGCATATATATATTACATATATATATATTACATATATATATATATTATATATATATATATATATTACATATATATATATATATATATATATTACATATATATATATATATATATATATATACATATATATATATTACATATATTATATATATATATATATATATATATATATACATATATATATATATATATAAGTTTCATTAAAGACAACTGACAAGTTACCGCGATTCAGCTTTATATTCAATTTTTCTTATCTTCATATAAGTATTTTCTTTTCTCGAGAAGTTGTGGAAAATCTGTCCGTAGGTTCTGTATATTCGAGCAATTTCGGCTATTCTACAAGCCATTATCAAAGATGTTATTTTTATTTTTAGGTGAATATGTACATTTTTATATGTGCATATCTAGAGTTATTGTGATTTTTTTTTAATGTGGCCGTGTTCAAAGCACAATTAAAAGTGAACATTGAAGTCAACACTCAGAGGTGACAGACTGTTTCATGCTAAACGCAATCATCACGTCTTTTTGGCGGGTGTATATTTTGTATGGTTTTCTCTTAGCGTCGTGCATGAAATAATGAGGATACTGGAGGTTTATTGATAGTGATTTCTATGTATATATCTTCTAGGTATCGGGGTCTACAGATAAACATTTTTGGTTCTCACCCGTCGAGGTGCAATTGAAAGGCACCGAAACGAAGTTGCATCGTTGTAGTGATTAAACTGTTTTTGTCTATATGATAAAATTATAATATATATATATATATATATATATATATATATATATATATATATATATATATATATATATATATGAAGATTGCCACATTTCACATCTTATTCAGAGGAGAGCCGTCAACGATCCCTCGCATCACTTGTGATGGCTTCGGTCTCGTGTCGGGGTCACTGGCCCCTTAGATGACTCTTGAAACCAGCGTTCGATTTAATATGATATAAGAAATATATGAAAGATAAACACTGTGTCCTTGATGGAGTTGATTGTATCTGCATTCCCTACAAATCTCCTGTGTACCACCATGGTTATTCTCAGTCCAGATGACGATCTGCAAAACTTGTTGCAAACAACAAAGGTATTGTCGACGTTTCGATGAGGGAGGTTGGCATAATTGCCTCGCTTCTGTTTGCTATGATGGACTTTCGGATGGTTTTCATAAACTGCATCCGACAACAACTTGCGCTCACGCACACACCATATTTCCAAGACTGCATATTAGTTGCCTCTTAGGAGATTATGCTTACACACACACACACACACACACACACACACACACATATATATATATAGAGAGAGAGAGAGAGGGAGAGAGAGAAAGAGAAAGAGAGAGGGGGAGAGAGAGATCTGCTTTCGTGTGTGTGATAATAATAATCTGATCGATAGACATACCAAAGGACGTATGTGTTAATCTAATTTGTACAAAAAATGTTGCTAGTGGCATATGAGAATAGCTTCCAGTGTAATTACAAAAGGTGTAAATCATATAAACAATAAAATGTTCAAATGATTTTTCCATGAACATAGATGTAGAAACAGATTTAGGCCTATAGGTAACGAACGAGACATGAAAATATAAAGAGAGAGATAGATAGATAGATAGGTAGATAGATAGATAGATAGATCTTAATAAACTGAGATAGATAGATCTTAATAAACTTAGATCAATCTTAATAAACTTAGATAGATAGATAGATAGATAGATAGATAGATAGATAGATAGATTAAATAAACTGAGATAGATCTTAATAAACTTAGATCAATCTTAACAAACTTACATAGATAGATAGATAGATAGATCTTAACAAACTGAGATGAATTGATCTTGATAGCTAGCTAGCTAGCTAGATCTTAATAGTCTGAAATAGGTAGATCTTAATAAACTGAGATAGATAGAGCTTAATAAACTGCGATAGACAAATCCTAATAAACTTAGATATTAAAGTGATAGATAGATAGATAGATAGATAGATAGATAGATAGATAGATAGATAACTGTGACTAAATTTCGAACAATGCTATCGTTTGATCTATCTTAAAATATTGCCTGTTTAGTCCTGCTACGTTCTAACATTGCCTCGCACATAAGTGGCAACGTTGTGTGTCTCTTGCAGTAGTTGTTACATAAACGCCACATAACATGTAATGAATTACTTTTGCTTATCTGTGAGGTGCTTGCTGATATCTTAGACCCGCCGGCTAAGACTGACGTAGCTACTTAATAAACAACTTTAAGCAACATTTTTTTAGGGAAATTAATATCAAGAGCCTTACGAACGACACTCTTGACGTTTTTGACACACAAGACGATTCTGTTTAAAATCTCTCTGACCTTTGTGCACTGCTTTCCTCAAGAATGCACGTCTAGAGCTAATTTTCCCAACTATTTTATGTTGACCTTCTTCATTGTAATCCTAAATTCAATCTTTATACCTCAGTTTCAGCTTATTCACTGGTCTTTTTACTTGATTAAATAGATAATTAGATAGATAAGAAAAGAGGTAAATACAAACATGCCTAGATAGATACATACATATGAACAGATGTAGATATAAACAGGCCTGGATAGATAGATAGATAGATTGATAGATAGATAGATGTAACTGTAAATGGCAACATTTCTAGAAGAGGGAAAATTCCTACACACTGAATTGCTGGTGTGAGATACGTTCCTATTAGTACCTGTGATCCTAGGCAAAGTTTAAAGAAAAGGGAAGTGAGTTTCTTTTATAAATCATATTTTTAAATGTGCCTGACGATTAATGCTACGTATATATATATATATATATATATATATATATATATATATATATATATATATATATATATATATATATATATATATATATATTAAAATTAGAAATATTTGTTTTGATATTCAAACACTTAAGTCATCACCTAACGTTAAACATTAACTGTGAAATTTAAGGAAAAATTTAAATAGATATATGCATAGTTAACAATAATTTAAGTTAGCACTATATATTCGCATATACACACATATATACCTATACATATATGTATACATATATACACATACATCCGTATATTTCTATCTAAATACAATATTCTCACAAACGCACATATATGTATCAAGAAACCCAAAATATATCCATACACAAACACAAACATACGTACACCTACACACACACATATATATATATATATATATATATATATATATCCACACATATACACATTTTTCCACAAGCAAATCCATATTCAATTAAGTTTATATATTACAATATATATACACATACATATATATATATACATACATACCTATCACAATCATAAATGTCAGATTGCTCTAAATATTTCTATGTGAGCATATACAGTGTAACCCGGATATAAGAGAGTTGTCGGAACCGGAGAAGAAGTATCTTATATCCGGGTTTGGTCTATTATATATACATTAACACAGGCTCTGATTTGGGACCAGAGAAAATCTCTCTTATATCCGAGTTTCTCTTATATCCGGGTTACACTGTACTGTAACATTAGAGTAATGTAGGATAGGAATTTATATGATCCAGGAGACCGAGGGCAACCAGATGACGTCTGTGAGAAAGTGACTAGAGTCGAAATGACAATTCAGGATCGATTATATTGCAGATCCTTCTCTGGATTTTGTCGAGAACCTCGAGATATGGCAACATTACTCAATGCACGGACGAATGGTAGATTTGTTGATATGTAGCATAGACACTGACGAGAAAAACCTTCTTGCACGGCACAGGTACAGCTTTTGAATCAATGTAGTTGTTGCACTTCAAGTCATTCGAAAGCGGGAGTTTAGCTTCAACCATTCTAATGGCAGGCTGGGACTTATCTCTGTGGTGGCTAAATGAGAGCAGTTTCGTTTTGGAGGCATTACAATTTACTACGTCGATTAACCACTTATAGAAGGTCCTTTTCGAGAGGTGCGGCCAGGTTGACTTTATCAGCGCTGCCGAGCTTATTATTGAGACAGGAATAAATGGTAACAGATGTCTACTTAGGAGCTGATGACATTCATAAGGAAAGATCTGGAAGCGTGCCCGTTCAGAACTACTTTATTTACTATTTGAAAGGAATGATTGGTTTAAATCAAATAGTCGTCCTGTAATACCATACCCCTACCATATTTGGCTTACGCAGAAGACGATCATGTCAAACTCTATCTAACGGCATCGAGATATCTAGAGCCATAGCTCGAGCATCGTCGTTATTATCAATGGCATGATATATATATATATATATATATATATATATATATATATATATATATATATATATATATATATATATATATATATATATATATATATATATTCAGTTATGGCCGTGAGCATATCAGACTGGGCATAGCGGAATCCATATTGTTTGTCAGAGAGTAGGTCGTGGGAGGTAAGTTTCTTAACCACTCCAGCATTGATTAAAGCCTCGAAGACTTTGCCGAAAGGCGGTAGAAGATTGATAGGGCGGTGGTTACAGGGGGCAAAAGGTTCACCAGAATTCTTAAAAACAGGGACTACAGACGAGAACTTCCAACTACCTGGAAAGCAAGAAGCCTCGAAGCAACAGTTATATAGTTTAGAGAGAACTGGGACCAGCTCAGGAGCACAATTCTTTAGGACAACGGCTGGTATTCCATCACCTCCATTTGCCTTATAGGGGTCTAATTAGAACTGATGTCCAAGAAGAGCGGCGTTTTTATGCACATATCACTCAGTAGAGGATCAGTTCTAGGCGGGAGAGGATCAGATATGGGTAGTCCAGACGAGTCAAGTGTTGAGTTGGATGAGAATTTCCAAGCAAAGAATTCAGCATCTGTCTATATTTCTGAGATGAGGTATTATGTACACTATTTATATTATTCGGACTATTGTCATCATTTGGCCGCCATATTTAGCCTTGAAATATTAGATTAGGATGGCTATCTTGAAAGCAAGCTCACTCTGCTTATCTATCTATCTATCTATCTATCTATCTATCTATCTATCTATCTATCTATCTATCTAGATCGTTAGCTAGCTAGTTTTATCGTCAAAAAGACATTAGATAAATTTCCGTCTGTCCTTCAAACTGCCAACTTGTCTACATCTAATATATACAGCTACGTCCGTGTTAAAAATGCATTTCTGCGATATTTTAAACATAAATTAAATATGTGTTTCAAATTAAACTTTAAAGAAAAATAACACTATTTACATTATTCGGACTAGTGTCCTCATCTTGGTCACCATATCTATTACAAAGTTTCGGGCGTTGTACGCCCCGGCCTTCTTCAGGTGGTTGGCATGTCGAATTGAACCCTTTATTTCGTTCACTGGGGTAGACTGTTCTAGTTCCACGTGCCATGTTTAATGGATGTCAGTTATCAGTTATCTCCTGTTAATTCCCCTACTGCAAGTTTTCCACTGCTTTAACCGGGTATTGAACTCATATTCTTTGGATCCTGTCACTGGATCTAACCAACGCAATTATCCACTGTGCCATGTGTAATAACTCACATACATTAAACATGGCACGTGTAACTAGAACAGTCTAACCCAGTGAGCGAAATAAATGGTTCACTTCGATATGCCAACCACCTGAAGAAGGCCGGAGCGTACAACGGCCGAAACATTGTAATAAATATGGCAACAAAAATGAGGACAATAGTCCGAATAATATAAGTTGTGTAAAGAATTCAGCCTTATCCTAAGTGGATGTCAGGACTTCGAATTGGTTGAATAGACGAGTGACTGCGGATTTGTTGTTTTTGAGCACACTCTTGCAGAGCCGGCAATAATCTCTTGAACCGAACTTTCTAGATGCTATACGCTGATTCATTCTGTCAGCAAACAGTAATTTAGCTTCATTCTTAAAAATCCCTGAAAATATTATTTCAGTAAACATTTTATGCAATATTAAGTGTGAACATACTAAATGTTTGGCCCACATCTTAACAAAAATAATTCTATAAAACACAAGGAATATTTTTTGAGAATTGATTCTTCCATGATTTTATTAAATAAAGACATGTTTGAAGATTTTGAAAATCTCAATTTTAATACCATTTTTGAGTGTGAACCATTTTTAAAAGAAATCTATATTATTCTTTTCCTTTTAGCAAACGTTAGATTATTTTTGGTATGGATGTACAAAAAGGACATAATTCTGACATCTCACTTTAACTGTTATTCAATATTGGAAGAATATTATAATATTAATCTAATTTCATAACTCACGTTCAATCAATTTTTGCCTTGGAAGCAGTTTTGTTTTTTCGTGTCTCCCTGTTTTCATGAATTTATTTACAGATTCTTGTAGACAGGAATAACCAATATTTACTCCAGTAATGAAACGTAAGTTGTTATTCTAATTTTTATATTATTTTCAAGACAAATCTTTGACTTATTTTTCCTGCATAATTTGTTCCCTTCGCCAACAAGAGAAAATTCAGAATTACGACAAAACTATTTCATTTCAGAATACATCCTCTGGTACAACTAAAGATTTGCGATACCTAAGGTTTAAAATGAATATTTAAAAACGAAAAATCTTTCTTAAACCTATTATTTTAGTTTTAATGAATTTAAAACTAAAATAAAAGCTTCAAGGAAGATTAAATTTAATATTTAATAGATATTTAATTGCTTAAATTTTATATTTAATAGATATTTCATAGATTAAATTTAATATTTAATAGATAACATTTAACAGACAATATTTAATAGATTAAATTTTAATATTTCCAATAAGTAAAAAAAATTATGCTGTACTTCAAAATAAATTTAAATTATCTGGAAGGAGTTTTCGTTTTGAAATCAGTCATCACAATTAAAAAAATCTTTCAAAAATAACTTTTCTGAAAATTTATTTGGGGAATATTAGCGGATTTAAAGTTATTTTTCTTTCAGTATCTGTCTATATTTCTGAGATGAGGTATTATGTACACTATTTACATTATTCGGACTATTGTCCTGATCATTGTTGCCATATTTATTACAATGTTTCGGCCGTTGTACACTCCGGCCTTCTTCAGGTGTTTGGAATGTCGAAGTGAACCCTTTATTTCGCTAGTTCCACGTGCCATATGCTAGGCCACAAAAATCTCCTGAGCCTACTAAGCATAGAAATGAATACAATATGGGAACAAGTAATAAGGAATGCCAGAGAAAAGCGATAATAACAAAAAAAATTGCAATATGAGCTCTGGTAAAAATATATATGGTAACAGCAAAAATTGCAATATGAGCACAGGTAAAATATCGAGCTGATGACATTAGGTTTATAACACCCAGAAATTCATACATAGATGTCCTCGAGGACACATGGCACAGTGGATAAAGGCGTTTCAGGATCCCAAGAATGTGAGTTCAATACCCGGTTAAAAGTTGGAAAGGGGAATTGACAGGAGATAACTGACATCCATTAAAAATGGCACGTGGAACTAGAACAGTCTATCCCAGTGAGCGAAATAAAGGGTTCAGTTCGACATTCCAACCACCTGAAGAAGGCCGGAGCGTACAACGGTCGAAACTTTGTAATAAATATGGCGACCAAGATGAGGACACTAGTCCGAATAATATAAATAGTGTTATTTTTCTTTAAAGTTTAATTTGAAACACATATTTAATTTATGTTTAAAATATCGCAGAAATGCATTTTTAACACGGACGTAGCTGTATATATTAGGTGTAGACAAGTTGGCAGCTTGAAGGACAGACGGAAATTTATCTAATGTCTTTTTACGCTGGATCTATCTTTAAAATTTACTTGAGAAATATAAAGCCAGTGCTCTTTTTATATAATTTTTAACTACCTAATAAAAAATTATAATTTAATAATCACAGAATCCTCTTGGCTTTCATCTTAAAGATTTTGAAGATAAAGCTTTTTTTAAAGATTTTGACGATAAAACTAGCTAGCTAACGATCTACTTAAGTCTGCAAAAGTCGCATTATACGCAAGTGTATACGATAGATAGATAGATAGATAGATAGATAGATAGATAGATAGATAGATAGATAGATAGATAGATAGATAGATAAGCAGAGTGAGCTTGCTTTCAAGCTAGCCATCCTAATCTAATCTTTCAAGGCTAAAATATATAAATCAATTATATGGCAAATTTTATAACTAATTCACTTCATCCTTACTAGTTTGGGTAAAAAGTATTTTCTCAACTTTTCAAGCAGAATAATTTATAATGACAGAAAGCAAGACTGCGCAGAAATGAGACTTGTTGTAAAAGTATTTATTTATCTATATTTCTGAGATGAGATATTTTAATTATTTACATTCTTCGGACTGTTGTCCTCAACTTTCTTGCCATATTCACGACGTTTCACAGTGTCTAGTGTAAATAAGTACTTATTATACATGGATGTTACTTTAAGAGAGATCAAAACAGTTTATGCAATTTGCTTCAGAATGTTGTTTTTAAATCAGTAATAATTCAGTAAAATATCAGTACTCTCTCTTTATCTATCTATCTATCTATCTATCTATCTATCTATCTATCTGTCTGTCTGTCTGTCTGTCTGTCTTTCTTTCTGTTTATCTATCACAGATTGTTCATTATCTATCTATCTATCTATCTATCACAGTCTGTTCATTATCTATCTATCTATCTATCTATCTATCTGTGTATCTGTTTATCTATCACAGTCTGTTCATTATCTATCTATCTGTGTATCTGTTTATCTATCACAGTCTGTTCATTATCTATCTATCTATCTATCTATCTGTGTATCTGTGTATCTGTTTATCTATCACAGTCTGTTCATTATCTATCTATCTATCTATTTATCTATCTATCTATCTATCTATCTATCTATCTATCTGTCTGTCTGTCTGTGTATCTGTTTATCTGTCACAGTCTATTCATTATCTATCTATCTATCTAATTATATATTTCCTACTAGAATGATTGTGTGGAATAAATAAAATGTGTGGAATAAATAAAATTATGTTTTTCTGTTGAAAACCAACACACACACAAGCACGCACACACACACACACACACACACATATATATATATATATATATATATATATATATATATATATATTGAGTTTAGTAAGTGCTGGTGATAATAAAACAGTGTTCGATGTAAATCAACAGCGCCAAAATACATACGAGTAATAAATATATATTTGTTCCTCACCATTTAGCGGAACTCTGAGTTGCACCAAACGGTTAGGACAATATATATATATATATATATATATATGTGTGTGTGTGTGTGTGTGTGTGTGCGTGTGTGTGTGTGTGTGTGTGCATATATGCGGTTATATCAAAGTAAACGTCTTAATTTTGTCTCTGGGTGATCTTAAATATCTTTATTATGTAAACTGCGTCTCGCGATGAAAAGGTTTTATCTTGATTAAATCAAACAGATTTGATTAAGTAAATGTTAAATTTGCCTTCCATTCACACCCAGACAGAGAGGAGGAAGGATGGAAGAAGTGAAGGATGGAGAAATATAGACAGGTATTCTTTATATTTTATGCATATAAATACACTGACGTACACGTATTTATATGTGTATGTGTATGTGTAGCTCGTATATAACTGCAAAAATGTCCAAATCGTGTAACAGCATAATTTTCCATCCTACAAAATATTTAATATCTAAAAAAAAAACACTGAACTAATTGAATTTCTTTTTTTTCCAGGTTTTCAGATAAGCCGTTTAAACATCTTGAAACTATTTGCCGTAAGAATCACTGAAAAACACTTTGAGTTATTCAGCTCGAACGAGAACAGGTTAAAATAGTTTTGTTCCAGACACACTCTCTCCCCAAATTAGCAATGGTGAGAGGAAAAAGTTCATTCAGGCTTTAAGTAATGGAACCAACGTTCATATACTGGCTTCCATCTTCAAAGTCCATTCAAGAACCATCAAGGGAACAGTGAAGTTTTAAAAAGAGGGAACAGTAGAGAGGAAAAGTGAATCA
The DNA here is from genome assembly GCA_964036315.1 of Acanthosepion esculentum. Lineage (NCBI taxonomy): Eukaryota > Metazoa > Mollusca > Cephalopoda > Sepiida > Sepiidae > Acanthosepion > Acanthosepion esculentum. The sequence goes on along the minus strand of OZ038492.1, from coordinate 73,943,172 downwards.
AGGGCCCAAAACAGGTAAAGGGCTCATCATTTCAACTTAGATTTAAGAGAAAAGATCCAATTTAATTCATAAGCTGTTTGGCTCCTGAGAGAGTAGTTTCAGCTATGAGATTGCAAGCCGCCATGAAAAAAGACCTGAAATCGTACGTGAAACCTGTGAGGCACCTTATTACTCCAGGACAAAAAGTTAGAAGGTTAGAGAGGGGGTAGATCATCTCGAATAAGTGTGCGTGAGAGAGAGAGAGAGAGAGAACTTAATTTGAATCCTTCATGATTTTCCGATCCTTAGCCGTGATTAATTAATGATGAACATGTCATTTTCGTTTAGGATCGACTTCAGCATGATTTTTCTGTTCAACCTGTAATACATTCTTATTGCTGAAAGTAGAATCCAATAGTGTTATAAAAACCTCGGAGAATTCCAGTAAGACACAAAGGTTCATATAAAATCTAACAAATGGACAATTTTGATTTTACATGATTTGGACAATTTTTCTTTTACACCCGGTACATATATATATATATATATATATATATATATATATATATATATATATATATATATATATATATATATATATATATATTGCCTTGCTCTGCCTTTTTTACAAGTACTTCCACGGTAATTGCTCTGAGGAGCTGCGTTCGCTTGTCCCCAGGCCTCGTGAATTTAAACGCCCCACCAGGCTGGCATCCCGCTCACACCCCTACACCGTGGAAACTGTTAGATGTAGACGTCTCTTCTACTCCAATAGCTTCATGTCTCGCACATCTCGCCTATGGAACTCCCTTCCCTATGACTGTTTCCCTGACAAATACAATCTCCAACGGTTTAAGTGTAGCGTCAATCGACATCTCCTTGATCTATACACTTCCCTTCTCCACATCCTTTCATCTCTCATTCCTATCTGCTCTCGCTCCGGATCTTTTGTGGCCCCCTTGCCTTGATCGACCCACTGTCTTTCTCTTTCTCCACATCCCCTCACTTGCCACTCCTATCTGCTCTTCCTCCAACCCCCTCTTTAACCCCTTGCGTGATAGTGGCCTCCGACCTTGCTTGGGGTGATATGATTAAAAAAAAAATATATATATATATATATGTGTGTGTGTGTATGTGTGTGTGTGTGTGTGTGTGTGTGTGTGTGTGTGTGTGTGTGTGTGTGTGTGTGTGTGTAAAAGAACATAAAGAATATAAATTCAAACGTTCATAACATTAATTTAAAAAAGGGCTCAAAAAGTGTAGAGTAATAAATATTTATTATAAACTGTTACGCTGGAACATTTATATTTTTTTAAATAAAATCGTTTATTACATTGTAAAGTCTTTACACGTCGTAACAAATATGCATTTTTGTCGCGGTAACTTTCCTGTTCTAATGTAATATATATATATATATATATATATATATATATATATATATATATATATATATATATATATATATATATATATAGGGTGTTCCGAATGTCTTGTCACATAGAAGGAAAAGTATTACAGTAATACAAAGCACATGTGCTTGTTTATTCACTTTCATTGATACTGTCACGCATCGAGAGGGTCTGTTGGGGCTCGTGTCAACGATCTGAAATGGAAAATTATATTATATTTGGGTGACGCGACTTTCGTACAACCAATATATATATATATATATATATATATATATATATATATATATATATATATATATATATATATATATATATATAGGTACATGTGCAGATCTGTATGTGTATATGTGTGAATGTGTGGTTATATATGGAGGTAGTTATTTACCTTTTTATGTAGTGTGTGGAAAACTATATGGTTAAAAATATATATATATTTATTTGTTTAAATTTTATCTATATATATTTGCCCAGATTAGTTATATTTCAAGTTAGAATTCGCTTAATAACATATTAAGCCCCGAATATGTTTTGGCTATTGCGTCTGATTGTCTAGGTCAATGTGCATGTGGATGTATGTGCCCGTGTTTATCGATGTCTATGTGTAAGGAAAGTGCATGCACGTTTGGTTGCGTGTTTGTGTGTGTGTGCGTATGTGTTGGTTTTTTGTTTTGTTTTTTTATCAAGGGTCGTGTCTCGGCACCGTTTTTTTTGTGTTTGTGTATATATATCTAAATATGTCTGGGCGCTTATGTATTATAACCTGAGTGTTTGAATTGTTTTACGTGAGAGGCGGCCACCATGTTGAAGTTAAACTGTAAAATGGATACATTTTTGTCTGGAGCTGTCAACATCCTTTTTAACATAATTTCAATGAAAAAATAAATTAAATAGCATATGCATTTTTTTTCTCCTCAGTAATTCTACAATTTTAAACTTAATAGATATTTGATTTAGATTTCTAAATAGGTAATTTTTTACTTTTAATTTTAATTTCAAATTTTATAAATCTTTTAATATCTATGATAACCTTGCTTCGTTGTCAATTTTTTTTAATTACCATATACCTGTATTTTGATTGTTCATTCTAGCTTATGTAACAGCGTTTACCCCTAGCGAAGGATCGTTAATTAATTTGAAACTTTTAAAACCATTTATTCTACATTCAACATCATCACTTGATAAGACACCAGAAGTGTTGAAACAAAATAGCTATTTTTGTAGTGATTTTATAACATATTTATATTATAATATTTAAATAAATAATTATATATATATATATATATATATATATATATATATATATATATATATATATATAAAAGTAGACATGGAAGTCAGCACTTAGAGGCGACAGTCTGTTTCATGCTAGTGCAATCGTCAGGCGACTAGTGCTGTTATTTTTCTCGGCTGTTTATATAAGGGTCAGTGGTGCATTATGGGTAGTATATTTTGGCGGGTACTTTACCGGAAGTCGCTTATTTGTTTATTTATTTATGTCAAATTATTTTGCTTGTTTTTTTGTTTGTTTACTACCCATAATGCACCACTGACCCTTATATAAACAGCCGAGAAAAATAACAGCACTAGTCGCCTGACGATTGCACTAGCACGAAACAGACTGTCGCCTCTAAGTGCTGACTTCCATGTCCACTTTTATATTTACACACGCTCTATCTCTGATATTGAGCACTTTACCCCATAAATATAGCACACTTTAAGACTATATTTCTGCATATATATATATATATATATATATATATATATATATATCTCAGAGCTTTGATTACTATTGGTACAGTTTCCACATCCTGTTACTCTCGATCACCAGTTCCTTGTATTTGAACAATTTCTCGATAATTTTCACGTAGGTGTTTCTCTTGGATGGTACCGTTATGTCAATAAGCATACATTTCCTGTATTTCTTGTTTCTTATGATAATATCAGGTCTGCTGGCTTTTATTTCCCTGTCAGTTTGAATTGGCAGGTCCCAGCGGATAGTTACATTGTTATGTTCGGTAACTGTGTTTGGTTGGTGCACATAACATGACAGTGGTTTCGATTTCTTGCATATCTTCCAGTGCACATATGTCGCTAACTTGATGTGTCTGCGGGTTTATTCATTTTTTTGCTAGTTCCGGGCATCCTGGGATAATATGGTCGACAGTTTCATCATATTTTCCGCAGATCCTGCATTTCAGGTTAGTTTTAGCCTTGATTATGTAACTGTGATAGGATCTGGTTGCAAGGCTTTGATCCTGTGTTGGAATAATTATGCCTTATGTGTCAGCTTTCAACATGGCGCTCCGCAGACACTGATGTGTTTTCTGTCGTTTCACATCTGCTTCTTTTGTTCTTTTTAGATATTTGCCATGCAATGCATTATCCTCCCAGTTTTTTCTTTTTTGGCCAAGATGTTTTACTTATTGTCTTACTTGTTCAACATAGATGGTATTCGCTTCGTTTTTTTTTGTTTTGTTTTGTTTTGTTTCTTTTGTCTTTTTTTGTTTTTTTGGTAGGGTTTCAGGTATATAATTAGCTAGTTCCTGATAAGTGCAGGTTCTTTGCTGATGGAGTGATTTTGGTATTTTTCTATTTATTGTGGATCGTCATTTGTTTCTGTGCGTTATCCTTCCAATCCGATTGTTGTATTTTATTATTATTATTATTTTTTTAATTTTCTTTGATATCTGGCGCTTACACATTTCTTTCCGGGTCCCTAAGGTTAGAAATGGTATCATGACACTTTCCACTGCAAAATAAAATAAAATAAAACATAATTACATAGATAAAGCCCTTCGTAAAGTGTGAGCTGTACTTGTCAGAACAATTTTTTGTATCTCTTTGAGGCATGGACTTCCAGGGATCCCTTCAATCAGCCTACTGGAATCTTTTCCAACCACTCCAAGGGCTCCAACTACAACAGGGATTGTTGATGTTCCCATGTGTCACATTTTTGAGATTTCTATTTCAAGGTCCTTGTATTTTGACAGTTTTTCGAATATCTTCAAAGATACATTGCAGTCTGCAGGGACTGCCATATCAATAAGGAGGCGCTTATTTTGTTTGTGGTCTTTAATAACATTAATAATAATAATAATATTATTATTATTATTATTATTATTATTATTCCTTTGATTTCTGGTGTGTACCCATTCTTTCCGGGTCCTGCCCAGAGACGTAAGTCCAGAAATGTCATCATGACATTTTCCACTGACCAATTAATTAAAAAGAAAACATAAAAAAACACTTATTTTACATAGATAAAGCACTTCGTAAGTTGTGGGCAGTACTCGTGAGAACTTTTTTTTTAATTTCTTTAATGCATGGTCTACCAGGAATCCCGTCAATGAATCCATTGGAAACTTTTCCAACCAATCTCAGGACTCCATCCACGAAAGGGATTGTTGATGTTCCCATGTGCCACATTTTTGACATTTCAATTTCAAGGTCTTTAATGTTTTTGATAGCTTTTTGAAGATCTTCAAAGATACATTGCAATCTGCAGGGACTGCCATATAAATAAGGTGGCCTTTTTTGTTTGCGCTCTCTAATAACAATGTCTGGGCGGTTACCTGTGATTGTTCTGTCTGTGTGTATTGTGTAGTTCCATAAAATTGTAACAGGTCCTATCTCTATAACCGGATCTAGGTGGTGTTCCTACCAATTTCTTTCTGTTTCCTTTCCGTAAACATTGCCACTCTGTCATGCCGGGTTTTATATTCAGTGGGTACCAATACCGTGCAACCTGATAAAAGATGATCAATTGTTTCTGCATATTTATCATGGAATCTGCATTTTAAGCTAACACAGTTTTTTAGTATATGTGCTTCATAATTTCTAGTTAACAAGCATTGGTCCTGTGCAGCAAGGATAAAACCTTCGGTTTCAGCTTTTAAACCTGCACTGCGTAGCCACTGATGGGTACGGGGTTTATGTACATCAGCTTGTTTTGTACGGGCAGAGTATTGACCGTGAAGAGGTTTATCTTGCCATCGTTTCTGTATCTGGTCGGTTCCATTCTTTGCTTTCTTTTTTAAGTATTGTGCAGCTTTAGTCGGTGTTATTGTCCTTTACTTGTATTTCTACACCAATTAGAAACTCCATTTTGAACCTGTTGGCTTCCTTTATTATTATTATTATCATCATCTTTGTTGTTGCTATTATTATTATTATTATTATTATTTTCTTTGATATCTGGCGTTTACACATTTCTTTCCGGGTCCCGCTTAGGGACCTAAGGTTAGAAATGGCATCATGACACTTTCCACTGCAAATAAAATAAAATAAAATAAAATAAAATTACATAGATAAAGCCCTTCGTAATTATTATTATTATTATTATTATTATTATTATTATTTCGTGACAGAGCGCAGCAGGACAACAAATATAAGTCAGTATAAATCTACATGTACTGAAATGAATATTTACTGAAGCCCATTTTGACTCCCGAAGACAAAACATGTACATTTTAGCAGTTCCATTAATATAAGAAACAATGGCGGTCATGGCCTGCTGCGGCATCAAGACATATAATTTTATTCAATTAGAGAACACCACACCAACAAAGTGACACTCGGGTACAAATATCGCAATATACCTATAGGGGTATACCAAGCACATACACACCAGCCGAATCTGCATGATATGGTGACAGGTTTTCATAAAAGCAGCACACAACCTTACAATAAGAAATACGTACAGGTTGGTTAATCCAGTGCCGCTCAGTCGGTCTCCGATTGAGGTTGTTCCCAAATATCTAGTTTTACCTTGGCTGCCTCATCCCTCTGAAAAAAAAAAACCTGCCATGATGCTCCACCCTATTTCCGCCCATGAACAGATATTCACAATGCGTCAAGAGAAGTTGCCCAACCTTTTTAGATCAGAGAGCTGACAAGCAAATGCTTGATAGGAATGTTATATTTATTGTGCCGCCCATCTTTATTCACCAAGACAAAGCATGTACATTTTAACGCTTCTAATCAATAAAGGGTCGAAAAGGGTGACATTTCTAGGACACACAATGCAGAAAGAGGGCTTGGAAAATTTGATACTCATAGGATAGATTGAAAGCAAGAGGGACAGAGAAAAGTAACGCATAACCTACCTGGCAAAATTAAATTGGGAGAGAAAACTAAATTTATCACGAGCTCCAAAAGAGTGGAAATAGTGGCCAGACATAATCGCCAACGTCCAGGGATTCGGCACATCGGAGAAGAATCACCTTCACGTTCAAAAATCAGTCAGTCAGTTATGTGCCATGTGTGATACACGCTTAGATGATCATGTATCTTTCGATACATGACTGACGAAGCAGATTTTTCCTGCAGTAGATTGCCATTTCTTTCTGCGGTAGACCAGTTGCCATCCAAGACTATAGAACCATATCTCGGGCAAAAGAATAGGATTCATACCTTTCCCAGTGGTATCAGCACGTAAATGAATGTAATGGTTTCGACTGGAAATCAGTCGACGAGTTGCCATCGAAAGCTATGGAATCCGCTCTTTCCTACTACTTACTCATAGCTGGGGGGAGGAGAAGAAGATTCATACCTTTCCCAAGGGTATTAGTGAATGTAATGGATTCGACTCTAATTCGAACTCGGTTCTCCGATTCCTCAATCCGAACCGCTATCTATTTAAATTTTCAAGTCTACGTTTAAAGATATCTAGTGTTTTCTATTTCTTCCAAAAAAGCGTTTCAAAGATTGTTTTTTTATATTCTTCTTTGTTCTTGAATGCTCTGCCACTTCAGAAAAATATTTTGATCGAGTCAGATGGAAATCTGTAAGCGCTAAAATTAGTGAACATGAGGAATGTGGAACTACCGCTCATCCTAATTTGTTTTGTTTTTGTTTGTTTTTTTGTTTTGTTTTTGTTTGTTTTTTTGTTTTGTTTTTGTTTTTGTTTTTTTTTGTTTTGTTTTTTTCTTGGGTTTGATATATAGGATGTTCTCTTGTTTTGTTATGCCGGAAAAATAATCCTTTTCTGTTGACCAAAGAAGAACAATTTCGACTTAATGCTTCTTTTACATGATTAACTTGATGACAAAAAATTAGTCGCATAGGATGATCACCTACTCCCGCAATCCACATTTTTTTTTTCAAATAGCTCGTAACTGACGGTACCTTTCATATACCACCAGACACAAATCAAGTCCTTTGGTAGACAGAGTCTTTGTTGATACTGGTTTATGATTTTGCGTTAATCCTTATCTTTTTCATTTTTTTCTGTTGACAGACAAAACTCATTTTTCATCACCTGTACCAATGCGAACCAAAAATGGACGGATGTGTATTCCTGACTAAAAGACTGCTGCAGCTTGTAGAACGTTATACTAGTTTCCCAGGTGAAAGCGTATGGGGAATCCAAATTGCTTCTTTTGCATGTTTTCCTAATTTAACTCTAAAATGCACAATAAACAAAACCCGCTCTGAGAGAAGATATGATATTCTAAGTCACAACGCGGTTTCCTTGTATTTATCTTTGTTCTTCGTTGGTTAGTTGATTCATAATTCACAGCGGTGAACTATCTGCTGAACTACCTAATATATAAATACAGGGTATGATGGGTAAATTCTCTCCATTTTAAATTTTTAATTTTGCGCATGCGCGTTGTTTTTTATTTTGTTGACTGCACAGTATAGTAGGGTCAGCTGGGCACCGTCTGTGAGAAAAAGAGGATCATGATGCAATTCACTCCCGTCAGAAAATTTTCGTGTAACGCATTCCGACCTTTAGGACTACACACACTCGCACGCACGCACACACACAAACACACACACACACGCGCACGCGCGTGCGCACACATGCATACATATGTATCGGGTGCGATGGGTAAATTGTCGTCATTTTATAATTTTAATTTCGCGCAAATTCGTTGTTTGTTTTTTTGATTTTGTCAACTGCACAGTATAGTAGGATCAGTTGGACGCCATCTGTCAGAAGACAATTACAAGAGCACGATGACGCAATTCATTCTGCGAGAAATTTGGAAACGGCATGCTGTACTGCTTGGTATTTGCGCCATATGCTCCAATACGAACATTCCAGAGTGTTTGTGCGTCAATCTGAGGACAGCGTAGAGGATACTGACAGAGTTGGATGAGTCTAATCGTGATTACGAAGGTACGTCAGCTCGGAAACCCATTCTGACCGTTCTGATAAGAAAAGAACTGAATTTGTTGGTGATGGCTTCAGACTCTACACGGAAGCCTACATCAAGTGTCTCGAGAAGGTAAGTACTGCCCTGAGTCAAGAGGGTGGCTTCTAGAAGACCCAATGTCTAGCAACAGAACTCTGCAACTATGGCACACGAGAAGGAAAAGCCAGTCATGGCTGTTAGACAACTTCTGCGACCAATCAACCCTTACATCTTGCCACCTAACTCTCTAGACTGTAACCCCTTGATTATTATATGTGGGGTGCAGTTGAGTGAAGGACGACAAAACTCCTTTTAACACCAAAGATGAACTGAAGGCAAGAATTACGGCAACATTCACGAACATAAACAAGGAGAGCGCCCAAAAGAGATTCAGGAGATTCTAAAGTCGTCTGGAGGCCATAATTGGAGCAAATGGCGATTTTATCGAATAAATTTACTCTTTTCAAAATATTTTGTATAATTTTGGTAAATATATCTGTTTAAATTAGATGTTTATTTTCATTTTTTCGTAAAAGAATGTATCCATCGCACTCAGTATTATAATAGTGTCTTGTCAAATATTTAATATACTTGTCCGGGGCAATTTTTATAGAAAATATATATTTATCTGTAAGTGTCCTACAAAGTTTGGTGTGTTTCTGCACAAAAAAACTCTTAATAATTCTCTTAAAATCATTCAGGTATTATTTATATTCATATCAGGGTAAACAGATATTATTATTAAAAGCATTTATTTTTCTAAAAGTTTTCCTTTTCTCTTTTTCTCTGTAAAAAATATGGGCTTGAAGCCAAGCAGTTAAGTACCTCTGTTGCACTTTATAAACATTTCTTAATTACTTATTTGGCTATAGGACAATTCTTCCCTTTGTAAATCCTGTTTGTAAAATATTCCCCATTTTTTGTTAGGGGTCTCGAAAAGCCTTTTGGCCGATTTACAGCAGTTGCTTGCTGATAAATGTTAACATTACTTCTTATACCAATATGAACGACAATATGCATTTTTCTGCTTGTACAATATTTCTTGCTATGATAGAACTTATATATATAATTTCTGTTACTTCATATTATCCTAATCATAAATATTGTTTTATTATTATAAACAATTGCTTCGTCTACATCCTATTATTGTTTGTAAGGCTGGAAATTTTAAATAGTCTACGGTGTCATAATCTGTAACGGTTATTAGAAACAAGGCCGCACCAAAAAAGAATGCGTTGATGTATATATACCTAGGTTTGTAGTGCAACTTAAAAGTTTTATGTTTTCCCGAGTTGTGAGGTTTAAATCTTCATATAATTTAGCGTTTCTCCTGTGAGACCCAGTATTGCTTGAGAAAACAACTGTATTAAGTGATTCATTCTACATTCGTGCCTAACGACTTGTGTAACCATGAAACTTTATAAATAGCACTACACATATCGGTATATGTGCATTTATTAATATATATCCATATCTCTGTTTAACTACATTGAGCACTTCGTTTCATTAAAGATGACTGACAAGGTATTGCGATTAAGCTTTTTTATTTAGGTTTTCTTGTGTTCGTATAAGTGTTTCCTTTCCTGGAAATAAAGTCTGTTAAAACTGTCCGAGTGTTCTATATTTCCGAATGCTTTCCGCTAATCTGTTAGCCATTTTCAGGGGTGTTTTTATTTTTATTTTAAGTGGAGATTTTTTTAATTTTCCAAACACGGTCAGAATATTATGGCCGTATTCATAGTTGATGTTACTGAGTGTTGTCTTTTAATAATACGATAATAAATTGAATTGATAGAAAAGTTGAATAAAATCTTAATCTCAGTACCATGTCAGTCGTCTTTAATGAAACTTGTATAAAACAGGGATTACACAATTATATATATATATATATATATGTGTGTGTGTGTGTGTGTGTATGCGCATATTAAATATATCATATAAACAAAATACCGTCTCCTGTGGTGAATGCTATTTTATTTAATGGGTTGCTGTTTTAAAGAACACTAGAATGCAGACAATTGAATTCTACCTACCACAGAGATATCACATTAGTTTCTGAAAATTACTGAAACTGTCGAAAGTATTTGGACCAGCAACAACACAAACTTTGGACAGTTTATCAAATAAATTGCATGTGCCACTTCGTTCCCTATAGTCGTTACGCCAGACATCACGTGAGACTATTTCAAACTTCCAGTTGCCAAAAAAAAAAAAATACCAAGATGTTGACAAAGGAATTCTAACTACTACACAGACATCACAATGGTTCTTATTAATGACTGCGTTGAAAGTACTTGAACAAAACAATAGCAAAATATGAACTTCGGACAGTTTATCCGCAACTTCGACCACAATACTCGACACCTTATTTTTACAAAAGAAAGAAAGAAAGAAAGCGTAGATAAGAAAGAAAGAAAGAAAGAAAGAAAGAAAGAAAGAAAGTGTACAAAAGAAAGAAAGAAAAAGAAAGAAAGCGTAGATAAGAACGAAAGAAAGAAAGAAAGAAAGAAAAAGGAAAGAAAGAAAGAAAGCGTAGATAAGAAAGAAAGAAAGAAAGAAAGAAAGAAAGTGTACAAAAGAAAGAAAGAAAAAGAAAGAAAGCGTAGATAAGAAAGCAAGAAACAAAGAAAGAAAGAAAGTGTAGATAAGAACGAAAGAAAGAAAGAAAGAAAGAAAAAGGAAAGAAAGAAAGAAAGCGTAGATAAGAAAGAAAGAAAGAAAGAAAGAAAGAAAGAAAGAAAGAAAGCGGACATAAGAAAAAATATGTAAGATAGCGGAGGTGATAGCACTCTGATTCATTTAATATATATTTTAGCAAAATTGAAAACCCCATCTATTTTTTATCTTTTCGTTTGTACCCTCTTACTTTTTTAAATAGAGACCTGTATTCATATTTAACAATGTCATAGGGGAATTTACGTGTATTTTATAGAAACTCTCACGGAGTTTAATCAGTAATATAAGAACTATAATTCATCAGAAAATAAATATACAAAAAACGTAAAATTTCCACGAGTTCGACAAGTATATTTCTATATAAAAAGCAGACCGGTTAAATGGGACACAGCACCCAAATTAGACAGGTGTCTCTTTTGTCATGATCAATATACAATATCTTTAAACACGTCTATTTTGCTGTTTCAGTATAAAGGACGTATAGTTTAAGGAGATTAAGATGTTTTGCTGTTAATCAATTACGTAACAAAACACGTTTACTATCAAAGTTGCTTCAATGTACCAGCGAATTTTACGTCAGAATCTATATTGCATATCTATAAATCTACCATTAGACCGTGCATTGAATATTGCTGAAATATTTGGTCTGATGCTCCTTCTATATATCTCGAGATTCTTGGGAAAATTCAAAGAAGGGTCGATTACATGCCAAACCCTCATCATCAGTCAGTTTCTGACCGCCATGACGGGGCTTCTCTATGTTTTTTCTACAAATATTTTCATGGTAATTGTTCTGATGAGCATTTCTCCTTGGTACATCGACTGCATGAATTTAAGAGTCTGGCAGGAGGTGGACTACCGTCTTGACGTGTGTTGTGTCACAGTTGGTGCGCATATTGAAGGTTTGTGAAGCTTTGTGAAATCTCTTATAAAATCTACAACCCTCTGAATATGCTGTCCGAATTTTGTTAAATAGATCTTTTATTGGTCAAAATGAAGCCTACATAATTCCGTTTACTTACGACATGTATTTATTCAGATATCCACATTTTAATTGATGTCAGTTATTTTGGGGACCCACTTTGTATAATAGTGTTATGCGAACTTACCCATAATATTAATAGACTGTTCCGTACCTCATAAATACTGCGCCTCAAGAGGGAGTAGCAGACACAGTCAGTCCTTTTTAGACGACTCGGCTAGAGGGTCGAACTTTCTGCCTCTGAGGCAGAGGGGAACTCTCTGCCTCTGGTCAGAGAGGAACCTGGGCGAGGTTCTGCCGAAGGGCAGAGCCTCGTTCGGGGAGGTTGACCAACCCGATCCCGTTTATACGGGTTCTACGGGCAATTTTTGCCCGAGCCTACGGGCTCGGAAAGTCCACATCAAAAACGGTCTTGTGCCACATTTGACACACGTCGGCGTGTTAATGAACATCGACAGAGTCAGTGAGTGAGTGAGTCAGGCAGTCGGCCAGTCAATCAGAGATAGTCGCGTCAGACGATTACTGTAAGACATTGGAATTGTGATACTGGTCGAGACAACATAGTTCTCTCTAACCTAACCTGATTGTTATTACTAATACTTCTGCTTCTTGTGTACATAGTCTGTGTTATTCCATACCTGTGTTCGAGTTATTCTTCGTTGGTTCTACCTTGGACCATCACCGTGGTACAAGGAACCTGGACCATAACAAATAGGACTTTTTTCACTCCAATGATATTTGAAGAATGTACAGACTGGACATTACCATCGTCTCTTAAGGGGAGATAATAGTTTAATTTCATCAACTTTTTGCATCGAAATCCCTCGTCATTGGCTTTTGTTTAATTACACCGTCGACGTTTGGATGAAAGCTGCCTTCCTTTTAGAGATTCCCTTAAAATTATAGAAATTTGTATCCAGTCAAAATGTAATTGAATACAATAAAGATAGACAGAGAAATGGACATAACCGTTTAACATTCTGGTGTAGGTAATGAGAGGAAGTTCCCATATCACCGAGCCTTTAGCTCTAAAGTTAGGACCATTCCAAAAAACGTAATAGGGTTAATAATTGAAGAAGAATATTCGGGATGATCACAGCTTAGGTAAAAGGAAAGGGAATCGCCAGTCTTCTGGACAGGTCTTGACAAGTCATTGGCAAAAAATGGTCGTCATGCAGGTCAACTCAGTACGTGATAGAAAAGAAAGAGGAGCATTTCGACGTGGCGTAATGGTTAGCAAATTTGTCTCGCTAGAAAAATTACGACTGAGTAGTGACTTCGATCCTCACTGGGTACCCTCTACTTTCGGCCTTGTTCCACATCTAAGCTACGCTTGGAAAATCACTACTGAAAAGAAAGAGATGTGAGTGCACGATGAATGTAAATGACAATTTTCAAAATCATACCGAAAGCATATTTTCTCTTTGAAGAAGGCTGCTGCACAGTTTTCCTATCCTCCGTTCACTCGTATGACGATTTTCTAAGCGTAGCTTAGATGTGGCACAAGGCCAAATATATAGGTCACTGAGTCAGGATCGAACTCACTTTTCAGGTGTAATTTATTCAGCAAGAACAATCTTGTTAACCATTACACCACATCGAATTGCCCCCTCCTTCCACTCGCATGGGGTTGTTCTGCTTTGATTTTCTAGAGAGAGGCAGACGGATAAAAGACAAAGAAATACAACGGTTTTAAACTGCTTTCATTTAACTACCATAGAGAAATGTCCCTGCCCTCCATCAGCATGTTTGATGCTCGTCTCTGTGAGAGCGCCTCACTGAGCCTTCTTGGCCTTACGTTTTTAATTGACTTGAAATGGAACAACTACATTGAATCAATAGCTGCATCTACTGCAACGAAAATTGGTTCACTGTGACGTGCCAGAAGGGTTTTTTTTCGTCAGAGTCTATCTTACACATCTACAAATCTACCATTCGTCCTTGTTTTGAATGCTATTGCCATAGCTGGTCTGGTGCCCCTGCTTGTTGATCTCGAAGTTCAAGAAAGATCTCTAATATAATCGGTCCTGAATTGGCTTCTCGACTTCAGACACTTTCTCACAGACGTAATGTACCTTCTCTCTGTCTCTTCTATAAATATTTTCATGGCTACTGCTCTGACGATCTTTTTCCCATGGTGCCCTGACTGCATGAATTTAAGCGTGCTACTAGATTGGCATATAGGTCCCACCCATTTACTGTTGAAATAGTGAAATGTAATCACCACTTCTACTCCAGCAGTTTCTTCCCGACAATGGAACTCCTTGCTTCCCTGATAAATGCAATCCTCAAAAATGTAAATGCAACGTCAATCGCCATCTTCTGTTGTCTTCATCCCTATCCTCTTATCTTTTCCTCAATCCATCTATACCCACTCTTTTCTCTCATTTTCACTCTCCGTAACCCCCTTCATGCTAGTGGCACTCCTGCCTTGCTTGCAGTGAAATGGAAAAAAATGTATATATTTCTCTTCATGCAGCATTATTTCAGGTTATAAGCGATTGTTTCGTTTTTTAATAATTCTATATTCTCGATGGTTTCCAAAACCACCCAAGAATTTTATTAAGGCTCTGTGGACAGTTTAAGTATCATTTTGCAATTAATTTCTTTCTTTTATTGCTAAGATAATTTTAGCAGAATTTAGCTCTCGGTGTGAGCATTTGAAATCAGGAAGAAACAGATTGCCAGAAATTATTAGTTAATGTAAAACTTAATGACAGCATATTTGTATTATGATTTTATTATAGAAGTGTATTTGAAGTCAGTAACAAATGGATTGTTAATGAAAGCAGTTTTGTAATGATGTATTGCTTCAGGCCATAGGCAATTATATCTCTACGCAGATCTTTCATGATCATTTCTTAATTGCTATTGAGGAGGGTGGAGTAATGGATAGCGGCTTAGATTGATGGAATCAGTAGAGCTGTGTTCGAATTCAAATACCCTTGGGAATGAAAAACGGAAAGAGAATCAGCTAAATCAAAGGAACCACACTCTGAGAACGCCTCCTCAGCAAGGTAACTCCAAGTAATCTCTTGCGTCTTAGTGGCATTATTGCCTTGCTTGGGGTGAAATGACTAAAAAATAATTAAATTTTATTAGTTAAATTTTTAATTAATTAAAACAGTTTTTATTTTTTTTGTGTTAAACAAATTCGAATCTAATAATAAGACATTTTTCGCTTCAATGATATTTGAAGAATACACAGACTGGACATTTTCATCGTCGCTTGTGGGAATTAGATCAACGCTGATATCTCGTAATATTTTAACATCGCAACTTTCTTGTATTGGAATACATCGTTATTCCCATAAAGTTCTATAAAGAGACGATGGTAATGTCCAGTCTGTGTATCCTTCAAATATCATTGGTGCAAAGAATGACTTATGCGGCTCTTCTTCTCTGGCTATGGGTAAATAGAACAGACTGGTTGCCAATCAGTCTAAGAGAAGGACAATTCTGAATTCAAAACTTTCAACTTTCGGTTAAATAGCCTCCCCAACCCGCAACTGACCAAAAGTGGTACAGCTACTCTCTTGGTCAAACAAAGATGGGTTCTTCCAAGGAGTAAGAAGGTCCTGCATCTGTTTAAATTCTTGGTACCTTACCGTACAGTAGGCATTATTAGAATGGTTTCTCGTTGCCTTCTCAATAATTTACAATTCAGAGTTGTCCTTCTCCGAACCCGTCTACAAGGCAAGCCTAGAGAGCCTTGTCCACATTGCCATTTAGCGCATAAATATTGGAGATGGAAGAGATCGATTCATGCCTTTCACAAATGCATTTTTGAGAAAGTGAACGCAACCGACTAGGCCGGGATTTGAACTCTGCTCGCCGATTCCACATTCGGTTATCCGCGAATAGATATTGTCCGTACAGTTCAGCCCCTTTCAGAAGAACCAGGAAATATATTCGATGTCTTATCCGACCCAATGATCATGAAGGATTTTCTGAGGAAAGGCTGCGGAGAAAGATATTTTGGATAACGCACCTACTGCTTACACTACGTTCCGAGATGCTTCAAGAGTATTTAATATTTCAATAGTCACTCAATTCTTAACTGGTCTCCGCGAGTTCATTTATTATGCGAAGAGATACTAATGACACTGTGTTGATAAGGTTTTAGTCAAAGTCAAAAGGAAATGCCATGTGCTGTTGATGAGGTCAGAAATGTCCGTCTCAGGTGTTCAGGTGTTTAAGTAACTACACTTGAATCTAATTTGTAATTAATAATCCAATACTCTACTGAAATATCCCGGCATCAATTTCAGGATTGGGAAAGATTATTGGAATTTAGGGGAAAATATCGATTGATTAAATTCCACGAAGAACACGAGTTAATCAAATATATAGAGAGATCAATATCTCGTGACGTAAATACCGTTTTTTATCTCTTTTTTATTATTATTCTTTAATATTTCTTTCTTTCATTCTCTACTAATTTTATCCCTTTCTTTCTTTGTCCATTATTTGTTCCAGTTTTGTACTTTTCTTTCTTTCCCGTTATTTCTTTCTCTCTTTAATATTTTATTATTTCCTTCTATCTTTAATAATTCTTTCTTACTTATTTTAATATTTCTTTCTTTCGTTGTCAATCATGTCACTACTTCTTTCCTTTTTCTTAATTGCACAGCATTTCTTTCATTGTTCTTTCTTTATATACTTTCTTTCTTTTATTGTTTCTTTCTTTTTTCTTTCTTTAATATTTCTTTTTTTTTCTTTCTTTTTTCTATATTTTCTCTCTTTTATTGTTCCTTTCTTTTTTCTTTCTTCAAAATTTCTTTTTCTTTCGTTTTTCTATTCTTTCTTTCTTTCTTTTATTGTTTCTTTCTTCAATATTTCTTTCTTTTTCTATACTTTCTTTTTTGTTTCTTTCTTTTTTCTTTCTTCAATATTTCTTTCTTTTTTCTATACTTTCTTTTTTCTTTCTTCAATATTTCTTTTTCTTTCTTTTTTTCTATACTTTCTTTCTATTATTGTTTCTTTCTTCAATATTTCTTTCTTTTTCTATACTTTCTTTTTTGTTTCTTTCTTTTTTCTTTCTTCAATATTTCTTTCTTTTTTCTATAGTTTCTTTTATTGTTTCTTTCTTTTTTCTTTCTTCAATATTTCTTTTTCTTTCTTTCTTTTTTTCTATACTTTCTTTCTTTTATTGTTTCTTTCTTCAATATTTCTTTCTTTTTCTATACTTTCTTTTTTGTTTCTTTCTTTTTTCTTTCTTCAATATTTCTTTTTCTTTCTTTCTTTTTTCTATACTTTCTTTCTTTTATTGTTTCTTTCTTTTATCTTTCTTCAAAATTTCTTTATTGCCCTCTCTCTTTATTTCTTTTCTATAATTTGATTCTTTTATTGTTTCTATCTTTCTTTTTCCATACTTTCTTTTATTGTTTCTTTTTCTTTCTTCAATTTTTCCTTCTTTTTCTATACTTTCTTTCTTTTATTCTTTCTTTTTTTTCTTCACTTCAATATTTTTTCTTTTTTCTTTCCACGTTCAATGCGCCTTTTAATCTTTCACTCTTTATTTATTTCATTTTTCTTTCTTCTGTTCGCCTTTAGTTCTTTCGCCAATACATTTATTCGCTCTCTCTCTCTCTCTCACCCCCCCTCTCTCTCTCTCTCATTTTCACCCTTCTTTTCAACGTAATTTTTCTACTCATACTCAGTCCCTTCCTCTTTTTTGTCACTATTTCTTCTTCCCTTCCGTTTTCTTTCGGATTTCACTCTTCGAGTTCTTTCTCACTTCCACCCTCCACGAATGCAACCCCCCTCTCTCATTCATTTATTTTTCATTTCTGCTCCTGTTCACTTTTCCTGTCCCCAAGCAAACGCCCTTTTTCCTTCCTCTTTCTTTTTCACGAGCTACTTAATCAATTCTTTCTTTCTTTTTTTCTTTCTTTTTATTTCGTTCTTTTTCTTTCTTTATTTCTTTCTTTTTAATCCCCCTCGCGTTTCTCTCTCTCTCTACCTCTCTCTCTCTCTCTCTCACTCTTTTGTTCTGGGTATGACAGTAAACTAAATCCGGCAGCAAGGCCTCTGTGGGATTTTGAGAAGAGTGGAACCACCTCTTAAATTCTGTTGTTCCCAGGTCCACCCTGATCCGGGGTGGTAGCACCTGTTAGGGTACCAGCTATTGACAAATAGATAATCCCCAAAGTGGGGTCAAAACAGTATAGAAGTGTAAAAACATGTTTTTATAGGAGAAAAATACCAGCAATACATTTTTAAAAAATGTTTTCAGCGATACATTTAACTCTCGGCAAAAAAACCCTCTTTACAAAAATACATCAGTGAAATCTGATCTACAAAATGATTCCTTACACAGAATACATATTCTATTCACACGAACGTATCGTAAAAATTTTGTCAGCATTAAATAACCCACTGAAATTGATATGCCGTCAAGAAAAATAAACCAAGCCACACCCCCCTCTCTCTCTCTCCCTCTCTCTCTCTCTCTCTCTCTCTCTTTCTTTCTCTCTCTTTCCCTTTCTATTATTTTACCCGTTTGACGTAGTCTTCAGAAATTCTGTTCTGAGGCTCTCATCTCTTTCGCTTTGCGGAATAATTTGATCTGGTCAACGATTTGACAAGTGAAGATATTTAAAAAATCTAATCAATAATCGACTCAAAACTGGAATTGTTCGTTTATGATAGATTCGAATACATTATCGAGCCGACCCAGAATTTTCTTCTGTGATGCTGAACAGTTGTAATCTCAATGAATCTCCTTAGCTTAGAACGTTCACATAAGTTTATCTCACGTGCAACTGATATATACAATCAATGGCCACAAACTGGAAAAATGCCTGGCTCAGTAAACCGTTCCAGTAAGCAACTAACTCCAGCTGCTATCTTTAATAGTCAGATCCGACCAAAAACGGAGTATTACTCTCGAATGTTTTATGTAGGGAAACGTCCTATCTGAGCATTACCATTTTCTTTACCACGAGATAATCGAACCTGTCGCTTAACAATATATAGCCTTTTGACGTAAAACACGAAAATCAACCAAAATATTTGCATGGATTCTTTTTACGAGTTGATATTTATTATTAAGAAACACGTGGGGACAAAGGTCACTCACTTACTTCTAATTTGTCTTCATCAGTGAATTAAAAATTCCAGACACGTATAAATTAAAAACAGTTATTTTGTCAATAATGTATTTGTCAAATTATGAGGTATCCAAATGGATAAATTCCAAATGGATAAATAATATTAAAATATTGGCTAGAGGACGTCGAAGATTTCTCGAGTCAACAAGGATGATTTTTTAAAAAAATATAAATGAATTGTGTCCAATTTATCTGTAAGTCGCCATTACTTATAAAATATTTGTAAATACGTCACGTTGTCTGCTCGGGAATACAACGGTTTCAATAATCTAATAAATTATCCATATTCACTGAAAAATATTCAGTTATGAAACCTATCGAATAAAATAGAATAAAGACTAGGGGATTTTAGCAAACATTTATATATTCTAGTTCCTTTTTTAAATTAAGGTGTTTTTCAGTTGTATTATATATTTGAGGCAAATTCTGAGGCCAGAATTTTGTTTCATATATTTTTATTAAATTTATTATTTATTATTTATTTATCATATATCAAGTCTGATATATAACCTAGTACGAATGTGTATAACCTATTACTGATTAAATATATATATATAACCTATTACGGATTTTATATATATATACATACATATATATATATATATACATACATATATATATATATATATATGTGTGTGTGTGTGTGTGTGTGTGTGTGTGTGTGTGTGTGTATCATCATCATCAGACAAACTTCTTTATTTTTTATTGGATATATTTATGCTTGTTTGGTCATAAAATATAATATAAATATATATATATATATAATACTTCCTATTACGGGCTTAACATTTCTTCGGCCTTTTCTACTTTTTCTCCCTTAGTAGGATACAGAATCGTTTCACGTTGAAGGATACATGTCTTCTATGATTTTTTCGGATACGCAGACCTGTAATTGTTGTTAATACTGTTTATAATATACAAAGCATTTGTATGTATAAAAATAACGTATAAACAGAAAATATATTAAAATTATTGTCGAGCGTTGTCCATTTCATAATATATCAGGTCATTTGTTTAAGTTAAAATACGCTTCGTTTAGATATGAGCGCGTGAGCCTAATCATGGGAAATTTGTAGTTTAAAAACAGTAATTCGACTTTGCTAGTCAGTAGCTAAATGGCATAGCATGTGGTATATGACTGTTCTGTGTAGTACACAGGTTCGATTCCTGTTGGTGGACACATATATTCTATGAAATCTCTCGGACATTCAGGCCGATAAATGTTGCTAAACTGTTTATTATAAACAAAGTATTTACTTAAATATTTGTATTGATGAAAATAAGATATAAACAGAAAACATATTAAAATAATTATCAGACTTAGTTCATTTCATAATATATATATATATATATATATATATATATATATATATATATATATATATATATATATATATAATGTCGAAACACCAGTTCTCTTCCAATATCCGAAGTTAAACAATGCTGAGCCTGATCAGTATCTAGATGGGTGACCGCTCGGTATTACCAGGTGCTGTAATCTTGGATATGCGAGCGTAATGAATAACAGCTCGAAATTGGAGTTCCTCTTGGTTCTTTATATTCACTTACGTGTAATTATCCTTGGGAAAGTTACGAATCCACCTCGTCTTCCCATGATATGTGTTAAATAAAAGGACTTGTATCAGAAAATTATTATGCTCTCTATAAAAATTTAGTCCAAAAATATGTTTCGGCCTTAAATAAACTTAAAACGCTTGATAGACCGTAAAAAAAACAATCCTATATGCTATTAATCCAGGATGTGTGGATTGTGTAATGCTTGGAAAAAGAAATTTTTTCATACGTTTGTTCTTACTGCAATAATTGCTTTTTCCAAGCCCAGAAAATTATGTAAAATCTTTTTGCTTAGCATCGCAGATAAAAAGACAGAAACGCGTTTCTCTTTGTCTCTTCAAATCTACCAGTCCGTGTTTCTTTTTATCTTTCATATTGAATGTCTATTCAAATTGCTCATATTAATGCAGGACTATCGGTATATCATTCCCTTCATGCCTCTGGTACTCATGGCTTTAAATAGTTTCCTATCCTTTGTAACACTTCATAACATTGCTATTCTTCCTATCCCTGACCTGCCGTCCATTTACATAAACACGTTATTCACTGTTTCCGACTGCTTTCAATATATCCTGTGAGTGTTAAATTCTCCAAGCATGGCTTCCTCATTATGTGTCACAGATATTTCGATTGTCTCTTTCTGATTGTAAGTATAAATATCATTTTCGTCTGTATTTTTTTCTTTAAAAGACTATTTTGCCCATTTACATTGTGCGGACTGTCGTCCTCATCTTTATTGTCATGTTCACGACGTTTCAGCCGTTGTACGCTCCGGCCTTCTTCAGGTGATGGTAATTTCGAACTGAACTCTTTATTTCGTCCACCGGAGTAGACTGAAGAGGGTCGAAGCGTATAACAGCCGAAACGTCGTGGTCATGACAATAAAGATGAGAACAACAGTCCGAACCATGTAAATAATGTAAATAATTACAATACCTCATCTCAGAAATATAAACAGACTCCATGTTATTCTGAGCAACCTGCTATAGAATAAAATCTCTGTCTCTTCATGCCTCTCCTTCAAATATGAGGAAACTGTTCTGTCATATAGGAGCATAATAAATCATATTAGACTATCTGGTTCTCTTATTGTATACGCTACATTATACCGAGAATACACATTCTTGTCGCCCGTCACTTCTCTATTTTTATATATTTGATTAACTCGTTTACTTTGGGGTTTTTGGGGTTTTTTTTCGCTAAATGTTACTGATTATACATATATATAAGAAGATATTTATTCAGTTTGGCTTATTTTAGTCTTGCAACAGGTTACAAATACGGGCTTCTCAGTGAATACCAAACCTATCAAGAAGTGGACAGCATGATGCTATCTTTAGTTCAAGCTTGAATTCTCTGAAAAAGTAGGATACATGCAAGAAACTAAATATCGCTACTCATCTTTTCTAACCAATCAGCGATTAAATAAAATCATTTAACCAATCAGAGTTAAGATATTACTGTCTAATCCTCAATTACCTATAAGTTTTCTCTGTAACTCAATTTCGTCAGATAAATATTAGAAGAGGTTCAGTTTCATTTTCCGGTGATTTTTATAAACATTTTTTTCAATTTACACTATATTTCTTTCAACCAACTTACACATATTAACGCATTTTTAATTATTCTAAACTTCTGCTAAAACGAATGTCATATTTTCTAGCAACGTTCTTGTAGCTGATTTGGTGTAAATTTCTTTGCTTATACGGTGTTATATCATTCTGATATTGTGTCAGGTTAAACCGTTTGTATCTGGTAGGCTAAACAGCTTATACATAAGTTATTGTTTATTTATTTAAATATTAATAACGTAACGTTTTGACCAATTCATTCTACAGCCTTCTTCCAGCATTAAATCTTTGTAGACAAACAGTCGGACAGAGATAATTTCTTTGCTTTTATTTATTGGCCCGTACAAACCATAAAAAACGACAGCAAGCAAGCAGAAAATTAAAAGCATTTACATTAAAAGCCTTTACATCACTATAATCTTAACCTGTTCAAGGGTTGGGTTAACCGTTATCTTCCACTCTTATCCGCACAAATTGCTTCCAAACGTAACCTTCTTTCTCGAGTGTACCCTGGGCCTCGTAAAGAGTGAAACATACTGCAATATAAAATCATTTAATACCTGTTTTAAGTTTTCACAAGCCGAGAAAAAATGCCCTTTCTACCCATTGCAAATGTATTCCAGAAGAAGACCGTAAAGTGGATCTCTAGTAATTTGTGATGTTTAATGACAAAAATTGATTCATGACTTATAACAACGCTTGGCACGATCTTTTCTCTCTTTTATTATTAATAACGTAGGCGATCGTTTTTCTTTAGATTACGTCTGTTTATTCCTAAGAACAGTCATGACTTCTTGGAAAAGATGGTTTCGCGCCGATTTCTCCCCGATTCGAAAATCAATTGCAATCCTTCTCCTGGCTGAAACTCATGGCTACAGAACCCACTGTATTCTGCTATTTAACACAAAGCTAGGTGGGAGAAGAAGAAGAATGTGTGCGAAAGTAAATGCAATATGATTATGACTACAGAAGACAAACTTGGTCAATATCTTTAGATGTAGTGGTCCAGACATATATGAAGTTTTTCGTTAGAGGGAATCATACATTTTAAGACAGATATAGTTCGTTGTAACTGAGTAGTTAATATCGTTATTACTTTGACGAGTTACGCAGAAAGGAGTCATCAGACGCCTTTTATTGATCATTCATCCTTACACACGCAATCAAACGCCATATTATTTTCGCCATCCAACCACGAACTGATGCATGAGGCAATTGTATTGATTACAGGCTTTGTATATCGGAAAGAAATAAAATATTAGGCACGGTTGAGAGAGAGAGAGAGAGAGTAAAAAAATCATGTTCAGTAATAAAATAAAGAAAAACTTCTTTATATATATATATATATATATATATATATATATATATATATATATATATATAAAGAAAAATATATATACTGAGCGATATTGTCAATGAAGGAACTCGCGCGCTTAGCTATAAAAAACGATAGGTTCTGGTTCTTGACCAAATTATTTGCTTTTAGACGTTGTTTTCTCACTTTAAGGAGAGACAATGATCGCTGTAAAAGTATCTGATTCAACGATCGTCCGACTTAATTTATCACCAACTGAACCAATATTAACGCAAATATTCACCATCATGGTCTTCTTATTTTCGTTCCTTGTCTTATATGTAAATAATTTTTCTCATTGGAGAACAAGTGACAGCAGGTCTCCTCAATACGATATTACCTTCCTCAATTAACTGATTAGTATTTTCTTCTTCTATCTGCCATGTCTCGTCAAAAAGTCGGCGATCATAGCTCTCCGCAATTTCCTATCCCATTCACTATTCCTCCCAGTTTGTTCTGTCATCCATTTCCACAAGCTTCTTAGGTAGGTTACTCAAAGGTCAAATTCTCAAAGGTCAAATTCTCTAAGCCTTCTTTTCTAATTATGTGTTCTCGAAATTTCAGCTGTCAGTTTCTGATTCAAAGTACGAGGATTCCTTTTGTTGCAGTTTTCCTTAAAACTTCCTCGTTACTCACATGTTCAGTCAATGGTATTCTCAGCATTCTTTTCTAAAAACCAGATTTCGGTTGCTTCACCTCCCTTCTTCATTTCTGGAGTAACTGTGCAGCTTTCTTTGCCATATAGGACTGATGTTACATAAGAGTTACATAATCTTTTTGGTGTTTCTAACGTAATTATAATTAATAAATATAATATTGCTATAATTAATATCATATGTTTATAAAATTATAAGAATTATCATAAAACTATATAAAATGTATAAATCTGTATAATTAATACCTGATTTTTGGCGTCCTGGGTATGACGATACCCTACACCCGCGTCCTGGGTATGACGATACCCTACACCCGCGTCCTGGGTAAGACGATAAACTACATCCAACGACAAGGCCTCTGATCAAGAGGCTTTAAGGAACGTGGAACCACCTCTCAGTTTCTGGCGTTCCGAGATCCACCCTGACCTGGGGTGGTAGCACCTGTTAGGGCCACAGCTATGGGCAAATAGTTAACCACCAAAATGGCGTCAAAACACTATCAAATAAACTTTTGAAGAAAAAATTATTACCAGCAATACATTATTACCAGCAATACATTTTTGAAGAAAATATTATCAGCAATAAATTATTGAAGAAGAAATATTACCAGCAATAAAAGTCTTGTTGGCTTTAAATAACTCTTTGTGGTTGATATGCCGTAAAACAAAACAAACAAACGAAGCAGCAATCAATTTTTGGAGGACAAAATTATTACCAGCAATACTGAGCACTTTAACCTATAAATATAGCATTCCTTAAAATATATTTTATCAGTGCATATATATATATATATATATATATATATATATATATATATATATATATATATATATATATATCGGCTCCTGAAAAATTAATTTCGATTGAGCTCTGTGGAAGTGAAGCGTGTGTTTGTAAACAGCGACTATTAAAGCTAATATAGCAAGACTCTTCGGCAGAATTGAGTCACTGTCAGTCACTGTGTGTTTATCTAAAATCTAAAAATAAATACGCTAAAATTCACCTTCATCCCTGCCGTGCGCCGACGCCTTAGTTGTAGAATTTCCGACTGACGCCAATTCAGTCGGCTTTCGATCCTAGCTAGAGGCAACCGGACGTCTAGCCACACTGATGAGCTGTGATACAGCGAAACAGTCTGTGTGTGGATGACAATAATATATGTATATATATACATCAGTTATTCAATCTATTCAAAGTACAACCATCCTTTTGTTGCAGTTTTCCTTAAAACTTCCTCGTTACTCAAATATTCAGTCAATGGTATTCTCAGCATTCTTCTTTAAAACCATATTTCTGTTGCTTCAAGTCCTGTCTTCATTTCTGGAGAAATTGTGCAGCTTTAATTGCCATATAGGAGAACTGATAGTACATTAAAGTTAACTACTCTTCTCTGTGTTTCTAAAGAAATTTTCCTGTTTCTTAATACTCCGATTAGCTTTTGGCAGTCGTATTTTTGGAATTCCAATGTGGCTTTGTATTTCGATTTCAGATTTTCCGCACTCAAAACATGCCCTATTTTCAGTGTCATGTAGCTGTTTTAGTAATCGGTTGAGTAACAGATAGCGGCTCGGATTGAGAGAACCGAGTTCGAATTCCAGTCGAATCCATGACATTCACTTACGTTCTAATACCCTTGGGAAAGGTATGAATCCTCTTCTTCTCCCACCAGCTGTGGGTAAATAGCAGGGCAGTACTGGTCTACCGCAGAAAAAATGGCAACCTACTGCGGGAAAAAAATTACCCCGTCAGTTATGTATCGAAAGATACATGATCGCCTAAGCGTGTATCATGCATGGCAGATAACTGACTGATACATCAGATGGTTTCAAAACTAATCTAAATCCTTTCGGGGCTTTTGGGGGGATTGTTTTGGAATTAATAAAACAATATTTCATGCCATATATATTCAGGAGATAGACAACTAAGGTTCTCCACAGATTCATCTTCTTTATTCTTTGAAAATTAGCGGGGCCTTTTGGGAAAGAAAATGGATTGATTGTCACCTGTTCTTGTCTTGTCAATGGTTTTGAATTCAGAGCGGTTGGCACCCAAGGCGAGAGAGCTACGACTAATGAACGCACTTCCAAAAGAGGAAGAACAATGGATCAGTCAAGAAATGAAGGAGATGGGAATAAAGCTTGAAGAATGAAGAAACAAAGAAAGAAACAAACATGCAAACAAAGACGAAGAATGAATGAGAGACTGAAACATCTTAAGCACCTGACCGACAAGACAATATATACCGCCTCCTTCAGCTTCTCCACTTTAAAGCAATACTAGCTGTTAATTATCTGGACTCCTTATGTTAATCACACTTCATTTTTTTTAACATTTGAGACATTTCTTTGAGTCCCTGATGATGCCAATGTAACCTTTCTGCCAATTCATTTGTCAGCGTTCTTCAGGCGTAATAGAAAAGACGAAAATCATTCATCCAGGCAAAATGCATTTAGAAAAAAAGTATGCTTTAATATACCAACCATATATTTCCATTTCGGCTACGCTGTGTACCCAGCGTAGCCGAAATGGAAACCACCACCCATACACATTCGAGCGCCGGAAAGATTGCCCCGCGCACCCGACCGGCAAATCGATTTTATGTCCACCAATGAAAGTTTATTCCATCACTTACTTAAGATGTTCAGAGCTGGACACGTCATTTTTAGTAGACACCAATGTTTGAGTCAAAAGTAACGTCTAGAGCAATAAGAAATAATTTCGGGTTAAAAATTAAAATGCAATAATTCCTTATTATTATTATTATTATTATTATTATTATTATTGATTTCTGGTGTCTACTTATTTCTTTCTGGCTCCCAACCAGAGACCTACAGTAAGAAATGATATCATGACATTTTACACTGAACATTTTTGGAAAAAAAATCGGCTGTACTTGTGAGATATATTTAGTTTGTATTTCTTTAAGCCTTGGTTACCAGTAAAGCTTTCAATTTGTCTATCGTAACATTTTCCAATCAATCCGAGGACTCCTACTTCTATTGGCATTGTTAATGTCCTCGTGTGACATGTTTTTGAGATTTCCATTTCAAGATCCTTGCATTTTGATATTTTTTTTCAAGATCTTCAAAGATACCTTACAGACTATAGGGCCTGTCATATCAATAAGACACATTTTGTTTTTGCGGTATCTGATCACGATGTCTGGGCGATTAGATTCCATTGTTCTGTCTGTGTGTATTCTAAAGTCCTGTAAAATAGTTATAGTTGGTATGTTTCTTGCAGTTTCCTTTCCGCCAATGTTGCAGATTTTCCAATGCAAATATTGGCCCACGCTGTCATGCCGGTTTTTATATTCAGTGGGTGCCAATACCGTGCAACCTGATACAAGAGTGTCAATTGTTTCTGGATATTCATCACAGAATCTGCATTTTGGGCTAACACAATTTTTCAGTATACATGCTTGGTAATTTCTAGTTAGCGAGCATTGGTCCTGTGCAGCAAGAATAAAACCTTCGGTTTCAGCTTTTAACCCCACACGAAATAATCACTGATGAGTTGGGTGTTTGTATACATCAGCTTGTTTGGTACGGTCACAGTATTGACCATGAAGAAGTTTGCCATCGTTTTTGTATCTAGCCCATTCCATTTACATTTCCTTTCTTTTGCCGATGCAGTAGGCGCTTAATGTGCATTTCTTCACCCATATGAAATTCCATTTTGAATTTGTTGGCTTCTTTTATTACAGTTTCTTACTTATTTCGTGTTCTTTGGCACAGATTATCATCCAGTCTCTGTAGATTCCAGGTATCTTTTATAGAATGATTGTTGTTGTTTTTTAACACAGTTATAGTTGAACTAATCCAATACCTCATTCGGAGCTGGTCACGTGATCATCATCGACATCAGGCTAGGGATGATGCATGCGATGACGAGTTTAGAACAATCTCATTTTTGTCGTCCATTCGCCTAATGTCAGCTATAGGGTTAAAGAGATTGAAACGGTATTGCATCACAGATACAGCCAAGGTGTTAAGGCTGATATTCTGTTTTGAGAATGAACTCAGTATTCAACACCACATGCATACACTATTTACATTATTCCGACTATTGTCCTTATCTTTGTTGCCATATTTATCACAGGGTTTCAGCCGTTGTGCGCTCCGGATTACTTCAGGTGGTTGGAATGTCAAACTTAAGGACATATAGCACAGTGGATAAACGCTTTGGTTAGATCCAGTGACAGGACCCAAAGTGTTGTAAGTTCAATACCTGGTTAAGGCAGTGGAGAACTTGTAGAGATGAATTAACAGGAGATAACTGATAACTGACATCCATTAAACATGGCACGTGGAACTAGAAAAGTCTACCCTAGCGAGCGAAATAAACGGTTCAGTTCGACATTCCAACCACCTGAAGAGGGCCGGAGCGTACAAGGACTGAAACGTTACCTCATCTCAGAAATATAGACAGATACCAGATGCATACGTCTCTGGTATTCTTTTCTTACTTTCTCCTTCATTTGGGTATGCTGTATTCCATTTCCTTCGCTAATTCTTAGGTACCTATAGGTTTCTACTTGTTCCAGTTCCCTAATCTTGTGACAAAATATAGATCTATTGAGTGTGTATATGTATTCACCATTTCTTGCGTGTTACTCTTGCATATTTATCCAATCCGAAATCCATACTTATGTCGTCACTGAAACATTTTACTGTATTTAGGAGACACTTCAACTCATTGACGTCTTTGGCAAAAATTCTGAGACCATCAATGTAGAGTAGTTGATTAAATACTTTCTTGTTTACTTTGTATCCATAGTTATTTTTGTTTTTGGTTTGGCTTGTTTTGTTTTACGGCATATCAATCCCAATGGGTTATTTAATGCCAACAAAATTTTTGTTGCTGGTAATGTTTTTCCTTCATAAATCTATTTTTGGTAATATCTTTTTCTTCAAAAATGTATTGCTGGCAATATCTTTTTAAAAGTCTTTCTGGTATTAAAATCTATTTTTACACTTTTATAATGTTTTGACCCCGGTTTAAGGGTTAACTAATTGCCCATAGCTGGGACCCTAACAGGTACTACCACCCCAGGTCAGGGTGGACCTGGGAACACCAGCAATTAAGAGGGGGTTCCTCGCTCCTCAAAACCTCCTGATCAGAGGCCTTGCTGTTGGATGTAGTTTATCGTCTTACCCAGGACTGTTATTATTGTTTAATTCATACGACAGGGCAATTAAGGACAGAAAGTGGTGTCAGTGAGTCTCCTTGAAATATTCCTCAGCGGATATTCAAACAAATGGATTTAGGTATAATGTGGTTTTCCATAACTCCATGCTATATTTAAGGAAATTTACAGTCACCGAGGAGACTTTATACATTTCCAAAGTCTTAAGGATCCAACAGTATGGCACACTATGAAAGGCTTTACGGTAATCTTGCCATGCTGTGCTGAGATTTTTACCTTTTATCTTGCAATTTCCCAGGTCATTTTGTCTTTCAATAGTTGATCTTTACAACCATAAGACCCTCTCCGACACCACTTCCGTTACAAGGGGAAAATGTTGTTTCCATCGAGAAGAGAGTAAGTATAGTTCGTCAGGAGAGGACTGATCAATTTCTATGTGGTAGACAGACATGTTATTAGCCTATAATTTGTCGGATCGTCTGTTTTACGCATTTTTGTTAGGAGATATGTAATAACTTCAGCGATCCATTCTGGGACTTCATTGGGATTATAAATTAGCATTGATCAAGTTTGGGCAAGGATTTTATGGATTGAGGACAGATGATAAAACCAAAAATTTCGTACTTTGTCATTTTCTGTGTATTTCCATTTGGGGGCTTTGGTAACAGCTTGCCAAACATTATTTTGGGTTATATTTTTCCATTTCTGTAGAGGCTTGTGCTTCATTCTTTCTTCGTGTTTGATCAATTCTTCATTGAGATTTTGTTACTTTGGGCTGCTCCAAATATTCTCCCAAGATCTTTACACTTCTTTAATATATGGAAGCGTTTTGACTTCTATAACTGCTCTTGTAATTTCCCTGTAGAACTTCTTGAGGTCCGTTTGGAATGTTTTATTTCGTCGACGGAACCTACAATGTTTTTCATATCGTTTTGCTCACTTGAAGTTTCTGTTTATGTATTTCCTTGCTGGATGGATGAAATTTTATTTAGTAATTTAATTTTTATAATTCTGCTTGATCTTGCTGTGTTTGCGTGTTGAAACATTAGGGTTTCTTGAAATCTCATCTAGTATCGATAATTCAAATCTGTTTTCCTCTATTTCTCGCTTAAATTTTGCCTTACAACCTGGCTATTTTTTTTCTGTTAGATCTTTTCTTTGTGTTGACATTAAGTTTCCCAGCTGCTGCTAAGGCTGTTGCGTATATGACATGATTTACGTCTGTGATATTTCCCTGTGGTTGTCCTTTCACAGTGTTTGCAGTGCTGCGTTATATGTTTGCACAGTTTGTTTATTGAACTTTTTTCATGTGATTTTTTGGGAACTGGTTTCTGTCTGACATTTGTGCGCAAGTTACTCTGCTGACTATTTGAATGATGTAGTTTTTCGCTTCAATGATGTTTACAAGGAATTCTGCCCTAATGTTATTTGATTCATCTTCATCAGTGAGAGAATCCGAATCAGAGCAACTGTTTACGTTGGCAATAGATTCTCCCGTTTTATTTCATGAGAAATCATTAATCGTTAAGAGTAACAAAGAATAGAATGTTATGGAGAACCATCAGCATTCAGATATAGGAAGAGACACGGCCAGAAGAAGAAGAAACGAAAGAAGAAGAGGAAGAGAAACGGAAGAAGAAGAAGAAGAAGAAGAAGAAGAAGAAGAAGAAGAAGAAGAAGAAGAAGAAGAAGAAGAAGAAGAAGAAGAAGAAGCCGAAGAGGAAGAAGAGGAAAGAACGAAAGAAGAAGAAGAAGAAGAAGAAGAAGAAGAAGAAGAAGAAGAAGAAGAAGAAGAAGAAGAAGAAGAAGAAGAAGAAACGAAAGAAGAAGAAGAAGGAACGGAAGAAAAAGAAGAAGAAGAAAAAGAAGAAGAAGAAGAAGAAAAGGAAGAAGAAGAAAGAACGAAAGAAAAAGAAGAAACGAAAGAAGAAGAACAACAACAACAAACGGAAGAAGAAACGAAAGAAGAAGAAGAAGAAGAAGAAGAAGAAGAAGAAGAAGAAGAAGAAGAAGAAGAAGAAGAAGAAGAAGAAGAAACTATTTTTATTGTTTTATTTTATTTTTATCATTTTTTTAATGTTATGCCCTGTTTGATCAGTTTGAAATTATCTGAATATTCCTAATTCTTGGAGAATTCCATTTTTTTCTTTTCCAGAATCATATTCAAGCTAATCTATGCAAAGTCTTGTTTTAGAATTTGATTAGAATCCTTTTATGACAACCTTTCTCTCTTGTATCTACTCATGTATGCAAGTACAAGAAATATTAGCTTAAAACCACCAAAATATTTCCATCGTTCAATCAGCCAAACTTTTCTTTTCCATAGAGGCCATTTCTTTCCGAGATGTTATCCGACTTGGCCTGAAATCAAATCAAGTCTGCCCATTCTCGTACGGACGCACATATTTAATAACGTCCGTTTCGTGACCTTAGCTCCCTGGTAAGTCTTGAGATTTTTTTGTTATTTTAAGTAGTTTAATCTTATCTTGTCCCATAAATATATCTTTTGATGTCGTCGCTTTTGGCTTGTGTTATTGATTTCCGGTATTCAGCTTCTACCCACTTGGCGTCAGGTGGATAGGATTAGTTTCTGCCTGAACGAACTGATCTTACCACCATCTACCCGCATTTTTTAAGAGGTTTTATTGGTGCAAAAAGAACAGACGGATCATTTCACTTGCTTTCCTACTATTCGGAGCCTTTATTTTCGATAAAAAAATTAAAAAAATTAACAATCAAAAGAGATCTGATATTCCGACTGATAAAATCACGAATTCATTTCTGTTCTGAAAGTAATCAGTCAGGTATATAATAACAGCGAAATCATTTCCAAGAACACTCATCTCCTAAGGAAGCTAGCCAATCCCTTTTGCAGACGCCTGCTCAGTAACATTTGTTTCCATCACCCAAGGAGCCAACTGCGGTTTATATTGCAACTATCCTTTCCAGGCATTTGTTCATGGTAGAGAACAAATACGATAGCGGCATCAACAGTTTGATCAAGGTCAATATGCCAAAACCCTCTGTCACGATGACTTGTGACTTCTTGCTAACATAACCATGAAATACTTCTTAAAGGTTCTGTCTACCCAAATTCAATAATAAGATTTGCGTTAACTAATGATTTGGTTTTCACGTCCTTTTATAGCAGTTCCGTAGGCTGTATCTGTAAGTGTTTATACTCATGTTCACCCAATATATTGCTCAAGAGCCACCCAAAGTAGAGGGTAACTAAATGAGGTCTTAGTAGGAAAGTAAGAAATGCATATAATGAAGATAATACCGGTTTATCCTTGACTTGAAATAGTTAAGATTGTAGTGATCGAGGAATCATTTTGTCGAGAGTTTGTTGCACAAAATAACCGTTCTGGGAAATAAGCTGTTTTAGTGGAACTACCAGCTTACCAATGGAATATGAAGGGAATGAGGTCGAGCAGACTCTGTGTAGCCAGTTAATACTGCCTGTCAAGGCGTGAATGGAGAAACTCACTCGCTAGAACATTTGACATGAACATAGCAATAGAGTAGGGAGAAGATAGGAAAGCGGTTGTATGTTTGAAAATGATTCATCACCTACAAGACCCTGTAACCGCTTTTGAACCCTGTCAAGACTGGTCTGTGAGAAAAATTGACTGAGAAAAGGCTGTTTCGTCCTCATCTCCGTTCAAACAAGGTTTGGGATGTAAATAACGTTTTCAGATTCAGAAACATTACTCACCGCACCATCAAAGTTTTTTAACATGTGGAAACGTGAAAACGAATGTCTTAAGTAGTGCATATATATATATATATATATATATATATATATATATATATTGACTCATTTTTCATCATTAGTCATGCGCATTCTGTGTTACACTTAGAGGTATTGGAAACGATCTATGTCAGGTTCAGGCAGCGCTCCCTCTGTAAACAGAGTGAACGCCTCTTAGGGCTTGACATGATTTCCATCTGATCTTTCCACCTTTATTTTCTATTGCAATATAGTCTTCCCTCGATTTCAGCTCTGTTGAGTGAGGACGAAACCGGTCGGCTGGTCAATTTTTTTTCCTATTTTCCTTTTAAGCATGAATGGTAAAGCACGTCTTGCCATTATAATTTCCATAATAAAATTTTGTACCCCCAAGAAAAAAACGATATATATATATATATATATATATATATATATATATATATATATATATATATATATATATATATATATACTTAAACATGAAAATAATAAACAAAAATTAAAAATCCTTGAAGCGATATACATAAAACAGTTGAAACCTAACCTGAACAAAATAAACTATGAAATCTCCACAAACATTCTTAAATGCCTATAATCTATAGCAGAAGCCATTGGTTTATACCAATGGCTTCCCATACTTAATACTTCTCGTTTTCACTCTAGCGTGGTCATGTGTGACGTCACGAGCTACGACGTGTTTTTCGCTTCCTTGGCTCTTAAATAAGAGTTTGTCGTTGCTTTGACCTTATTCAAACAGCAACGGCGGGCCATTATTGTGGTTTCGTATATGTGTTGTTTGATTTATTAAAATTGTCATCTTTGATAATGGCTTATGTAAACCGAAAGCTTAGATTGGATTCAAACATGTGTCAATATGGTGTTTTCCTTTCGTCTTTCAACGATAATGTGATTAAACTTATCAGACAATACACGAAAGGAATTTACTTAAAATAAATAGACAAAACTTGTCTATATTATTTAATGAAACATGCATTAATGAAAAATTTCTGCCGAAATATACACAATATATATATATATATATATATATATATATATATATATATATATATATATATATATATATATATATATATAAAATTTCCGACTGACGCGAATTCAGCCGGTTTTCGATTCTAGCCAAAGGCAACTAGACGTCTAGCCACACTGATGAGCTGTGATACAGCGAAACAGTCTGTCTGTGGATGACAATATATATATATATATATATATATATATATATATATATATATATATATATATATATATATATATTACAATGTATCATTCATACAGAAAACATATATAGAAGTTAATGATAAAATGGCGAGAATACATCTTCGTAAACAATTTACTCGAACCTGTAAATGAATTTTATGATCCCTGTTTATAAATTTCAGTTGAATAAGGTCTTTTTTATATATATTTACGAGCTTTCATCTGTTCCTACAGATATCATCAGGTAAGAAAATTCGACCTCAGCGTTGCGGAGGCACGCTCAAAGAAATCTCTTACCAGTAACAATATCACATTTCTAAGAACAAATTTCGGATGATAAACTACTCTTTCGATGTCCTGTTATTACCTGTAATTATAAAACAACAAATATTTTCTTACCTGATGATATCTGTAGGAACAGATGAAAGCTCGTAAATATATAAAATAAAGACCTTATTCAACTCAAATTTATAAACGAGGATCATAACATTCATTTACATGTTCGAGGTTAATGTCTCTTAGTAAATTGTTTGCGAAGATGTATTCTCGCCATTTTATCATTAACTTCTATATGTGTTTTCTGTATGAATGATTCATTGTAATATATATATATATATATATATATATATATATATATATATATATATATTGTTTCAGAAGGCTATAAAGTGAAAATAAAGAAAGAAGAAAAGAAAAAATATGAAAACTAAGTAAACTGCGTTATAAATGTACTTTTTTACCCAATGATAACTGATGTACTAGGAACTGCATGAATGACTCTAATAGGAAATAAGAATGAATTAGGTAGTCAAAGGAAGACCAACCTGGACTGTTGTTGTCAGAAAGAATACAAAAGATCTGGTGATGGGTTTCAGGAACCATGGTTTTCACAGTAGCACCAACAAGTACTTCTGGAGAGAAGATAAAAATGCGTGCGTAACAATATGTAAATATTAATAAGGTTGTAGGCCTTGTGTATTTTAAGATGAAGGTGTGTGTTGAATATGTAAACACAGGAGATGTACGAAACATTAAAAAAACTTGTGTTTCTGCTAAGGACATTTTTCTTTTTATGTTGACTGTATTGAAATAAGGTTAAAAGGTTTTTTGAGTATTCCCGTTTCTTTTTTGTTCTGAAATGATTTATGGGAAATAAGGATACGAACGGGTAAACATGGTCAAGCTAAAGTTAGTCTCGCGCTGAGTTGGGATAACTAAGTATGTCCGTTTTTTTTGCGGGGGGTGTTTTTTGTTTTGAAATGATTTATGGCAAGTAAGAATAAGAATGTGTAAGGATGGTTCACGCTGATTTGGGAAGAGCGAACCTATACTTAGTAGGGCTGCTGAAAACACATCTGAACGATTTCGTTGGAAAGTGGAAAGTGTTTAGTCGTCAGTAGGCCGGGGAAAATAATATTCCCAGCGGGAACGCTATTACCGCGTGGTTCACATCTTGAAGCCAAGAGGAGAATGAAAAACATTCTATCCTTTCCGGAAGTGAGGACATAAAATCGCACACGTGACAAGAAACCGTTTTCGCTTTCTATATAACTTGCATCATAGGAAAGCTACTCTTTTTTCGTTATTATTTCATTTACTTGTTTATATCAATTTCTCCACGTGTTAACAGAAAAGTTTTGGAAAAAAAAAATTAAGAAAAAATTAAGAAAATCTAGAAAAAATAAACTTAGAGGTGTTAATATTGACTTTAGATAAACAAAAAGACCCACCCACCCCCCAACAAAAAAAAGAAAGAACCCATGAAAAACAGACTAATATCTAGACATTAATATTCAACCAACATAAAGAAATACGATGTTTAAATATGTTGAAAGCTGGGAAAAAATTGTACAGTCTTCAACACTGAATGGCATGAGAATTCATTCCCAATGCAGACCGGTGTACGTATAAATGATATCATATCGCTAAAATTATAACAACGCAAATTTATTCATGCCTGGACGCTTTCAGAACAAAATAGAATTATCTCTCTCCAAGCAACAACATATTTGCAGAATATGTCAAAATCAATGCTTAAAATATATAAAATCTGTGACACCATAAAATTATGACTGCTTATTTTGGTCCTGTAACATACTCTTTCCGGTATTAATGCAAGTATATTCGAAACTGATGGATTTTTATTACTAAGATATTTACTAAATTGCATTATAAGTAATTTCTATTTTGAAGAAAGAATTGAAATTACGAATGTATCATCCCAACTAAGCATTCCTTAAATTACCATTTTCGATCGATGCAAAACGATTTGATGACGAATCAGTTATGTCCCATGCGTGATACACGCTTAGGCGATAATGTATCTTTCGATACAAGACTGACGAGGCAGATTTTTTTTCCCGCAGTAGGTTGCCATTTCTTTCTACGGTAGACCAGTTGCCATCCAAGGCTATAGAACCCGGTCTGTCCTGATATTTACCCATAGTTTGGGACAGAAGAAGAGGGTTCATACCTTTCTCAAGGAAAGTTAAGTGATGTAATGGATTCGAACGGAATTCGAACTCGGCTCCCGGATTTCTTAATCTGAAAACTTATTCCAATAGGTTTTTTTTTCTTTATCCTTTTATTTTCTTTCTTTGGAATAAGATTATTTAAGAAAGAAAGAAAGAAAGAAAGAAAGAAAGAAACATTGGAAAAAGATAATTTAAGAAAGAAGAAAGAAAGACCTATTAGAAAAAGTACATTTACAAAAGATAGAAAAAATAAAGAAGAAAGACACGTTGGAATAAGATGATTCATTCATTCATTCATTCATTAAAGAAAGAAAGAAAGAAAGAAAGAAAAAAAGAAAGAAAGAAAGAAAGAAAAGCATAAAATCAGAACGATATATCAAAGCATAAAGTAAAAAGAGCCGAATTCGAATTCCAGTCGAATACATTAGATTCACTTCCCTGCTAATTACCCTTGAGAAAGGTATGAATCCCTTTCTTCTCCCCACCAGCTATGGGTAAATAGCAGGACAGACCGGTTTCTATTGTCTTAGATGGCAACTGATCTACCACAGAAAGAAATGGAAACCTACTACGGGAAAAAAAATCTGCCTCGTCAGTCTTGTATCGAAAGACACATGATCACCTAAGTGTGCATCACGCATGGCACATAACTAACTGATGAACAATACTTTCTCTAATGCAAGCCAGATTCAAGAATTCATCAAAAACTTTTTCACATCAAAAACTGGAGTATTTTACTCGAAAGTTATCGAAGCCTGATAAATGGCAACAAGTCATTACAAATAATGGTGAATATATAATTAAATAAAATGCAATTGTAATTTATATTTTTAAAAATAAAGTTGCTAAACATAAACGAAAATTGTTACTGACTCAAACTTATTTCCAATATTTACATTGTTCGGAGTGTTGTCCTCATATTTATTGTCATATTTACAACGTTTCGGCCGTTGTACGATCCAGAATTCTTCAGGTGATTGGAATTTAGAACTGAAGCCTTCATTTCCTCCTTCGGGGTAAATTGTTCTAGTTCCACGTACCGTGCCTCTTTAGGATGTTTCATTTATCTCCCTATAACTCATCTGCACAATTTTTTACTCACCACTGCCGTAGACAGGCATTGAACTGACAACTCTTTAGTTCAAGTCGTTGGATCCAAACAACGCTTTTATGTGTCTTTGAGAATTTATCCGGTATGAATTTCGATGAAACCTGAAGGCATTCTTCAACAGAATTACCGATGAAAAAGACCGAAAAAGGAACAAACGGGACCTGGAGAAATGCTTCAGATACTAATTCAATGCAGTCAAAGCCCGCCATGTACAAAATTAATACAGATTGAATGATCAGAAAATAACGCACAAGTCCCTTTAACAGCACCCCCACCCCCACCCCACAGGAGCGTACAACGGCTGAAACGTTGCGAACATGACAATAAAAATGAGGACAACAGACCTAACAATGTAAATAATGTGAATTAGACTACCTCATCTCAGAAATATAGACATATCCTGAAGAAAGCTGGAGCGTACAACGGTTGAAACGTTGTGAACATGACAATAAAGATGAGGACAACAATCCGAACAATATAAATAATGTAAATTACAGTACCTTATTCAGAAATATAGACAGGTCCTGAAGAAGGCCGGAGCGTAAAACGTCTGAAACGTTCTGAACTTGACACTAGAGATGACGACAACAGTCCGAACAATGTAAATAATATATATTACAATACCACATAGACTAGTACTTTTATACAGAACTTTTGAGTCTCAAATATCCGGGCGGTGAGGAATATTCTCTTTTGGAGAAAAACCCAGCAGAGACATCTCTATATTCATCTATCTCATTCTATTCAAATCTATCTATCTATCTATCTATATATATATATATATATATATATATATATATATATATATATATATATATATATATATATTAGTCTCTATTTATCTATCTGTCTATCTATTTAACTATCTAACTATATATCTATCTAGCATATATACTCGCGTATTATGCGGCCTCTGAAGATCTCATTTTGAAGCTAATTTGACTACAGTAAATGGATATATAGATTGGTCAGCGACGTAGCCAGTGCCAACAGTGCATACACTAATTTTATATCACGTGTATGAAGCCACCCACTTAAGTCTGCAAAAGTCGCATTATACGCAAGTGTATACGATAGATAGATAGATAGATAGATAGATAGATAGATAGATAGATAGATAGATACGAATATGTTGAGATGGATACGAATAGATTAAGATAAATAGATACATAAGAATAGATTGCGATAGATAGATGCTTACGAATAAAGACAGACAGATAGATAGATAGATAGATAGATAGATAGATAGATAGATAGATAGATAGATAGATAGATACGAATAGGTTGAGATGGATACGAATAGATTGAGATAAATAGATACATAAGAATAGATTGCGATAGATAGATGCTTACGAATAAAGACAGACAGACAGACATAGATAGATAGATAGATAGATAGATAGATAGATAGATAGATAGATAGATAGATAGATAGATAGATAGATAGATACGAATATGTTGAGATGGATACGAATAGATTGAGATAAATACATACATAAGAATTGATTGCGATAGATAGATGCTTACGAATAAAGACAGACAGATAGATAGATAGATAGATAGAGAGATAGAGAGATAGATAGATAGATAGATAGATAGATAGATAGATAGATAGATAGATAGATAGATACGAATAGGTTGAGATGGATACGAATAGATTGAGATAAATAGATACATAAGAATAGATTGCGATAGATAGATGCTTACGAATAAAGACAGACAGACAGATAGATAGATAGATAGATAGATAGATAGATAGATAGATAGATAGATAGATGGAAACCAACAGCTTGTAGGCGAATAAAAAACAAGTACGCAGTTACAGAAAGTGGAATGTGAATAGTGTGTGGTTTCTCCTTTCGTTTCTTCGATTTATTGGTGAGATGATGTTAAGAGGATTAGAAGTCCTGCCAGGATTTATTATTGGGATAATATTAATGCACGCGACGTAGAACCAAAGCTGAACTGGACAAGATAGTTGAATATCGGATGAAGAAATGATTAACCATTAACTGCAAAGGCGGCTGTGTTTTATTTTACAGAATTAGTTGATTCTGACAGATTGTTGTGTACTGGCGAACCAACAACAACAGAAAACAGGGTGTGGCAAAAATACTTCCCACATATACTTCACAGAAATACCTCCCATATATACTTCACAGAAATACCTCTCACATAATGGTAAGAAATTAGCTCGATGAAGAAATCATTGTCACACGTGTCTTTACCATTTGTGGGAGAATATGTATGTTTTTGTTGAATTTTTCGAAAGGTTTGGTTGGAAGAAATTGGGCAAACTAAAGAATAAAGAAGACGAAGCAAATATTTTATTCTATTGGAAACTTTGATAAAGGCAAAAAGTCGTGTGATACTTGCTTGGGCGATAATGTCTCTTTCGATTCATGACTGACTAGGCAGAAGATTTTGTGTAATAGGCAGCCATTTTTTTTCTGCAGTACACTGGTTATCAACCAAGCTCTGTCTTGTTATTCAATCCATAGCTGGGAGGAAAAGAGATGCATCCATACCTTTCCCAACAGTATTCCTTGTTCTGATGTTAAAGAGAAAACCAATTCACCATCGCTTTTTATTTACTAGTTGTCCACACGATGCACATGCTAAGACTCATAAGACCTAGTTATGACGATAAACTTCATACGACTTCTGATCGGAATATTAGAGGTTTTTATGAAAAGGCAAATCTGATATATAAAAGGTCGTTCACAATTCTTCAAAAGCCTTGGTTGGTTTCGACAGATTGTTGTGTACAGGCAAACCCAGAAAAAAAACGGTATGGCAGAAATATCTCTCACATATACTTCCCAGAAATTTCTCTCACATAATGATAAGATATTAGCTAGATGAAGACACCA
Source organism: Acanthosepion esculentum (assembly GCA_964036315.1). Classification (NCBI taxonomy): domain Eukaryota; kingdom Metazoa; phylum Mollusca; class Cephalopoda; order Sepiida; family Sepiidae; genus Acanthosepion; species Acanthosepion esculentum. The sequence continues at coordinate 73,902,158 of OZ038492.1, read as the reverse complement.
TTGTCAGCCATGCCTTGACTGATGTATACGTATATTTTTGTTGGTTTTTCGAAAGGTTTTGTTGGAAGAAAACGGGCAAACAAAAGAATAAAGAAGATGAAGGAAAAATTGTATTTTATTGGAAACTTTGGTAAAGGTAAAAAGCCATGTCTAATACATGCTTGGGCGATAATGTCTCTTTCGATTAATGACTGACTAGGCAGAAGATTTCGTGTAATAGGCGGTCGTTTCTTTCTGCAGTAAACTGGTTATCAACCAAGCTCAGGATTTTCTGTTATTCAACCCATAGCTTGGAGTAAAAGAGATGGATTTATATCTTTCCTAACAGTATTTGCGCCTAAGTGAATTTATTCCGAGCTGTTTTTCATTACTCGACATTGCATATAGAAATCTATGGTTCCTCCTTTTTTTAAAAAGAGTATTCAGGATCATTCTTGACTGGAGTGTATAAAGCTTAAGGCTAATAAAGTTCTTGTAATAGTTACTACCAAAAAAAATGGTCGGATTTAAATTTTATTGCTTGAATGAGTCAGTGAGTGAATAATTGAGAACAGTGTATAGGTCATTCGTTATTTTCTTGGGTCGTAGAGATTTTTGTTCTTTCATATTCGTGGTGTGGCCTGAAAACAACTCCCGTTTTTAAAATTCACCCGGAACAGACTCCGTTCTTTTTTTTTTCTTTTACGCATGCCCAATATGCTAAAAAGGATAGCTACCGCTAATGAGGTTTTTAATGCATGTTTGCCTGGTCAAAAGAGACGTGTCATGACTGTAAGATTTGAGTAGCCCAAATATGTTTCCCGTGTCGAAAGTTGACTTACAGAGTATCAGACAACTGAAATTATGATACAGGAGAGCGGACAGAGATAGCGATAGCTGTTTTCAGAGAAAGTAATTCGTCCGAGCACTTTCCTCGGCAAAGAGCAACGAGAAGCTTGCCACATCCCACCTGTAAGGTCTGGGCAGCTCCCGCCCAAATATGAGAACAGTACTCCATGTTTGGCCTGATCTGGCTCTTGTAAAGGTAGAGGATAACAGGAGAAGTCAGGTACTTATCGAGGCGGTACAAGGATCCGACCATTTTACTTTCATCTATAGCAATGGAACGTATGTATGAATTCCACTTGAGGTCAGGTGTTAGTTTGAGACCCAATAGTCTTTTAAGACGGTGCCTCCCCACCTCAGTGGACATCCGTTATACGCGAGCGTGTCTGTGTGTGTGTGTTTGCCTGCAATTCGGTTATATTGACTCAAAGTAGATTTATATATGTCTATTCAAATAAGAAAACTGGTTAACTTCAGCGTGGTAAAGCGAAAATGAGAACACAAGAAAAAATTGTATCAGAAATGTGTCTACTTTTTGCTTTCTATCTCGAATTCTTTTCAGTTTTCGGCGTTTTTTTTATTCTTTGAAATGTGATATATAAAAGGTCGTTCACAATTCTTCAAAAGCCAGATTAAATCGCTGGCACAAAAATTCATTCAACAGCACTCACTTTCGTCAGTTTGATTATTTCCAAAATAGGTCAGCTGAATTTCTTGTTCTGATGTTAAAAGGCAAACCAATTCACGATCGCTTTTTATTTACTAGTTGTTCACACGATACTTGTCCTAAGACTCATAAGTCCTAGGTATGAAGACAAGCTACATCTGGCAGCAAGTACTCTGATCGGAAGATGGAAGTTTTTGTTGAAAAGACCAATCTGATATATAAAAGGTCGGTCACAATTCTTCAAAAGCTTTGGTTGATTTTGATATAGTGTTGTGTACTGGCAAACCAAGAAAAAAAGAGTATTGCAGAAATATCTCTCACGCATACTTCCCAGAAATTTGTCTTACATAATGATTAGACATTAACTCGATGAAGACAACATTGTCACTCGTGTCTTGACTGTGGTATATGTATATTTTTGTTGAATTTTAGCAAAGATTGCTTGGAAGAAATCGGGCTAACTAAAGAATAAAGAAGATGAAGCAAAAATGGTATTCTATTGGAAACTTTGGTAAAGATAAAAAGCCATTTGTGATAAATGCTTGTGCGATAATGTCTCTTTCGATTCATGACTGACTAGGCAGAAGATTTCGTGTAATAGGCAGCCGTTTTTTTCTGCAGTACGCTGGTTATCAACCAAGCTCAGTCTGTCCTGTTATTCAACCCATAGCTGGGAGGAAAAGAGATGGATTTATGCCCTTCCCATCAGTATTCCTTCTTCTGATGTTAAAGAGAAAACCAATTCACGATCGCTTTTTATTTTATTTTTATACGATACACGTCCTAAGATTCATAAGTCCTAGGTATGACGACAAACTACATCTGCCAGCAAGTCCTCTGATCAGGAGATTGGAGGTTTTGATGAAACCTAGTAGCACGCTTCATGTTTTCGGGGTACCTAGAATCGGCGCTCATTAGAACAATTGCCAGAAAACTATATATAGAAAAGACAGTGGGAAGCTACGATGGGAAAATAGAAGGTCAGGACCGATAAGATTACCGACCTTTCTTTGAATTTTGTCGAGAAGCGGGAGCACCAGATCATATAAGGCAGCAATATTCGACGAACAGACGAATGGTAGATTTATAAATGTGTAAGATGGATTCTAACGTTTTCTGGCACGACACAGTGAACCATAATTCCTAGCAGCAGACCTAGCAACTGATTCAAAATAATCACCCCATTTCATGTCAATGGAAAACGTTAGAAAAAGCTGGAGGTTAGCATCATCCATGCTGATGAAAAGCCAACATTCTTGTATGACATAGCAATATAAAAGAAATATCTCTGAGAAGAATGCATGTTTGTCATTCATTTCTTTCAGTCATCCTTCACTTCGTTACATTAAGTCGTTAGGATATCACGGATATACTAATGCCTATAATTAAGAACTGCAAACTGAAAATATTCTCCCCTTCCAAGTACCACCACTAACGATTATGCCATTAGTGTTTTAAACGAAAGCTATATTCTTGCTTTTATCACTTAACTAGCAGCATGACCCGGCGTTGCCCGTGCTTGATTAAAAAATCGTACGACTCATACAGCAATCGCTATCACTTGACTTAAAATATTTTTGCCCTTCCTTGCCTTTAAAGGAGTGCCCTTTGCCGTGCTGAGGTTGCTACATGCCTTACTTCTTGCCTATCTCACACTGCGAATTTTTTCTAAGCTCTATACTAAACATTAAATCTGTTACAAAAAAAAGAACTAAACAAAATGAACACAAAACGATCAGCTTAAAATGTTAAAGAATATTAACAACAAATACTTTTCACACCCAACCCAGTTCTGCAGAATCAGAATCAACGTTAAGTTTAAGCAAGCGAATGAGACAATTGGAGTAAAGTGCCATGCAGATTTAAATTTTTCCCACTTGTCACGAATGCAGCTATCGATTCTTTTGCATGCTAGCATGCTAGTTAATATTCGTGTCAGTCAGCTGTTAGCTCTCACGCGGGCCGATAGAAACTTCCTAGCTATTCGTGGCAGCCAGCTATAGGCTCTCACTCTGGCCAGTAGAAAATGGCCGCAAACTACATGAAAACTGCCGTAGAAGCATGAAAAAATCGATTATTTCCACTATGGATGGGAGTTGGGAAATGAAAAGTTGGTCTTGGTCTTGTCACTAACTTGGAGCATGTGCATGTAAATTTTGGTGCAAATCTGTCGAAAATCGCGGCTGTGCATTCTTTACACACACACACACACACACACACACACACATCCTGCCTTTTATAGATAGAGATTTCATTCAGTCCTGGGTTTGATCGGAAGATTGGAGGTTTTGAGGAGCGAGGAAACACCTCTTAATTGTTGTTGTTCCCAGATCCGCCCTAAACAAGGAGAGGGCTAGCACCTGTTAGTGTCCCAGCTATGGGTAAATAGTAAATCCCCAAACGAAAACATAACACGATGTGAAATATAAAAATACATATTTTCACTAAAAACACCAGTAATACATTATTATATAAAAATTACCAACAATAGATATTTGTAGTAAATTTACCAACAATACGTACATACTAACAAACTATAGCGACTTTACATAAATTCTTTCAAAATACTACAAAACAACCATTTTATCCATTGTTCGAAGTGTTGCCCTCATCTTTATTGTCATGTATGAAGACATTTCGGTTGTTGTACGCCCCGGCATTCTTCAGGTGATTGTGCTCAAGGTCACATGACCCAGTTGATAAAAGTGTTGGTTGGATCCAGTGACTTCACCTAAAGAATTGTGAGTTCAATACCTGGCTACAACAGTAGTTAACCAAAAACTTGGAGAGTTGAGTTAAAGGGAGTTAACTGAGATATCCAGAAGAGGCGTGGAATGTAGAACTAGAACAATCTACCACGGTGGACTAAATCAAGGGTTCTGTTCGAAATTCCAATCACCTGAAGATGGCCAGAGCGTACAACTGACGAAACGTCGTGAACATGATAATAAAGATGAGAACAACAACGTAAATAATATAAATTATTACAATACCTCATCTCAGAAATATAGACAGATATAAGGGAACTTTCATCCCATTAATCCATATAATGTCCTAAAAGTTCTTAAACCAAAACATATATTTCAAAATATAACTTCAATAAAGCTACGACCTATAACACGAATATCACCGCCTTTGTTAATGATGTCCACACAAGTATCAGATGTATCGTCTCTATCAGATTCCGTTTCCAGACTGAAGGCAGCCATATCATCCAACCTTTGCTGCTGTTTATCGTTGCGTTGCTGAGACAGGATTCGTGGCAGCACAAACTATGGATCCAGGAAGACTGGGGTCTCACTACGAAGAACACATTCTACAGACTGTCGGAGACGATCCAGGGTTTTACCACATGTCAAGTGGACATAGCATGTCGTGCCGCATATTACCGCATGAAGGGTAACTCAAGAGCAGCTCCTGTATCCATATCGTTTGCTTTCAATCTCTAATCCCTCACAACGGGAGAACCTTTTGCCGATGGTTTTTATTACGCACACTGCCGTTCCGTTCTTTGTCTCTTTAGGCAAGATTTGGAAGAGATGGAATAACAAATTTACACAGCAAACATTTGCGGGCAGATCGGAATCCCCATGTTACAATACAGGCTAGACACCAGCATCCGTTTACGATTAATGTATGCGTTGAAATTGTAGGTGACTGTCTAGTAGGTCCATATGTTTTCCGAGCACGTCTTACAGATGCTGTCTACAGGGAGCTGTCTGGAGGCCGGGGTTGGCGATTTTATTGAATAAATTTACTCTTTAGTATTTCAAGATATTTTTGGTAAATATATCTGTTAAAATGAAAATTTTAGTGTTGCTTTCATTTTTTGCATAATTTAGACGACAATTTATCCATAGCACCAAGGTACATATTTATAGTAATATGACCAAGAATACATTTTAAAAAGCAAAACGACAAGCAATACATTTTATTGTAGAATTACCAACAATACATTTTATAGCAAAATGACCAATAATACATTTTATTTGTAATTGAAGGCATACAATTAGGTTTAAAAATATATTTAGTTGAAGCCATAAAATCGTGTTAAAAAATTTAGAATTCGGTATTAAATAACCCATATATGTGTTCATATGTCGAGAAACGAAAGCAACCAACAGGAAATAACTATTTCATTACATTAATCCATATAAGATCCTACAATTACTTAATAAAATCAAACTGTATTCAAAAATATAACCTCAACAAAACTACAACATAAAACACACATACCACCACCTCTAGTAATTGTGTCCACATAATTACGTAGTATGTCCACATTACGTATATTATTATAATATTTTAAAATTACAATATATTATATTATTTAAAATACATTTTAATATATTATAATATTACGTATTATGTCCACATAATTATGTCAATATAATTTTGTCCACACAAACATGTATATGCACAAAAGGTGAGTATTATCTACCATGTATTCAATTGTGAAAGAAGAACAACAGTATACATATTTTTATTACTTCAAAGCCCCCAAGAAATTTAAATTTCGGCATTAAATGACCCATAAGAAGTTGTTATGCCGTTAAACAAACACATCATTCATGTTCCGATGTGAAAGCCAAAACCAATTCCCCAGTCGCTTTTTTTCGATTAGTCGGTCCAAACTTTCTCTCTTGTTGCTGTTCATTTCCGCTTGCAAGCTAATGGCATTACAACTTCTTTTTTTTTTCTGGTGACGAATACGTTTTGTTCCTCGGTAGCTTGAATCGATTATACAAGCTGATTCTTGGCATTGTTTATTTCTTTGTCGCTTCATCGAGCACCTTTGAATTCCAGGCCTCACCTTATTAGGTCCCAACAGAAAAAAAAACAGAAAATTGTTATAGTGGTTGATTACTTCCAATCAAAACTTGCTGAAATTATTCTAGTTAGGAAAACAATATCACTTGTTACCAACATAATATTCGAGAACATCGTGAGCTTCTATAACTACAGCAAAATCTTCTTTGTATAACTTGATTAACTCCTTCCCTGGCGTATGTGTATATACGAAAAGGTCTTTTTCACACGTCCACAACACGTCCAAAACTTAACGTTCGAAAACCAGTTACAAAAACCGATGTTGATTATATATATATATATATATATATATATATATATATATATATATATATATATATATATATATATATTCTATATCCTTCTTGGGTTGAAAAAATTCCAATTGTCAACTGACACGTCTGGTAGAGTTGTTAGCCACCGCTCAGTTACTTCAACCCTACGCGCAAGCCATCAACTGCCACTGGGCGACATACCACTAACGTTTACCGCTAGTGTCCCGCTGTCGAACCGCCGGCGTGTTCGACTCGGCAGTGTTAACACTGACGGACCGCTAGAAAGCCTACCGGTGTCAACGGTCGATGCCATCAGAGGACCGATGGCATCGACCGTTGACATCGGCAGCCGGTCAGTTGCCCACTAACGGATTGTGTGTAAGGAAGGTTCCTCAGTTTCTTATTTGCTATATTAAAAACAAATGAAAATTCTTCTGAAAACGAAACGTTTTTTCCCAAGATAATTAGCAGTGAAAAGGTTAAAGATAGAAAAACTTATTTGGATTTTTAATCTTCTGTCTCTTCAGGACACAGGCAACCATTGGCTAATCACCGATTTTTTTTTAATTTTCTGTGAATTGCCATTATTTCTTGGAACAGATAGTAAAATAACTTGACGCTGTCTTCACTGTTTTGCATTTAGAGATGTCTTTCACCTTTGCCATCCAAAGCTACAGAACCCAGTCAACCATGCAATTTAGGCCATAGATTAAAAAAAAATTCATGCCTTTCGCAGGGGCATTCGGGAGGCAACAAAATAGGCCGGCACTTGAACTCGGCTGGCCCATTCGGGCGGATACAATTGAAAACAAGCAGGCGTGGATATTTAACTCCCTGGCCTGTATAGTAACAAATAACTGAAAGTGTGATACAGGAAGCTGAGAGCGAATACAGTTTGCTAGAGCTGACTTTTGATATGTTCTTTAAAAGAATAGCCGGCTACTGATTTTCTATACGCTAGGGTATGCTAGAAAATTTCGTACCAAAGACTTGACGGTAATATGAATCTAGCAACAGATATTTAGAGTCCCATAGACGTATTATGCAAGTAATCTGAAGGGTTTTAAGCAGAAACGGCACGGCAAATATTCTTTCTAAAATCTGAAAAAAGAGTCGGAAAGATTTGTCTCATATAACGAGGAAAGAACACATAGAAAATAGAACACTCATAGTGCGAATCGAAGTCAAGTAAATCAACGGATCTTCTTCTATGTGACATGTCCCTTCAGGACATTCGCGATCACGGCTCTCCATATTTCCCCGTCCTTTGTAGCTCTTAATATATATATATTTTTTTTATCTCTCCTAAAACCTTTTCTGTCATCCATTTACTCAAGCACGCGAGGTAGGTTATGCGTTGTTTTCCTCTAGGCCTCCTGCCTTCAATCTACCCTATGCGTATCAGATTTTACAAGCTCTCTTTTCTAATTATGTTACCTGGAAGTTTCAACTATCTCTTTCTTAAGTATATGTGTCCGCTTTTTGTTTACATTTTTTACGTCGTTGCTCACATGTTCGGTTCATGGTATTCTCAGTATCCTCCTGTAGAACCACTTTTCTGTTGCTTCGAGTCTCTTTTTCATCTTTGGGGAGATTGTCCAACATTCACTGCCATAGAGGAGGTATGATATTACGAGACAGTTCAGTACTCTTTTCTTTGTTTCTAACCAAATTTTCCAGTCTTGTAATACTTTTCTTCATCTTAGTCTATCAACAGAAAGGCTTGTTAGTACCTCGGTTTGAAACTCCCTTTTATACTCATCTTTCAACCTCTTTCTTTTTTAGTACCATCTATTCAAATGTTAAGTTGTGTTGTTGAAACAGTTTGATATTCTTTCTGATCTATTTTTGCAATTTAATTACAAGTACATTTGAGGGTAAATATTTACTTTTCACAATGTTTCGTTTAATTTCAGCCATTATTTTAAATCGCCAGTACCTCAAGGAATAATTGGTGAGATATTAGATGTAAAACTATTAATGGACAGTAAAAGTGTATATGCCATTTTCCGATGACATTCTGTAGTTTAGATCAATGCATAAAACCAAAGACTTGTAACAATAGATGCAAGGTTGACGACGAAAGAAACTTGAGATTTTAGTCTGTAAAAGATATTCTCGTAAGTACTCGAACAAAGGAGGAATTCTGAGATGACACGAAAGGCTTCGTTTTAAAATGTCAGAGGTCAAATATAAAATCTTAGCACTAGAAAAATAAATAACAATCCAATCTGTGAATCTTTGAAAATCGCACCGAAACTTTATTGATAAGATTTCCAAACAACAGTTGGATTCTGTAATAAAAAAAAGAATCAATCTGAGAAAAAAAATCTGAATAGGCGCTTCTCTTAAACATATTTGTATATGAAATGCCTTTTGAGACATCTTCACGATTCCTGGTTATGTTCAATAAAAATGGGTCATATGGATGAGGAATCATGGGAAATTAAATGTTAGCATGTAACGAAATATTTGAATGCCACTTAAAGCAGATTCAAAGATTTCTTTAGAGGTTCCGCTTGTACACGAAACGGTTCAAAGGCTTTCAAAATAAACAGTTTATTATTGATTCAACACTCGAATTCCACATTTTATAATCAATTCATCCCAATGAAGGCGATAATGCCACTAAAACGCAAGGGGTTACTGTAAGTGAAAGAGAATGAAAATACTTTAGAAGGAACCGGAAACACACTTCTAAACAGGGAACAAGGGATTAATCTATGTTCCTCTTCAAAAGACCGGGGCGAAGAGTGCAGCAGATGAGAGGTTATCCTACCTATATCTATTGAGAGAAATAAATAAATAAATATTAAATGAAATTTCAAAGTTTAGGAGACATTTGAACTATAGAGTTGAAGTAGGCTTTAGAAGGAGATGAACCGGAAATACAATCGTGAACAGGAAACAGGGGATGAAGATTAACTCCTGTTCACAATACTCTACATTTCTCTTTCTCTATCTATCTATCTATCTATCTATCTATCTATCTATCCCTCAATCTCTCTCTCTTTCTCTCTCTCTCTCAGATAATATATATATATATATATATATATATATATATATATATATATATATATATATATATATAATGGACTCTCCCGTGGGATTCGACGTATGAGGATCTGACAGCTTAATTGATTCAGTTTGTGCGATAATCTTGAGTGGCGCTTAAGACCCGAAAAAGGAAGTCGCATATGGAGCAAGAATGAGGACTGTGGGGTGAGATCCCTGTTAGATTGACTGACCTTTTAGATCTTGCTCTCGCTTCTTGAAGATGATTCAGACAGGCAGATTGAAAACTGCTGAGTCCACTAAAACACGTTGATCTCCATGCTACCCGCTCCAAGGCTAAGCGCTCAAGGCTGTTACGTGGTATATAGACAGCTGAAATATATATATATATATATATATATATATATATATATATATATATATATATATATATATGAAGTGCGATGGATAAATTGTCGTCTAATTTACTCAAAATTAAAATAACACCGACATCTCATTTTAACAGATATATTTACGAAAATTGCACAAAAAATATCTTGACATACTAAAGAGTCAATTAATTCAATAAAATCGCCATTGTCTTCAACCACGGTCCCCAGACGATTTGGGCATCTCCTGCATTTCTTCCGAACGGTCTCCCTGTTTAAGTTAGTGAATGCTGCTATAATCCTTTCCTTTAGTTCATCTTTGATGTTACATGGAACTGCACTCCACACATAATAATCAAGAGGGTTGCAGCCTGAGGAGTTAGGTGGCCAGATATATAGAGTGATGTGGTCGCAAAAATTGTTTGACAGCCATGACTCGGTTCTCCTCCTTCTGTGGTAGACATAGGCTCTTCCAGAAGCTACCCTCTTGACCCAGAACAACACTATCGCCTCAGGCACTTGATGAGGCCCTGCGAGAAGATGAATAAGGGCATAAAGTCGCCATAACTAGTGATCACTCCAAACACCTTCGTAATAACCATTAGACGTTCATCTCTTTCTGAATCCTTTGCACTCTCCTCAGATTGACATCCAAATACTTTGAAATATTCGTATTGCAGCTTCCAGCGCGAATGCCATGCAGTACGGCATTCTGTTTCCAAAGTTCTGGCGAAGTGAATTGCGCCATGGTGCTCTTTTTCTCACAGATTGTGCCTATCTGACCCTACTATACTGTGCAGTAGACAAAAGCGAAAACAAATAACGCACATACGCAGAATTAAAAATAGAAAATTAGCGATAATTTACCAATCGCATCCTTTATATAATTCTTATTAATATAAACGTTAAATTTATAATGTGTTTTGTGATGTCAACGAACACTCGTTGTCACTTTCGTAATGGTTGTAGTAGTAGTGACTCTGTAAATCGCAGATACGACTATAGTACGCCGTTGAACAATGCTGGTGTCAGACGCCTTCGATAAATATTAGTACCTGCTCGATAATACTCGCTCGAAAAGTAACCACCGTATTGATCCGAATAGAGAATTGTGTACTGAAGAGAATAGAGAATAGCGGTGCGTATAGTAATAGAGGATAGAGAAGAAATAGCGATCCGAATAGTATAGAGGATAGACTAGAAATGATGATCCGTATAGTAATTAGATTAATTAGACGCCAAGCTAATTCCTACATATGCGTTTCCTCAATTGTCACGTGGTCTACTTAATTCAATAATACGATCGCCAGTGTTTGCTCACTGGCGATCTATGATCAAACTCAAGTGTCACAGCGACTCTTTATTCCTATATAACAGTGTGTACAGGGATTTCAGTTAATATCTAAAAAAAAAACAACGTTTATAATTATAAGAAATAATGACGGATGAAACAATCCTTTCTAAAAATGTTATATATTATATATGTGTATACAAATCACCATTTCTTTTTCTGATATTTAAACTATGAAATAATACAAATAACATTCAGAAAATAAGCGCATATTATAATGTACTGACTTGTCACGATTGCAAATGAAAATAATTTACCCAAACTTAATATAAAGAATCTTACATTTACTTTAAAAAAAACAACATAATTTAATTAAAACAAAACAAAATACACCTTGAATGTGATATAGAAATTTGCAGAAGAGAATTTTCCAAAACATACATAGGTTTAAGAATTTTTTAAAGATTATATAAGCACAACGGCGATCTTTTACAAAAAATGCTTTCGTCGTTAATTGCAATAGATCTGCGCATAATTTCAACGTAAAAAAATACAGTTTTAATTTAACTAAATACGGTGGAGTAATGGATAGCGACTCGGATTGAAGAATCGGACAGCCGAGTTCGAATTACAGTCGAATACATAACATTTACTTACTTGCTAAGACCTTTCTTCTTCTCTTCCCCCCCAGCTATGGATAAATAGCAGGACAGACCGGGTTCCCAGGATGGCAACTGGTCTACCCCAGAAAATCTGCCTCGAAAGATACATGATATGTAATCGTCTAAGCGTGTATCACGCATGGCATATAAGAGACTGATTGCTAAATTAAATAGGGTAGCCTATTTGCATATCGACTTCCTCCAACACCTAGATGAGCATAAATGAATGACTGAAACAAAAGGAAATAGTATAGGCTGGTTTCACTACTTTTAATCCTCTAGTGATCTACATACCCAGACCGCTATATGAACAGCCCGCTAAAGCTTATAAATACTATAAAGTATTGATGCCTGGGTCTGCACACTCTCCGTCTCTTTCACTCTCTGTCTCTCTCTCCCTATATATATATATATATATATATATATATATATATATATATATAGGGAGAGAGATATATATTAGCTCCTGAAAAATTAATTTCGGTTGAGCCCTCTGGTTTGAGGTGCGAATTTGTAAACAGTGACTATTTAAGCTAATACTGCACGACTCTTCGACAGAATTGAGTCACTCTCAGTCACTGTGTGTTTATCCGAATCTCAAAATAAACACGCTAAAATTCATCTTCATCCCGTACCGTAAGCTGATGGCTTAGTTCGGACTGACGCAAATTCAGTCGGGTTTCGATCCTAGCTAGAGGCAACTGGATGTCTTTTCACACTGACGAGCTATGAAACAGCGAAACATTCTGTCTGTGGATGACAAATACACACACACACACACACACACATATATATATATATATATATATATATATATATATATATATATATATATATATATATATCCATGTGTGTGTGTACCATTCTCACTTATTTGCCGTGTCACTTCCGGACGTGGGTGATCATGACTCTCCATTAATGGCAATTCACTGATCTCGAACTAATAGTTTACCATTAGCGTCCTTCTTTGTAGGACGAAAGATAGCAGAAACAGAAGTGAATCTCTAATAACAAAGAATTTGCGTCTGTCTCATTAATATCAAACGAGATTAAATCTTAGCGTCACCTGTTATTACATGTGTATTTAATCCACATCGACGATCTAACGATTGCCACGCTTTTCATTCAATTGTATACCCTAACTCAATTATTTTCAACGTGGGCGACAACGCACGCTCTCGGGCACGCTGAGCACACAAAAGCCACTATGTGTTCAAAGGAAGTTACGTGGTTGTTAGTACTTTCACAAGGCAAGGTTTATATTTTTGCTAATATATTTTACAGTGAAGATCAGGCAGCAGGGTAAACTAGGAATTCTAGCCTTGGTGGGCATCCAGTCCAAGAGAAATATAACATTAAATTCAAGATCCAACTGGTATTCTAATATCCAGATGGAAGATCTTAGTTGGCAAACTGGATAAAAAAACATCCATACTCCAACCGGTGTAGTTCATCCGTAGGGATGGTCGATGAAAAAAAGAAAGAAAAAAAATTAAGTTACGTGATTTGCGCAATTTGCCGCTGGTAGAGATAGCGTCAGATGTTCGTTTTACATTTTTAGACGAATTTTAACCTTTTTATCAGCAGCTGCCATAAATGCAATGTAGCGAAATCTTGTAAGCCAAAATCCGAGATATTTTATGACCTGACTCGGTGACCGCATCTTGGCTATTCTCTCCATAACTTACTCCTAGGACTGTTAAAATGCAGCAAAAATACCAACACACGTGGCATTAACTCAGTTGCATTATATTTGCTCCATGCTCTATTTACCAGTGCAATTTTGACATAGGGGCCTCAGATGAAAAGTGACACTAGAGAAGAAAAGGTTAAAAGCTTGAAAAGCTAGATAAATACTTCTACAACTACTCGATGAAGTGCGAACAGACATTCTCCAATCACATTTCGATTATCTGCTACGAAAATAACTCATAGCTTATAAATAAATCGACAGAATACGTGACCCATAATAGGGGTTACAGAAGATTTGGAGCGAGAGCAGATAGGAGTGTTAGAGGAAAGGATGTGGAGAAGGATAGCGGACAGATCAAGGCAACTGGAGATGCCGATTGACGTTACATTTGAATAGTTGGAGATTATAGTTGTCAGGGAAACAGGAATAAGGAAGGGAGTTCTACAGGCGAGAGGTGCGAGATATGAAGCTATTGGAGTAGAAGAGACGTCTGTATTTAACAGTGTCAAAAGTGAAAGGGTGGGAGCGGGATGCCAGCCTCGTAGGACGTTTAAATTCATGAGGCCTGGGAACCAGCGAAAGCAGCTCATCGGAGCAATTACCGTGAAAGTATTTGTAAAAAAGACAGAGCGAGGCAACGGCGCGTCTGTGAGAGAGCGACTGCAGACGAGATGACAGATCAGGGTCAATTACATTGCATATCCGTCCCTGGATATTATCGAGAACCCTGAGGCAAACAGCAGGGGCTCCAGACCGTATATGGCAGCAATACTCCATGCAAGGGCGAATGGTTGATTTATACCATATATGGCAGCAATACTCCATGCAAGGGCGAATGTTACATGTTCTATCTCTAATCGGGCCTGGGTGATGTCCATACAAGTTTCTTGCTGTTTCCCTCCCGTAAAAGCTGCATATTTTCCAGTGCAAATATTGGCCCTCCCTATCATGCCGAGTTTTATATTCGGTCGGTGCTAACACTGGGAACTAATACAAGATGGTCAATTGTTTCTGTATATTTATCACAGAATCTGCATTTCGGGCTAACACTATTTTTCAATATGTGTGCTTCTAGTTAGCCATTTCTAGTTAAGAATTGGCCCGTGAAGAAAGAATAAACTTACGGTTTCAGCTTTGAACCATACTCAACATAGACGCTCATAGGCACGGAGTTTGTCTACATCAGCTTGTTTGGTACGGGCATAATATTGACCATGAAGAGGTTTATCTTGCAACTGTTACTGTATCTGATCGATTCCATTTGCTTTCTTTTTTAAGTGTTTTGCTGCTCAAGCCCGTGCATTATGTTTTACCTACATGTTAGCTTCCTTTATAACTAAATACTTCTTTCAACTTGTTTACCTACATGTTAGCTTCCTTTATAACTGAGTACTTCTTTCATCTTATGTTTGCCTACATGTTAGCTTCCTTTATAACTGAATACTTCTTTCATCTTATGTTTTACCTACATGTTAGCTTCCTTTATAACTAAATACTTCTTTCAACTTGTTTACCTACATGTTAGCTTCCTTTATAACTGAGTACTTCTTTCATCTTATGTTTGCCTACATGTTAGCTTCCTTTATAACTGAATACTTCTTTCATCTTATGTTTTACCTACATGTTAGCTTCCTTTATAACTAAATACTTCTTTCAACTTGTTTACCTACATGTTAGCTTCCTTTATAACTGAGTACTTCTTTCATCTTATGTTTACCTACATGTTAGCTTCCTTTATAACTGAATACTTCTTTCATCTTATGTTTTACCTACATGTTAGCTTCCTTTATAACTAAATACTTCTTTCAACTTGTTTACCTACAGGTTAGCTTCCTTTATAACTGAATACTTCTTTCATCTTATGTTTTACCTACATGTTAGCTTCCTTTATAACTAAATAGTTCTTTCAACTTGTTTACCTACATGTTAGCTTCCTTTATAACTGAGTACTTCTTTCATCTTATGTTTACCTACATGTTAGCTTCCTTTATAACTGAATACTTCTTTCATCTTATGTTTTACCTACATGTTAGCTTCCTTTATAACTAAATACTTCTTTCAACTTGTTTACCTACATGTTAGCTTCCTTTATAACTGAGTATTTCTTTCATCTTATGTTTACCTACATGTTAGCTTCCTTTATAACTGAATACTTCTTTCATCTTATGTTTTACCTACATGTTAGCTTCCTTTATAACTAAATACTTCTTTCAACTTGTTTACCTACATGTTAGCTTCCTTTATAACTGAATACTTCTTTCATGTTATGTGACACAGATTATCATCTAGTCTTCTGTAGTTTCCAGGTATCTTTGAAGGCCGATTGTTGTAGTTTTGTAAGACACTTCTAGTTGAACTAATCCTCTGCCTCTTTCGGATCTGGGCACATGCAGACGGTCAACATCAGCTGTGGGCTGTTGCATGCGGTGGCAGGTAAGAAGCTTTTTCGTTTTCGTCCATTCGCACAATGTCAGCTATGGTCCAGTTTAGGAAGTTGAAACTGTATTGCACCACACGGACTGCCAATGTGTTTGTGACTGATATTCTGTTTTTTTTTTTTTTTGTAATTCAACTCGGTATCCAATACCAGACCCAGAAGCCTGTTGTATTCTCTTCTTTAATTCTCCTTCTTTTGGATATGCTGTATTTCATCTCCTTCGCTATTATTTCGGTTCCAATTGCCTAATCTTTGTTACAAAATCTAAATCTATTGAGTGCGTTTCTATAATTCTCCCTTTCTTGAAACATTTGAATGTTAAGTTATCTAATACGAAATCCATACCAATGTTATCATATATTTTACAGTATTGAGTAGACCCTTCAACTCATTGTTGTCTTTGGCAAAGAGTCTAGATCATTCATGTAGAGTAGGTGATTGAATAAATTTATGTTTAATTTGTATCCATAGCAATTATTGTTTAGATCATGCGTTCCTCGTTGGATATTCAGGCGGTTGGAGGTGGCAGTTCCTTTGGTGTGATTCAGGTATAATTTGGTTTTCCGCATCCCCATGCTGTGTTTAGGAAAATATACTATCACCGAGGATACTTTGTACATTTCCAAAGGCTTAACGATTCAGTTGTGTGGCACATTATCAAAGGCTTTACGGTAATCTATCCATGCTCTGCTGAGATTTCCACCTCTTTTTATGCAGTATTATTATTATTATTATTATTATTATTGTTGTTGTTGTTGTTGTTTAGTATTTTATTATTATTATTATTATTATTATTATTATTATTATTTTTATTTTATTTCCTTTGGTTTCTGATGTGTACTCATTTATTTCCGGGTCCCGCCCAGGTACCTAAGGTTAGATATGGCATCATGACATTTTCCACTGAAAAAAAAATACATAGACAAAACCCTTCGTAATGTGTGGGCTGTACTCGTGAGAACATTTTTTTTTGTATTTCTTTAAGGCATGGCCTTCCAGGGATCCCTTCAATTAATCTACTGGAATCTTCTCCGACCAATCCGAGGACTCCATCTACAACGCGGATTGTTGATGTTCCCAAGTGCTAGTATTATTATTATTATTATTATTATTATTATTATTATTATTATTATTATTAATATTATTATTATTATTATTATTATATCCCCTGTAGATGAAATAATTAGCGTATTTTGTTATAATATATGTATTTATTCTGTGTTTTATAGAGACTGCAGATTTCCCATGGTGCTAGGCTGCTGTGAAATAGGAGGTGAATCAAATATCTCTTTTCGATTCCATCACAGAAAAATAAACTTTTTAGGAAGAGTTTTACTTTATTGTCTACTTATTCTTCTTTTAATAAAGAGCGGTCAACGAAATCCAATCCCCGAGATGCCTCCAAATAAACCGAGCGCCATTCAAATTACTGGCAAATAAGGGAACTCGATAAAAACAGAAAAGAAAAAAGAACAAACAAACAAACATAAGGCATCGATACGTGTACAATCGAACATAAGATTAAGGTCAACAGCATAAGAAATCCAAACTCATTTCGTCTTCAGTTGCCCCAGGGGAAAAATTCATCAAAAGACGCCATTGATTAGGAAGGAACAACTTCGTTGAGTAACTTGGCTATCGTCTAATGAATCCGTTGTAACGATTCGATTCTTCAGGACTGACTGCCTGAGGTAAGGAAAATGCTATAAACAATTCAATCGAGAAAAATAAGTTTTCGAGAAGCATCCTTCTCGCATAAAGTATAATATGTTAAAAATAACCATCTTTTAGAATTAAAATAAGAATTTTTTTTTTAAATAAACACTTTTGTGAGCTGTGAACTTGTCGGTCAGTGAGCTGCTTAATAATGGAACAATTTGTAAGGGGTTGGAAGAACATTGAGCATAGGATAATTTTATTCTCAATTTCTACAAAACATTTTGTGCATATATATATATATATATATATATATATATATATATATGTGTGTGTGTGTGTGTGTGTGTGTGTGTGTGTGTGTGTGTGTGTGTGTGTGTTCAAATATATAGAAAAATAGAAAAGAACCGTTAGGTTAATAATCCGAAGTTTTTTGGTATTTTTGTTTTATTTTTTAAAAAAACAGTGCTCAATACATAAGTACAGCTTATATTATAATAATATAATGTTATAATATATATATATATATATATATATATATATATATATATATATACTGGTTGCGATGGGTAAATTGTCGCAATTTTATATATTTAATTTCGCGCATGCGCGTCGTTTGTTTTTTATATTGTCAACTACAAATATAGTAGGATAAGATGAACACCATCTCTGAGAAAAAAAAGGACCAGGAATTTGCAAATGGCCTACTGTATTACTTGGCATTCTCACCAGAACATCAAATACGAACATTTCAGAGTGTTTGGATGGCAATCTGAGGAGAGTGAAGAGGATTCGGAAAGAGTTGGATTATTTATCCAGTCAACATCATGATGTTTTGAGAGGTCACTAGAGATAGCCACATTATGCCCCAATTCATCTTCTCACAGAACCGCAGCCTCAACACGGAGGCCTACATTAAGTGCCTTGATGAGATAGTCTTGCCCTGAGTCAAGAGAGTGGCTACTGAAAACCCTATGTCTGACAACAGGACTCTGCCCCATGCCGCACAAGCAGGAGAACCTCGTCATGACTGTCAGACAATTTCTGCACCCACATCACCTCTCACATCTGGTTACCTAACTCCCCAGACTGAACCCCCTTGATTATTATGTATGGGGCGCAGCTGAGCAATATACCAACAAAACTCCTTTGAACACCACAGATTAACTGAAGGCAAGGATTATGAAAGCCTTCACCAACTTAAACAAGGAAACTCTCCAGAAGAGATGAAGAAGATTCCGAAGACATCTGGTGACCATCGTTGAAGCCAATGACGATTTTATTGAATAAATAATTTACCCTTTTGTATCTCAAGATAATTTTGTGTAATTTTGGTAAATATATCTATTAAAATGAGATGTCAATGTTATCTTCACTTTTGCGTAATTTAAACGACAATTTATCCATCGCATCCTCTGTGTGTGTGTGTGTGTGTGTGTGTGTGTGTGTGTGTGTATATATATATATATATATATATATATATATATATATATATATATATATATAAGCTTTTCACCCCAAACAAGGCTGGAAGCCACTAGCACGAAAGGGGTTACAGAAGATTTGGAGCGAGAGCAGATAGAAGTGTTAGAGGAAAGGATGTGGAGAAGGATAGTGGGTAGATCAAGGCAAGGGGTTACAGAAGATTTGGAGCGAGAGCAGATAGGAGTGAAAGAGGAAAGGATGTGGAGAAGGATAGTGGATAGATCAAAGCAAGGAGTTACAGAAGATTTGGAGCGAGAGCAGATAGGAGTGAAAGAGGAAAGGATGTGAAGAAGGATAGTGGATAGATCAAGGCAACTGGAGATGTCGATTGACGTTACATTTGAATAGTTAGAGATTATAGTTGTCAGGGAAACAGGAATAAGGAAGGTAGATCCACAGGCGAGAGGTGCAAGATATGAAGCTATTGGAGTAGAAGAGACGTCTACATTTAACAGTTTCAACAGTGAAAGGGTGGGAGCGGTATGCCAGCTTCGTAGGACGCTTGAATTCATGAAGCCTGGGAACCTGCGAAAGCAGCTCATCGGAGCAATTACCGTGGAAGTATTTGTAAAAAAGACAGAGCGAGGCGACGGCGCGTCTGTGAGAGAGCGACTGCAGATGAGATGCCAGATCAGGGCCAATTACATTGCATACCCGTCTCTAGATCATATCAAGAACCCCGAGGCAAGCAGAACGCAATCCAGACCATATATGGCAGCAATACTCCATGCAAGGGCGGAAGGTTGATTTGTAAATTTGGAGGATCGATTCCGGGGAGAAATATTTCCTGACCCGGCACATGGAGCCAACTTTCCTTGCGGTGGATGAAGCAATCGACTCAATGTATTTGTTCCATCTCAGGTCAGCAGTCAGCGTGAGACCGAGCAGCCGCAGAGAGGAGCTCTCGAGAAGTTGAGCTTCAAACATTCTAATGGGATGCAGGGAAGGATCCCTGTGGTGATTAATAGAGAGCAGATATATATATTTATATATATATATATATATATATATATATATATATATATATATATGTGTGTGTGTGTGTGTGTGTGTGTGTGTGTGTGTGTGTGTGTGCGTGTGTGTGTGTGTGTACATTTAGGAAATCTTTTGGGGTGTGGATTTTGAGAAAACGCCTGATTGCTATATAGAAGTGAAGAGATATATATACATATGAATAAATATAGATTGATAGAGAATTAAAAAATTGTGTGTGTGTGTGGGGGGGGGGTGTGAATGAGGGAGATTGGGCTAAAACAGCAATCACACTGCCATTTTATTGAGACAGAAGGAGAGAGAGACAGAGACAGAGAGAGAGAGAGAAACAGTGACAGACATATAGATAGATTTTTATATATTTTGTGCATATATATTATTTAAATGTACGTTTTAAATCATACCAGATATAATCAATCGGAATAGTAGCTACAAGAAAACTGCTGTTAACAATCAGAAAGATACAGATGCATAATGAGGAAAGTAAACCTGGAGAATTTAACACTCACAGGTCATAACGAAGGTAAGAGAAGTACGAGAAATACGTCAGTAGCTTACTAGACGAGTTTGAATAAATGTAATGTAGAACAAAGAGAAAGAAGGACGGTTACTTAAAACAACAAAAGGCTGGAAGTCCGGGAGGTTCAAGATCTTCGTCAGCCTGCAGAACACATGGCGCTTAAAAGTAGAATATTTTTTGTATAGCGTAGTCGCTTAGCAATAACTGAGACTACATCAACAAATCAAAGAAAGGGAAAATTATGAATATTATCGTGAATTCGTAATTAGTATGAGAAGAATCTTGCAGAAAAATACAACTTTCTTTATAAAGTATTCCATGAATTACAGCTTATACCAAAGATTTCCAAAACAGGAACTATGAAATTAGAATGAACGCAGTGATGGTACTAACCTTGAATCTATCATAAAAATTCAGAATTTGAAATTAATAAAGTCTTAATTAAGCGTGTTCCAATAACTTAGATCGTTTTTAAATGTGAATTAAGTTTAAGCGTCTAATGATTTTTTTTCTTTTGCCTTCAGATTTGGCGGATATTTGGGTGATATTATTTTTCACACATAATTGCCATGACTTAAATAAAATGATAAAATCGAGAAATATATAAATATTCACCAATAACACTGATTTATTACTGCTGGCTTTGATCCGTCTTAATGAAACACCCTTATATATATTCCGTCATATATTCCATCTTAATGAAACACGCTTTACTTCAAATACCTGAGTTATAGCAAATTTAACACAGGACATGAGGGAATTCGAAATAGGTAAGGTTACGTTAAGGGTAGTTTTTTCTTCCGCTACCGTAAGATGTTACTAAACGAAAATATTATTCTAACAACTCGATTCATCATCTTTAAAAACCTCTTCAGATCCAGACTTTCATATGGTTGTTAACGCAGACCGGCGAACTTGTTAAGAATTGTCTAACCTATTATCTAAAGCAGTGTTTACCAACTGGGCGATAGCGACCCCTTTTGGTCTCTGTTATGTTGAAAGGGAGCACTGGGTGTTTTAATTTCATTTGCAGGGTGGTAAACTTACTCAAGGAGCAGTAGAAATTTATCTTCTTTTTTTTTTTCAAATTTTCAAAACGTATTCAATATTGGCTATAAAAGGAAATTTTTGACAGGTATCCAAAGCTGTGGGAAGCTATCAAACTTTTCTTTGGTGCTTTACCAACTTCCTGTATGGCTGAATGTGGTTGCAACGCAGTTACACAGCTTCTTATTAAACAAAGACACGGCTCCAAATAACAAAACGAGGAGATCTACTACTAATTCTAAGCAGCATGGAACCTAGAGTAAAAGCCTTAGCCAGTAAGCACCAAAGTCAACAGTCGCATTTAAAACATTGCGATAAGCTATCTAATAAAACTTTTGTTTGTTTAAGCATTTCAATCATTGGCGTTTATAATAGAAATGAAAACAATATTAAAATTATTTTTATACTAATACCTAAGTGTTATATTGCTATGAAAGTTGAATTTAGTATAATATTAGAAATTTAATTTAACTGTTGGTGGGGGCGTTGACAAAAATGTTCGTACCCAAAGGGGACCCTGGTTGTAAAAAGGTTGAGAAACACTGATCGAAAGCAACCAACAGAAAAGAAAAGAATGCCCAATCGAGGATTGTGATCATTTCATCTGCCAATTCCCTTGTGTCGTGAATTCTATCCTTTGCTGCCCTAATCCAGTGGTTATATCTCATTCTAAGCTCAGCTCAGAAAATACCATATTTTGCAATATATACGAAGCTACAGATAACAGAACGTTCTATCGCTAAACCCGTTCAGAAATATTTAACCTATCAGCGGTATAGAACCGCTTTCTATGAGTAATTGTTAAAAATGGCTTGGGACGAATGACTGACGCTACGGAATCACAAACAAAGAACTGTAACAAATAGCAAAACCCACAACACTTGAAGACTTCTAACAGCAGCATCAATCAAAGTGAACAGCACATGTAACTAAAAGAAAAAATGGTATAAGCAAAACTTGGAGTTTTCACACTACCTTAAACCAAAGGCTAGGAAGGAAACTCTCATCAGTGTTAGAAAGAGCGATACCATTTAATGGATTTAGAAGTATATTTTCCCGAGAAACTATTTTAAGACATAGATTTTATAAAATTTGGTTAACAGTAACGCTGACGGTGGGCTAATCAATGTCGGAAGTTATATATATATATATATATATATATATATATATATATATATATATATATATATATATATATATATATATTGTCATCCACAGACAGACTGTTTCGCTGTATCACAGCTCATCAATGTGGTTAGACGTCTGTTTTGCCTTTAGCAGGGGATCGAAACCCTGCTGAATTGGCGTCAGTTGGAGATTCTACCACTAAGCCATCGGCACACGGCAGGGATGAAGGTGAATTTAAGCGTATTTATATTTACATAAACACACAGTAACTGAGAGGTCTCAATTCGCTTTACCGAAGAGTCATGCTATATTAGCCGCAATAGTCGCTGTTTACAAACCCACACTTCCTTCCCCAGAGAGCCCAACCGAAATAAATTTTTCAGGAGCATATGAACTTTGTTTCAATACTTCATGAGCGTCCGATCCTTAGCTATTATTAATGAATGATGAACATGTCATTTTCGTTTATGATCGATTTCATCACGATACTACTGCTAAGCTTGGAGAGTAATTATACATCCTTATTGCTCAAAGTAGAGACCAATATTATTATAATAACCTCAGAGAATTCCAGTAAGATATCTTTAATCATTTCTAACATACAACTGTTCAAAGATTAATCTAACAATTGGACAATTTTGCTATTACACGATTTGGACAATTTTGTTGTTACATCCCGTATGTCTCAGCGGGTTGGGCACCATACAACGATCTGACAGGGGTTTTTCTTAGTCTATTTGATGTTGCAACATCTTGTGTTGTTGGACGAAACTACCGGTAACAAAACATAGTCTCTGATAAAGTCCCTTATCTCCTAATGCTAATTCCCCTGTTACTGATCCATTCAGCGAGGCATTTTTAGTGTATAGTATTTATTAATTCCATATCGTGGATTTTGGTGATGGATTCGGTTCATGTGCCTCAGTGATTTCATTTCGATTGCAGATCCTACTTTCTGTTTTGGAAAGGTTTCTAGAATCGCTTTATAAAGAATAACACGAAATAAAGTTGGCCACTTTTCACACGTAACTGATGAGGGTTTTGTTCTTGACTTCTTAATTTCTTGTCATGAATTTCTTTCTTATTTTCCTTGATGTCTAAATTTAGTGAAACAAAGAAAGAACACGATGAAGACAAAGGATAAAAGGGTTGACGGTAAACAAAGATCAAGCGTAACAGAAATACAAAGGAACAGGGTAGTAAAAAACAACTGGAAAGAACAGGCTGGAAGAAGGAGGGGTGACGAATAAAGAAAAGGAAAGAAAAAAACGGTAAAGTTTTAAGAGATTAATGAATGAAAGTTTTAAGAGATTAATGAATGAAAGTTTTAAGAGATTAATGAATGAAAGTTTTAAGAGATTAATGAATGAAAGTTTTAAGAGATTAATGAATGAAAGTTTTAAGAGATTAATGAATGAAAGTTTTAAGAGATTAATGAATGAAAGTTTTAAGAGATTAATGAATGAAAGTTTTAAGAGATTAATGAATGAAAGTTTTAAGAGATTAATGAATGAAAGTTTTAAGAGATTAATGAATGAAAGTTTTAAGAGATTAATGAATGAAAGTTTTAAGAGATTAATGAATGAAAGTTTTAAGAGATTAATGAATGAAAGTTTTAAGAGATTAATGAATGAAAGTTTTAAGAGATTAATGAATGAAAGTTTTAAGAGATTAATGAATGAAAGTTTTAAGAGATTAATGAATGAAAGTTTTAAGAGATTAATGAATGAAAGTTTTAAGAGATTAATGAATGAAAGTTTTAAGAGATTAATGAATGAAAGTTTTAAGAGATTAATGAATGAAAGTTTTAAGAGATTAATGAATGAAAGTTTTAAGAGATTAATGAATGAAAGTTTTAAGAGATTAATGAATGAAAGTTTTAAGAGATTAATGAATGAAAGTTTTAAGAGATTAATGAATGAAAGTTTTAAGAGATTAATGAATGAAAGTTTTAAGAGATTAATGAATGAAAGTTTTAAGAGATTAATGAATGAAAGTTTTAAGAGATTAATGAATGAATTAAAAGAAAGGAATTTAGGAAAGAATGAAAAAGTATAAGTGAATGAAAGAAGAACTAGATACAAACAGACGATAAGAAAGCATAAAGTCAGAAAGGCTTATCAAAGCATTAAACAAAGATATACGGAAAAAGATCAAATGAGAAAGAAAGAAAGAAAGAAAGAAAGAAAGAAAGAAAGAAAGAAAGAAAGAAAGAAAGACCAATTGGAAAAAGATAATTTGAGTAAGAAAGACCTATTGGAAAAGATCATTTAAAAAAGATAGAAAAAAAGGAAAGAAAGAAAAACCTATTGAAATAAGATCATTCACGAAAGAAAAAAAGAAGAAAGAAAGAAAATATATATTGAAATGGACGAAAACCATAAAACTTTAAAATCAGAAAGGCATATCAAAGCATAAACTAAAGATAGACGGAAAAGATCAAGTGAGAAAGAAAGAAAGAAAGAAAGAAAGAAAGAAAGACCCAGTTGAAAATGAAAGAACGAAAGAAAAAGAAAAAAAGAAAGAAAGAAATATCAATACGTAAAATATCAATGCATAAATTGAACCTATATGGAAAAGATCAAACGGGTAAGAAAGAAAGAAAGAAAGAAAGAAGGAAAGAAAGAAGGAAAGAAAGAAAGAAAGAAAGAAGGAAAGAAAGACCCAGTGGAAAATGACAGAACGAAAGAAAAATAAAAAAGAATGAAAAAAGAAAGAAAGAAATATCAATACGTAAAATATCAATGCATAAATTGAACCTATATGGAAAAGATCAAACGGGTAAGAAAGAAAGAAAGAAAGAAAGAAAGAAAGAAGGAAAGAAAGAAGGAAAGAAGGAAAGAAAGAAAGACCCAGATGAAAATGACAGAACGAAAGAAAAATAAAAAAGAATGAAAAAAGAAAGAAATATCAATACGTAAAATATCAATGCATAAATTGAACCTATATGGAAAAGATCAAACGGGTAAGAAAGAAAGAAAGAAAGAAAGAAAGAAAGAAAGAAAGAAAGAAAGAAGGAAAGAAAGAAAGACCCAGTGGAAAATGACAGAACGATAGAAAAATAAAAAAGAATGAAAAAAGAAAGAAAGAAATATCAATACGTAAAATATCAATGCATAAATTGAACCTCTATGGAAAAGATCAAACGGGAAAGAAAGAAAGCAAGAAAGAAAGCTCAATTCATAAAGATAAAATGTGTAAAACAGAAAGACATAGAAAAATGATCATTTGAGAAAGAAAGTTGGAAATAAGAAAAAAAGAAGCATGAAATAATAAGTGAGGATAAAGAGAGAAAAAAGAATTAACGAAAGAAAACGTGAAAGAAAGGAAAAATAAACGTATTTACAGGTCGCTTCAAAATGAGAAAGAACTCGAGTAAAATAACATAACGAAGACATAAGTAAATGATAGTGAAAATATTTGGTAAAATTGCTAAGAATACTATGAAGGCAGCAGAAAATGAAGGAATGTGGAACAAATTCAATCAATACAAAACAAAATTTATGAAATGACGTTAGTGACATCGAAATGAAATAAACAGAAAGTCAAGAAGATGTGATATTTTCCGTTTCTAAACATAATCTGTGTGTATATATATATATATATATATATATATATATATATATATATATAAGTGTATATATTCCTCCTTTACTTCATTATTTCGAATACCTTTTCGTATTTTTACGGCTGTCCCTTTTTTAAATCCGTAACGTCCATTTTTCCGTGCTTTGCCTCTCTTTCTTTTCTCTCTTCTTTTACTTTTTCACTCATCTCCCCAACGTTTTCTCTATTTCTTCTCTTTCTCTCTTCGATCTCTCTCTTTCTTTTTCCTCTCCTTCTTTTATGTGAAAACTCTCTTCCCTCTCTGTCTGGCTGCCTCTCTGTCTCCATATATCTTGAAATACTTAAGCGTAAATTCATTCAATAAAATCGCCATTAGCTTCAACCACGGCCTCCAGGCGACTTCGGATTCTCCTGTAACTCTTCTGGATGGTTCCCCTGTTTAAGTAGGTGAATGCTATGTCTTCAGTTTATCTTCGGTGTTACAAGGAGTTTTGTTGGTCTCTCGCTCAACTGCGCCCCACACATAATAATCAAGGGGGTTGAAGATGTGAGCACAGAAATTGTCTGTCTGCTTGTGTTGCATAGTGCTACGTCCTGTTACCAGGCATAGGCTCTTCCAGCAGTCACCATCTTGATACAGAGCAGAACTACCTCCTTAAGGCACTTGATGTAAGACTCTATGTTGAGTCCGAGGCCCTGTGGAAAGATGAATGAAGAAAGAAAGAAAGAAAGAAAGAAAGACCCAGTGGAAAATGACAGAAGATTGGTACCCTATATATATATATATATATATATATATATATATATATATATATATAGGGTACGATGGGTGTTGCCATGTTAGGAAAGGTAAAGAGAGAATGCACGGGAATAAAGAAAGAGAAGGAAGATATGTGTGTGTGTATATATATGTCTTACTTTTTCCTTCCTCTAAATACATTTCTCTATTTCTTCTTACTCTTCTCTCTCATTTTCTTACTTCTCTCCATCTTTTAAGCGTAATATCTCTTTACCGCTTTCTCTCGATCGATATATATATATGTGTGTGTGTGTGTTTGTGTGTGTGTGTGTATGTGTGTATGTGTGTGTGTGTGTGTGTGTGTGTGTGTATCCTCTTCTCTTTCTTTATAACAGGCTAAAGTCACTTTTGTAACTTGGTCGAATTCAGATAAATCACGCTTCCATCTAAATGTCAATGCACAAAAACCAATTAAATCAAAAAAGAGGCTTTGGAAAGAATTCCTGAAAATCTGAAACAAAAACTTTATTCCTACTTAATCGATGGCGATAAATGCGAAAACAATTCAAGCAAAGAAAGAAAAGAAAAAAAAGCGGTCAGCGGACAAAAGAAAACACTAACAAAGCAAGTTTTTTTTTCTTTTTAAATCTTTTTCTCGAATTCAATTGATTTGATTTTCGTTAAGGATTGATCTTAGCCTAACATTTTATTTTCAATTTAATAGATTTTTTTACGCTGGTAACAATGAGTCTATTTTAAATACGACTCTGTCCTTTACTGTTAAAGTCAGTGTCTGAAATAAACGCTGTGATTTATAACTGATTGGTATCCTATAGCATAAAAATGGCTGAACCCAAGAAAGTGACGTTTTAAGCTAAATAATCATAAACCTAATCTCCTTGTTGGAAAATCTTCACATATACGCATAACAGATGTCATGCTACATTAACAAGGTTCCACCGTCAAATGTTAATACCATAAGCAGGAAATTTGAGCAAAGTTGAAGTCTTGAGAAAAATTTGACCAAGAAAACTTATACATATAATCAGAAAGCAACCGATAAAATTTCTTAAATGAAAAGCGGCCTGAATAATTTATTCTCGATTTGCTTGTTTAACGGCATATAAACACTTTATAAGTCATTTAATGCCAAAATTCACTTTTCTTGAGAATTTGGAAATAATGTGATAATTTTAATATAATATGAAAATATTTTAATAATATTACAATATAATATTATAATAATATTATAATATAATATTATCATAATATTATAATATAATATTATTATAATATTATAATATTATTATAATATTATAATATAATATTATTATAATATTATCACAATATTATAATATAATAATATTATAATATTACAATATAATATTATCATAATATTATAATATAATATTATCATAATATTATAATATAATATTATTATAGTATTATAATACATTTAACATAATATATATAGTTAAATAATAAATATGTATTGTTCGTAATTCTTTATGTAAAAATGTATTGCTTGTATTGTTATACTTTCATAGTGTTTTCTTTTTGTTGGGGGTTTACTATTTGCCCATAGCTTGGACCCTAACAGGTGCTACCACTCCGGGTTAGGATGGACCTGGGATCACCAGCAATTCAAAATCTCCTTATCATAAGCCTTGCTGCCGGATGTAGTTTATCGTCATACTCGGGACATCCTGGAGAATTTAACACTCACATAACGTAATATAAGCAAAGGAAATCAAGGGGAGACAGTAAGTAATCTATTTAACGACTTTGTCGAAATGAAGGAGTAAATTATTTAGTGTAAGAAAAGACGGGAACTGAAGAGGGCCATAGTCAACTCTATCGTAAAGGATTTGGTAACTAATAGAAAGAATGTCTGTGAATGTTGGACAGGCTCCTCACGGTTGAAAAATAGACATGAAACGGCGAAGAACGCTTCTACTGACGAATGCGAAGAATACCATAGACAGGGCAGGTGAGTAATAAGGAAGCCTTATGAAAATTTGGATCGACAAGGAAGCTTATGTTAACAATCGGAAAGTGACACCTGAAATTTCTGAGACCCAATGACGAAAGACAGCCTAAAATATTGAATCCCCAGAGGACACGGTGAATGCGAGGAATTTGTTTTTTAATCGGTATCACCCCATTTTAGGGAATAGAGACACTAAGACACAAGGGGTTACAGGGTGTGGAATAAATTAGGAACAGAAACATTAATAATGAGCTGAAACAAGAGAATAATCAGGAAAACAGTAGATTGCATTTAAATTTTTGCAGATTAAAGTTGGCTAGAAGTCATGGAGCCGGAGGCAACAAGCAAGAAGTGCGAGAAAAGAAACTGTTAGCATAGAAGTTACGACTCAGCTGTTAATTGATGAGATCTTGACGACAGTCCTATACTGCGCTTAAATTAAAAAAAGTCTAGGTACTATAGCAAATTGCTCATCCCAACAATTATCATGGAAGTATTTATAGAAAAGACACAGAGAGTTAACCTTACAGAGGTGGCAATGTGACTGAAGCCGAGTCGCCAGATCAGGAACATTAATATTGCAGATTCTTCTTTAGATCTTATCAAGGAGCTCAAGGTAAATAGCAGTCACGGCGATTATCTTAGTAGCTGGCTTAACAATTGATTCAATATAGTCTTTCCACTTCATGTCAGCTGCGAACGTTAGCCCGAGAAGGCGCAACGAGTCACTTTCCTGGAGCCTTATACTTTCATCAGCTTTATACTAAAGAGGTAAGTATAGTAAGGGTTCCCAGGTTTACAGGTTTACACCAGTCAACATGGCTGATGTAGGTTTAGATTACACTCGAGTTAAAAATGTAAATCACTGTACGGTTCACAGTGGATTTCTAACGTTGGCTGGAAATCATAGGGCCGGAAAAGAGTTCTACAGACGAGATGTGCGTGAAAAGAAACTGTCATCACAGAAGTTACGGCTACAACTGGCGTGCTCAACTGTAAAATGATGAATATAAATGAAATATTTATTAATAAGTTAAATATTGTGCCTAATTTCATACAGTCTAGGTAGCATAGCGAAGAGCTCATCCGAACAATTACCATGAAAGTATTTAGAAAAACAGAAACAGAGGTAACCTTACGGCGGTGCGTAAGTGACCGAAGCCGAGCAGCCAGATGAGAACCCATAATATTGCTGATTCTTTTTTGGATCTTATCAAGAAGCTCCAGGTAAAGAGCAGAGACATCGGCCAAAATATGTCAGCAATATTCTAAACATGAACGAATGGTAGACTTATAGATATGCAATATAATTTCCAGAGATAAAAATTGTCTCACCCAGCACAGTGAAACAAATTTCTTAGCAGCTGACCTATCGATGGATTCGACATAGTTTTTCCACTTCATGTCAGCTGAGAACGTTAACCAGAGAAGGCGCAACGAGTCACTTTCCTGGAGGTTAGCATCAGCCATGCTGGTGGAAGGCAGAGAAGCGTCTCTCAGATGATTAATGGAGAGAAGTTGAGTTTTGAAGTCGTTAAAATTAACAAGCCATCTTTTGCCCCAGTTAGCGATGTAAATGAGGTCGGTTTGGACATCAGCTGACATTTTGGCCCTGTTGGACTGATCAGCTTTATTATCGAGGCAGGAGTGGCGTCAGCGTAAATGCCAATTTCAGAGCTCATGTCATCGGAAAGGTTGTTAATGAAAATTTAAATCAGCGTAGGATCAAGGATGGAGCCCATTGGAATAAACACGTTAGTACGAAAAGATCTAGACGAATGGCCATTCAGAACTTAACGAGCTTTCATGTATAGACAAAAAGAGATGATAAAGGCTTAAAACTTTCTTTGAGCAACGAAAGGCAGTAAGTTAAGGAGAGCCATAACCGCCTATGTCAGGAAAGGTCTTGACATAGAAGAAAACTATATTTACCTTTTTTTCTATGGTAAATATTTTTGACAGTAACGATTTCCTTAAATTCTAAAACTGTCATTCTCTTTCTTCCTATTTTCAATTCATACAGAAAAGGGTCACAAGGCCTGCTTTTGCAAAACAATTTGTATCGATTTTTTATAACGAGCAGCAACACCGCTGTTTCTTAGTTTTAATATACAACATGCTGATTGAATGCTCAGATAAATTGTCAATGAATGTTAGCGTCACGTAGTGGCAAATTTATATTTCTATACTTATATTTAGATAGAAAGAAGTCTATATATATATATATATATATATATATATATATATATATACGACGAGGAATCAAGAGGTTTGGGGACTGATGCTATTAAATGAAAATTACAACGCATAGCAATTCGGCATGTAAACTATTTCGAAGGTGTCCCCCTTCAGAAGGCATACACTTTATCCAGCGTTAATGGAATCATTCCTGGAACTCCTCTATTGGTATAGCAACAGGCCTAATAGCTTTTGATCAGACGTACTATATATATATATATATATATATGTGTGTGTGTGTGTGTGTGTGTGTGTGTGTGTGTGATTTACATCTATTTAAAGTAATTACAGGGTAAAATCTACACCGAAATTGGCCAGTTCTTGCTGATTTAAAAAAGCGCTCACCACAGTGTATAACAATTCTAAAAAGATTTCTTTAAGTGAGCAGCGAGGCATTTACGTATATACATATATATATATATATATATATATATATGTATGTATGTATATATATATATGTGTGTGTGTGTGTGTGTGTGTGTCTACGTTTTAAGTTGTACTATATTTTTGCGGGACAAGTGTTGAATACCTGGGACAGACCGTATATAAATATTATTAGTGCGTGCTGAAATAGGTATTAATTCTAAATGTGCTATTTGTTAGTTAAACACAATCATCGGTCCATTTTTTCATATATATATATATATATATATATATATATATATATATATATATATATACATACAGTGTGCGATGCATTAATTGTCGTCTAAATTACGCAAAAATGTAAATAACACTGACATCTCATTTTAGGCGATATATTTACAAAAATTACACAAAAAATATCTTGAAATAATAAGCAGTAAATTTATTCAATATAATCATCAGACGACTTCAGAATCTCTTCTCGACAGTTTCCTCATTTTAGTTGGTGAATGCTGCCATAACCCTTGCCTTCAGATCATCTTTGCAGTTAAACTGAGTTTTGTTGGTCTCTCGCTCAACTACACCCCACATATATAATAATCAAGGAGGTTGCAGTCTGGGGTGTTAGGTGGCCAGATGTAGGAGATGACATAGCGTCTTCCAGTAGCCACCCTCTTCATCCAGGGCAGCACTACGTGCTCAAGGCACTTTTTGTGGGTAATTGTTGCGTCTGAAGCCCTGTGAGCGATGAATGAAAGAATCCCTCGTGATCTTTCCAAACACCATGATATTTCGTTTTCATCACTCTCGGTAGATCTCTTGGGGACACAGCATGCCAACACCTTTTTTGTGTGTTCATCTTATCCTGGCAGAAAATTGTCACGTTTGAAAAGAAATGGACGTTCGTTTGGAGGGGATGATTGAGTTTGTTCAAATGCTTCGTAGCGCGGTCTTTTCTCTTCTCCTTCATGGCTTGGGATGAAAATCGTCCCTTTCTCATCTTCTATGAGAAATACCGAATGTCTTCATTAACTACATAACTAATAAGAAACACAGATACTCTCGTGTCATTGTCTCTGGATCTTATTGACTTGGAGGGATCTTTGTCAATCATGGCTTGGATCTCACCAACAAATTCGGGAGTTCTTTTCTTATCAGAACGATGAGAGTGTATTTTTCGAGCTATCGTACCTTCATAATCACCAGTGGACTCATACAGCTCTTTCCTAATCCTCTGCACTGTCCTCAGATTGTCACCAAGTCATTCTGAAACGTTCGTATTGGAGCTTCCGGGGCGAATGCCAAGTATTTCAGCATGTTGTTTTTAAACTTCTGGCGGAGTGAATTGCGTCACGGTGCTCTTTTTCCCAACTGACCCTACTATACTGTTCAGTCGACAAAATCAAACAAAAAAAAACGCGCATGCGCGAAATTAAAAATATAAAATGGTGACAATTTACCCATCGCACCTCGTATGTTTTACCTGGTAAATTAAATTAATACAGTTTAATAAAAAAAAAAACAGACAAAATTAACAGATCAAACTATATATATATATATATATATATATATATATATATATATATATAGAGAGAGAGAGAGAGAGAGAGAGATAGGGTAACAAAAAAGGGAACTTTTTAACAATCCAATACAACCAAAAGTGATGGAAGAAAAATATTTAATTCATAGTAATTGAACCCGTAAAACATGCCATTTAAGAAACAATGATGGAATTTTCATTTTTTTTAAATTACGTCCTGTAGATGGCGTCTTCCTGTACGAATGCATTCTTGAAATCTGCTGTTGAGATTCCTCATTGACTGCTGCAACATCTCAGCTGGGATACTGTGAATTTCATCCTCGTTACTAAAATGGCGACATGTTTACTTGCCCAAGGTCACTGTCTTGCAGTGTTGCCACTTGCTTATGTCTGGCATTTCAAAAATTCCCTTTTTTATATATATATATATATATGTGTGTGTGTGTGTGTGTGTGTGTGTGTGTTTATATGTTTGTGTATCTATATGTTTGTGTGTTGTTTTTTGAGAATGTGTATGTACAAAATCATGTTTATAAACTCTTATATATTTAAGTGCTTTGCTCAGAGTTTTCAGATAAGATTTGAAGATGAAAATAAAAATGGCGTGAGAGAGAAAAAAACTGGGAATACGTCAATTAGATTAATCAAGTTGATAAATACGCACTTATACTGACACGTACATACAAACGCACACGTATACAGACACAAACATTAAAAAATAATGAATTTATCTCTCTTAGTTTTTAACGTAAAAACATGAAAAACTTGATAAACTAAGGAAAAAATACTGACACGTACATACAAACGCACACGTATACAGACACAAACATTAAAAAATAATGAATTTATCTCTCTTAGTTTTTAATGTAAAAACATGAAAAACTTGATAAACTAAATTAGACACGCATATGTTTTTTAATGTTAGAATTTTTAATGTTATAAATTCAGTTTGATATTTGTTCAAAGTCAACAATATAAAAAATATTTTAATATTATATTCATTTTCGAATCAAAGTATTTAATTTATTTATTTAACTTTATTTTGTTCATTTAAGCATTTATATAATTGGATAAAGATTAATTTTTAATATTAGTTTTGTTTACGTTTATAGCAGTACAAAATGTTTATATTAGTTTGTGTATATATATATATATATATATATATATCATCACTTGATAAGACACTGGATGTGTCGAAACGAAATGGCTATTTTTGTAGTGATTTTATAACATATTTATGTTATAATATTTAAATGAATGATTATATATATATATATATATATATATATATATATATATATATATATATATATATATATATATATATATATATATATATTATAGTAATACTCGGTTGGAAAAACCTCGGACAGCACAGCTTGTAAATCTATCAAAACAAATTGTTACCCGAGGAAAAAATTGGAAAAAAAAGAAAGAACTAGAAACATCCAAACAGGGCGAAAAAAATTGTCTAGTGCCATAAGTTTTTAGTCCAAAGAAAAAAAAACAAGCGAGTAATAAAGCTAAAACGCTAAAGATCTGTTTAGGTGAAACCTATATAGGTTATTCCTGGTTCTTTAGGATTTATTATATATATATATATATATATATATATATGTATTGAAGAAATTTGACATAGAGAAAAACATTTCATTGAAACTAGATTTTATTATGCGTTTCGCTTTTCTAGGCTTCATCAGATTCAAAAACGAAATACGTAAATTTGTATGTGCATACTTAAATAAGAAATCATAATATTTTTTCCCTAAGCTGGCGTTTTGAGTATTTCAGGAAAAGAATGAAAATGAGTGACTTTTAAAAAGCCATTATCATGTATTCTGTATCATTTCTTTATAATTCTTAGTTCTTATATATATATATATATATATATAAAATATATATATATATATAAAAGGCATATACATATATATATATATATATATATATATATATATATATATATATATATATATAAAAGGCATATGTGTACGTATGCGCGTATGTATGTGGGTGTGTGTACAGATTCCTTGTGGTGAAACGGTGTGTGTGTGTGTGTGTATGTTTGTGTATGTATGTTTATGTATGTAAATATGTTTGCAACAGTACAAAAGCGTATTAAGGAATAAAAAAACATTTTTTTTATTATAGGCCATGTGTGTGTGTGTGTGTGTGTGTGTGTGTGTATGTATATATGTGTGTATATATACACACACACACACACACACATATATATATATAAATCTAAAAATAGTCTTAAATTACATTCATGAATTAGACTCAAACTGATAGAGATGTTGCCTTAACAATCATTTACAATATTGAAAGATTAATATAAGTAAACTAATAATAATTTAAATAATTAATTTTAATGTAATTCTATGAATGTATTTTTAAATATACTATTTAAATAATATTAAATCCCTAAATTATTTGTTAAAAGAGTTACAATTTTAAATTGCTAGCAAATATCAATTTAATTTCTTCGGTGGTTTTAAAAATTAAATTACTATCAAACATTAAAATATTTTTTACATAAATTGCTACAGTTATCTCTTCTACTGTCGCTTAGCAAAACTTAATGACAGCTTCTTTCTCTCTACTTCCCCCCCTTCTTTGTTTCTCTCTTCTCCCCCTTCCATCTCAATATATCACTTCCGTTAAGTTAACCGATTAAATATGTCAATGACTGCCCCCCACCTTAATACTAAGTATGATAGATAGAAATATTAAAGTAAACCCTCTCTAAATTCGATCATGTCTCTCACACTACACCTCATTATATATATGTATATATATATGAATTAACATTTTGCTCTTCATCATAGTAAAAGAATCAAAGAGGATTATAAAAGAACAGGTTTCCAGGAGAGAGAAGATGAAGATTGACATTGCTTTTAAATCGTTGAAGGTCAACGTTGGCTGGAAACCAAGATCCTGGGAGAGCTCTTCGGGTGAAGGAGAAATTAGCAATGAACTTATGGTAACAGCTAGCTATTTCAACAGTAAAACTATTAGACCTAACCGCCAATCTAGTACTGCGCTTAAATTCGTAAAATCGAGATACTAATGAGGAAATCTCATCAGAACAATTTCCGTGAAAATATGTATGGAAAATCAAAGGAAAGATATGTTACGACGTTGACAAATAACTGATCTCAGATCAGGCCTGATTACTCTGCCCTTTATTCTTTGTGTTATGAAAGTTATCTATTCCCGATACAATATACATTGCCTGTCGTCCGGTTCACTCGCCACATCAAGTTTTAAACAGGAGTAGATGTTTATTTCCTTTAACCCCTGTTTGCTGTTTAGGATTGGATTTCTATTTACATCCAATGTCTTTTCCTTCTCTTTCACTCCTTCCTCCATCCATCTCAATGGCATTATCGCCATCCTTGGGATGAATTGATAATATATATATATACATATATATATATATATATATATATATATATATATATATATATATATATATATATATATATATATATATGGCGGAGAGAGAAAGGTAAAATATGAACAAATCTGAGATCAATATAGACTGAGACTGATTAATTTCTTGAAACGTAAATATATAGGTCTAGGCTGATAGATACGTAGGCACATAGATACTTGACTTTTACTGTCCTATGACAAAACTAGATCTGTGTTAACTAAAGAGAAAAGGAGGATTTCGTTTGCCATCTTGGTATAGGATGTTCCAATAACTTGGACCCATATTAAATGTGAATTACGTTTAAGCGTCTGACGATTTTTTTTTTCATTTTCTTTCAGATTTAACAACTTAGGTCTTTGTCAATCTCAACCATGTAAATATTAACAATCAAACAACGTGTCAAAGTTATCGAACATATATATATATATATATATATATATATATATATATATATATATATATATATATATATATATATTATAAGAGATTATAATTTTTTAAAAACATTTAGACATAAGCTTTCATGTTTCAATACTATGATTTTACTTCTTCAGGCGATGGTATGTAACTGGTGGTTGAAAAGATTTTTAAGAAAATTTAAAAACAAATTGTTACCTCTTTTCCGAAAGTTAAAGTGAGGGGGACATCAGGTCAGAATTAAAAGTATGTCTTCATTAATCAATTAAGTGTTAGATTTACGCTAAATAGAAAAGTAAGCTCAGAGAGTGGTGGTGGCTGAGTTCTTTTTTTCGTGCCATGATAAACCGGAACATAGACAGGCCATCATTGACAATTGCGGAAAATATGTCAGCGACATGTGTATCATGATTGTAGACAAATATGACATGTTCATTTTTTATTTTAAAGAAGTTGAAGTGTGGGCAGCTTGATCAGACGTAACGTTAACAGAAAACAAATTTAGTTAAAATGTTCTATATTTATGGAGTAAGAGTTCACAATATCGGAGATTCAGCGTTTTTAGATAGATACAGTGTGGACAGAGATCTGTCTGTTTCAAAACTAAATCGATCATCCGGCAAATAGGTTAAAGATCATTTAAAGAATGAAACTGACAGTCACGGTGCTATGTTGATGTCCATATCGCTACACTTTGTATAGAACCAAGCGCTTAG
This sequence comes from Acanthosepion esculentum, assembly GCA_964036315.1. Classification (NCBI taxonomy): domain Eukaryota; kingdom Metazoa; phylum Mollusca; class Cephalopoda; order Sepiida; family Sepiidae; genus Acanthosepion; species Acanthosepion esculentum. The sequence continues at coordinate 73,864,278 of OZ038492.1, read as the reverse complement.
AACGTTCCGAGCATGAGACTCAGTTTCGAACGCCATCTTACTCGATTTGTTAAGGTGACCTTGATAATATCGGCCTGAGTAGATGATACCAGCGTGTGACACAGTCAGTAAGTGTTTGAAAATCATATCACAGGTTGTGCCACGCCCTGTCAGTGTAAACTGGGTAAGTGAAACTATTCGAAAGCCGTTGATGGTTGTGCTAAGTACAAGACATATCATCGTGACGGAGTTTGCACTCTCTCCCACACCCTCTGACAAAGGTCTGCACAGCATAATTACAAATATAAACCACGTGTGGGTCGAAGAAATACAAATCTGCCTACTCGGACGTTTGTATCAGTGATTAGCTAGCCACCATAGAAGACAGGCATACTCTGAAAGGGGAAGCCAGCTATTTTATAAATATTTATACATATATAAATATATATGTAGAAGATTGATTGATTCTGTTTAGCAGCATATCGATACCTATGGGTATCTAATACAAACATTTAAATATTTTGTACCTAATTTTATGGCTTCAAATAAAGGTATTTTGATCAACCTGGGTATGACGATAAACTACACCCAGCAGCAAGGCTTCTGGCTGGGCTGTTTTGAGTAGCGTGAAAACCACCTCATAAATGCTGTTGTTCCCAGGTTCACTCTGACCAGGGGTGTTAGCACCTGTTAGGGCCCCAGAAGTGGGCAAATAGTGAAGGCCCAGACTTGGATCCAAACATGAAAATATAAAAAATACATTTGAATAAATTCAGTAGAAATAGATTTTTCAAGAAAAAAAAGTATTATCATAACTCAGAAAAAAATAAAATTTCGGTATTAAATGAGCCATAAAGTGTTGACATACCGCAAAAAAAACAAACAAATACAAATATTCTGAACGCAATTTTATGCCTTTAGTTACAGTTATTTTCCACATAATTTTACACTTTATTGTTAAACGTATGTCTTATAGATATATATTTTGTACAAGATCTACATGTCTGGGTATATCTAGAAGAGAGTGAGAGATTGAATATGTCATTGAGGGTGTAGCATTCCATTTGAATAATTATTCGATTGAGTCTCCCTATACCTGTATCAGTGAATCACAAAGCTTATTGATTTTCCGTTGAGTAATATCGATTATCAAAGAAATGCTTTGTATTTAAATTGCAATCAAATGACTAAATTCGATTAGCCACCAGTATTAAGTTGGGACACCTTCTTTGAAACTGTGATTTCAGTGTCGTTACGCTTTGATTCCGTTTCACGCACACACGTACACGCAGACACCTGCTTTTTTAAAACATTGTGTCGGGAACAGAAAAGAAAGAATCCAATAAAGATTGGAATGTCATGGATTGAATCCGTAAATGTCATGCGTGGAAAGTGAGGGTGACAATAAAAAAGATTTGATCAGAAAACTAAAATGAATTAAAATGAAAAAGTGAATCCGATGCGAAAACGACGAACGCTTAAGTCGATCTTGTCAAAAAAAAAAAAAAAAAAGATGGAGGAGAATATGCTTATAGCAGGTGAAAAAGTGAAGAACAAAATCGCACTTTTAAAGATTACTTTTTGCCTCACAACTTTCTACTCAAAAAAGATATTGACGTAAATTAGCGCCATTTTTCTCAAAGAAGTTTAACACGATAAGAAGAGAATTTTTTTAAAAAATAATCCGCACAAATATTGTCCCTTGACATTCCTGAAACTAAGTATGTAATATACAAGGTGTATCTTATATATAAAGTACAGTGTATGTATGTGTGTCTAAGCAGTTCCTCCGCTCTCACCGATCCGATTTCAATGATTCATAGCTTATTGAAAAGCCCTAAGCAAGTTAGGCGCAGGGAACGATTTTCGCAGAGCTCAGATTCAGGGATGCTAGATTATGTGAGATTAAAATATATCTTAATATATTATACTAGCCATTATCGCTACTTTCATGGTTCAAGGGGAGTAACTCTTATTTTCCTTGTGTATCCAAAATTGCAGCTAGCTTAAAATTTTAAGCTAGCTCTCGAGTAGCATTTAAACTACTCTTGGAGAACTCTTGGTTTGGCCATCATCGCAATAGCTGAAGAGGTGTAGATGCGATAGGCACCAATAAACTACAGAAGAACTCAAAATTGATCGCTGCATTTAAGTATTGAAATAATGTTTAAGCTTACCTTTTAAAAGTTCAACGATAATTCTTCTGTTGCCACTTAATTTAAAAACGATTTGATATACGTAGATCCTTATTTTCCGTACAAACAATTATTTTAATTTCATGGGTGACAGAACAGGGGACAATTTATAAGTTAAAATTAATATAGTGTCAAGATGGGAAAATAGAAATTAGAATTAGTTATACATTCTACATGAGAAACATTAATTAAGTAAAACCTATATTATGGAATCTAGATCAATAAATGCGAAATTGGAAATCAATTCTCCCACGAATACTAGGATTAAAAAAGCTTCCGCTCTACGTTATAGTAGACTCGACCCCCCCCCCACTGAGTTAGGTTGTGACACAAGGTCAGTTTTTAACGTGGGGACCCGAGTGTTTTCACTCGGACCGCTGGTCCAAGCTGGTCTTAGTTGGTCATAGTTTGTTCAAGCTGGTCAGAGATGGTCTAAGCTAGTCATAGCTGGTCCCAACTAGTCGTAGCCTTGATACCACCAGCACAGAGACTGATCCCTGGGCCAGGTAAGGAGATGTCAGCCAATGCTTCGCGAACTATGTGATTAAATGTGCTGGAGCCCCATTACCCATGAACCACATGCGTCTTTGTATTAGCAGAGGTACATCTTCTAGCAGGTCTGGAAGTGTGTTCGAAATAAAGTTCCTGTAATCTTCTGTAAGGCGTGCTGGGAGAACATATGGACCTACCAGATAGTCACCTACAATTCCAGCCCACACAATAACCGTAAACTGATGATGGTGTTTAGCCTGTATTGTACCACGGGGATTCCAACCTGCACACACATTTTGGTTGTATAAGTTTGTAATTCCATCTCTTCCAAATGTTGCCTCGTCCGTAAACAAGACTAAAGAGACAAAAAACTGATCGATAGTTTGTGCAATAAACAATCGGCAAAAGTTCTCCCGTGGTGAGTGATCAAAGGGGGAAAGACACTGCACACGTTTCAAATGATACGGATGCAGAAGCTGCCCTTGAATTACCCTCCATCCGGCACAATGAGATGTACGATATGCTAGGACCGTGTTCTGATTGATGTGTGCTGATACCTAGATCGTAACCGACAGCCTGAAGAATGCGTTCTTCGTGGTCAGACGTAAGAGCGGATCTCAGTCTTCCTAGATTCATAGTTTGCGGTGCCACAGATCCTGTCTTATCAACTAGACGATAAACAGCAGTAAAGGTCGGATGACTCGGCTGCCTTCGGTCTGGAAACGCAAGCTGATACAGCCGAGCAGCCTCGCGTCCATTACCATTAGCGCAGCCCTATGCAAAAATCATATCTGCCTGCACACCACATTAATATCCTGTCAATGTTAAACTGCTACACTATAACGTTGAAGACTGACCAACCAAAAAAATATAAACATATGTCAAATATAAACTTTTACCCTTGTTTTTGCTGTTAGAGTTTGTAAAATTACGAGGGTCATTCAATAAATAAGGTGAACTTTTCGGTATAAGGACGTCTAATACAGATAGAAGCTTACTTCTTTTTTTATTTTTCAATCTAGTCTCCCAGCACTGTCACACACTTTCCCCATCTGTGCACAAGCTTCCGTATTCCCTCAGCGTGAAAAATCTTTGGAAAAATGTCTCAGCCGGTCGCTCACAACACTTTTGACTTCATCGTCACTTTTAAACTTCGTGCCTCTCGTGAACGCTTTCAAGGGACCAAACAGATGAAAGTCTGAAGGGGCAAGTATCCGGGCTGTGAGGAAGATGAGGGAGCAGTTCCCAGCCCAGCTCGTTGATGGTCTGCACCGTTTGGGCTGCTGTGTGAGGCCTTGCGTTGTCATGATACAAGATGACTCCTTCTGACTGATGACCCCTGCGTTTGTTCTTTATATCTTTCAAAGTACTTGCAATGTCATCCACTGTCACCCTTCTGTCAGACTGAATGAGGTCATTGACTGATTCGATCACATCAGGAGACCTCACTTCTGTAGGCCACCCAGGCCTGTCTTTATCCGCAACACTGTTCCGTCCTTCTTTAAACAATTTAGCCCACTTGTAGACATTGTTTTGGCTGAAACATGTGGTTCCATACACAGTTGACATTCTCCTATGAATTTCAACTGGTTTGCACCCTTCAGCAACCAAAAACGTGATAACTGGCCGCTGTTCAATCCTGGAGCATGCTTCTTGGTTGGCCATCTTTGTTAATCGCCCAAACTCTTAAAGTTTTTCTTTAATCTGAAAAAGAAATTAAATCCATGTGAAAAAGAAGTAAAACAAAAAAAATGAAAAAAAGAGTAAGTTTCCTTCTGTATTAGAAGTCCTTATACCGAAAAATTCACCTTATTTATTGAATGACCCTCGTATTTTTGGTTCACTCTGTATAACTATGGTCGATATACGTCTGGTGAGGCGATTACTGTATGCATATTAATATGACGTCGAGATATGGTAAAATCTAGTTTTGTTCTGTTTCGTAGGTGAAATTAAATTTGTATGCTCTATTCTGTTCAATCTATCGACAAGTTCTGGTAGTGAGTTGTCGTGTGGATGTATTAATAGGTCATCGTCAATGTATTGGAAATATGTTACGTTATTTCAGAGGATACGCTGAAAGGAGTGGCTAGATTCTAAAAGTTCTAGGAAGAGTCATGTCAAGACTCGACTGCGTGTTTGGGTGATTGGTTGATTTTGTTTAGCGGCATATCAACATCTGTGGATTATTTAATGTAAATAATTTGTACGAAATTTCCTGATTTCAACTGCAGATATTTTGTACATAATTTTTATATCTTCAAGACGAAGGTAGTTTTTTTTTAGATATATAGTTTGTTGATTATAAAATGTATTGCTGGTATTTTTTTATAAAAATATATTGTTGGTATTTTTTTATAAAAAATGTGTTGCTGATAATTTTACTATAAAATGTATTACTGGTAATTTTACTATAAAAATGTAGTGCTGGTAATATTAATATAAAATGTATTGCTCGTAATTTTAATATATAAATGTATTTTATTTATTTAGTGTTACATTGATGGCTATAAAAATTAATTGTTGGTCATTTTACTATAAAAAATGTATTATTGGTCATTTTATTATAAAATGTACTTTTATTTGGTATTCACTATTTGTCTTTACCTCAAACCCGAACTGGTGCTACCACCCAGGGTCAGGTTGGACATATAAACTCTTATCGACGCACTAATAAAACTATGTAGAAAAGAGTACCCAGCCAATCTTTATCAGGTACCAAATGATTGGGGATTCTTTCAGTGAGGTCATTAACGTCCGCGGGATTTGAAATTTAGCCTTGTTCCCAAAACACTATTAAACATCAAACAATAATGAAGGCCGCTGGAGTAGCCGAACATTTTGTAATTTATAAAAACATGTATTGTACTTCTACATGTTGACTAAATAAAAAAAATTAAAAATATACAAAGATCACCTTTGTCGTTAATTTATGTGTGTGTGTGTGTGTGTGCGTGTGTGCGTGTGTTAGTGCGTGTGTGTGTTCGTGAGTAAGTGTATGTATATTCCAGTATGTAAGTAAAGCATAAAAAGCAATGTGGGTCCCTAGTCGAAAAGCGTTGGAAATGTTGCAACACACAATAATGAAATAAAGGTTGAGTGGCAAAATAAAGAAATAATTAAACAAGGGAGAAGGGTTTCTTTTTCATTTCGTTTGACCAATTCCAACAGTATGAGTTGAAACGGATCCCTCCCACACTTCGAAATACCAGACGACCTAATGACAATTTATTGTACAAAGTACCTAATTTTTTTCCGAGATTTTTTATATATACCTTCTATAGTAAAAATTCACATCAATTTGATATGTATTTAGTTGATTACGTAATTCCCCGACGACAATAAAAAAATAACACAACAGCAGGCTTTTCCTTTTTTCTATAATCATTTTACTTCAAGTTAGGCAATAAAGCAACTAAGACAAGTGTGACAGAACATGGGAAAATACTATTAAAGTGAAAGAATGATAAGTGCAGAAATTAAGAAGACAACAGATAATGATTACATTTCATTTCAATTTTTGGAAATCAAAGTTGACTGGGAAGCAAGAAGCCGGGTCCTTTCTTTATTTTTGAAATTGATCGAATGTACTTTACATTTGGTTCCTTTCTTTAAAAAAGTGAGAAAACAGTTTCAAACAGAATTTTTTGCTTAAAAACAAAAAGAAAAGAGTAAAAAATATTTTCCGAAACTTAAACTAAATTGTTTTTTTTAATACTAACTAATAAAAAATGAATTCTTCTTTTGATGTCTGCCGTCGATTTCAAGAATTGCAAAATATTTTAAAGGAAACTCTACGGTCAAGAGTGCTAATATTTCCGAAGATATGCAGCCAAATATAATTAATTGTATAACTCAGGCCTTGTAAGAATTCAACACTGAAAAAGATTCTTGCTCCCTACATAAATAAGTTTGTCAAAATGTTGTATCCTACTTAGGAATTGCTAAATGATGGCAGTTATGCGACCGACAAGATGAAACACTCTCATCTACTTCTCCCTCAGCCAAATGGTAATTTCGGGTTTTAAATCTGGACAGACTCGTCTAAAATTGAATTGGTGTTTACTGTCCTAATTTTTTTCCTTTCAAAATACAAAAGAAAGAATTTGGTCTATAATGCATTGACTCGGGATATAAAAATGTACATCTTATATATAAAGTACAGTGTATGTGTGCATGTCCAAGTAACTCTTCCGATCCCACTGATACGATATCAATGATTCATTGCATATTCAAAAGACTTGGAAAAATTTAGCCGCAGGGAACGATTTTCGTTGAACTCTGCTTCATGGTTGCCAGATTATGCGAGGTTAAAAATATATATTAATATATTATACTAGCCATTATCGTTGCTTACATGTTTCAAGGGGAGTAACTTATTTTCCTTTTGTATCCAAAATTGCAGCTAGCTTAAAGTTTTAAGCTAGCTATCGGGTGGAATTTAAGCTAGATCCTGTGGAGAACTCTTGGTTTGGCCATCATCGCAACAGCTAGTGAGGAGTAGATGCGATAGGCATCAATAAACTACAGAAGAACTCAAAATTGATCGCTGCATTTAAGTATTGAATTAATGTTTAAGCTTACCTTTTAAAAGTTCAACGATAATTCTTCTGCTGCCACTTAATTTAAATATGATTTGATATACGTAGATCCTTATTTTCCGTACAATTATGTTTATTTTATGGGTGACAGAACAGGGGGAAATTTATAAGATAAAATAATTATATTAATTTTAGTGTAAAGATGGGAAAATAGAATTAGTTATACATTCAACATTTGAAGAGTTAGAAAATTATAATAGCTAATTAAGTAAAACCTATATTATGGAATCTACATGAATAAATGTGAATTTGGAGCTCAATTCTCACACGAATTCTGAGATTAAGAAGAAAACCAGTTCTACTTTACTGCAATGTACGCTCTGCACGCTCAATATCTGTATAATATATTATCTATTTCTAGGCAATATCACTCTTCAGGTTTAACTAATTTGCATATTGATTTTTTTAAAATTATTTCATTAATTAACTGTCCTTTATTACTGTTCTTTTATTCGAGGATTATATTGATTTTCATATCAAAAATAGTTGTTTAGGAATATCGTCTTGTAAAGTGCAGAAAAGTGTTTGAAATTTGCTTTTTAATTGGCCTTCAACAAGTCGGTATATATTTATATAATTTTCCCTAACATGCCAATTTATAAATGAAATGTTCATTTAAAATTTCTGTTTCCAAGATTTCAAATAGTGAATATATCTTACTTTGCAAAGCAATAACGAGCCGGCGAAGCCTGCTAGTGATAGTATAAACTAGACACCATTGTGCAGATTTATTTAAGCTTGGTAAACATCTAATATTCATTATTATTATTATACATTTTAGCAATCACGAATTACATCTTTCTGATAAATCAATGATTTTGTTTACCGTTAACCTTCACTTTCTTTGAAGTGTTTAAACTGATGTTGACGAAGTATAAGGCCGGAAATAAATGGGTAAGATTTTATTCTGCCAATCGTCGATTTATAAAGGGACTATCTGCCAGTATATTAAAACTGGTATTTACAAAGGATTTAACTTAGCACACAGGAACTGCAAGCAATATATAGTGATTTTCTAAGCACAGCTTAGATGTGGCACAAGGCTGAAAATTTGGGGTACCCAGTGAGGATCGAACTCACTACTCAGTCGTAATTGATCTAGCGAGACAAGCTTTCAAACCATTACATCACGTCGAGGTGCCCAAACTGCAAGCAATATATAACAATTTAACAGAGAGTATCAAAGCATTTCTGTATGGTTTTGTCAGTATTTTGTTATAAGTATATGTCAGAAGGAATGATTCTGAAAATCAAATCAAATGCTGTTGTTTTTAGAACAAAATGTCTATGACCGTTTGAGAACTAGAATGTTTAATTTCGTATTGAATGGAATTCTGTTTTAGAACAGAATGGAATGTCCTTTTTAAAACTGTTTTACAACTGAATTGAATGTCTTTTTGGAAACTGAATGACATACTCGCTTTAGTATTGAATGGAATATGTTTTTAAAATGTATCTGTCTTTTAACTAGAGACAAACAGATGCTTCAGTTGTTGAAGTTTATATGAACACTGCTTTTGGTTTTACTTCTCTGAAACCACTATTACCATTTTTTGAAAAGTTGAAAAACTTTTTTTTTTAATGAGGGAAAAAACGCGTAAACTTTTTCAACAAACTCTTCTGTTTTTAAATATCTATTTAAAAACCTTTTAAATGATTTTTGTTTCTCTTTTCAAATTTTTCTTGACCTAAAATAAACTGTAGTGAAGAACTTAATAGCTATATTTGGACAGTGCTTGGGTTGACCAGGTAATTTCTTAAATTTCGGGTTGTTTTCATTATTTCTTTTAATAATTCAGCTTATAGTGAAATAAAAAACAGCTCTATATTCAATGAATACGTAACTGATTTTTTTTTCGTTTTATTTTTGTTCCTAGTTTGGCATTTTCTCAGCAACAGAAAACGACGTTATCTAAAAGCTGCGTCTTACAGATCTTTTTTTAGTAAATTACTATTTTTTTTCCATTTTGCATGATAAATTCAATTTTTCTGAATGGATACCTTCTGCACAATTGGACTTTCTATTTTAGACATTATCAATTGTGTTAATCAGACGATAAGCGCAGCTGGTCGAATTGCAAATGACGTTTTATACGGACCAAGGGCAGTTATATAAATGAAGACATATCGTAACAGCCTAAACAGAAAGACGGTTAACTAGTAACTAATCGTTAATTAGTTACCTACCATCGGCTGAGGACGTACAATCATGGTATTGAAATATGAAGCGATTTAAAATGTTTTTATAATAATCACTTATAATAAAAATATTATATATATATATATATCGATATATATATATATATATATATATATATATATATATATATATATATATATAGTTAAGAAAAAATTGGTAATCTGTATAGGTAGACCCAAGGAGGATGAAATCCTGAGAGCTCAATGTAAATTCAGAGCTAATAATTTTAATGACCTTAAAGTGGTCTGTGTTTCTTTAATATATATATATATATATATATATATATATATACACACACACATATACATACATACATATATATATATATATATATATATATATATATATATATATATATATATGCAGAAACTATTTATATATATATATAGGGCAGACTGGGTTCTATAGCCTTGGATGGCAACTCGTCTAGAAGAAGAACAACTCTGAATTCAAGACCTGTGGATGTTTGTTTGGGGACCATGTGGCACGTAGTGCACCAGGTCTCTGTATTGTGCCCTTCAAATAATGTGGTTGCTTCTGCACAAATCCTTCACCACTATAATCAAATTATATGTGTTGTGTCTGGCTGTCGGTTCCTAGGAACTGATCTACTTTACCCTCATACGTCGAATACGACGGGAGAGTTCACTATATATATATATATATATATATATATATATATATATAGAGAGAGAGAGAGAGAGAGAGAGAGAGAGAGAGATAGATAGATACATACATACATACATATTAATATTAGGATGAGTCATAAGTAAATGCCGCTTTTGGGATCCTATTATACCAAACCTTTAAATATAACATAACATGTTATGATATATGTAAACGTTAGGTAGATGATGATGAAAAATTGGTTACATTGTCGGTCGGGGTATAACGTTCGTAAAAAGCAATGTTACACTAAATATGCAGCTCTGTCCGTAATTGTTTGGATGAAATCCACCCAACGTAGTTCGGTCGGTAAAAAGTGTCGTTCTTATCCATTACAACGGAACGTCGGATATACCATTTTTTTTATCTGTTCTGCACCAGCCGCTATATTCGCCTGAATTTGCACCAGCCGCCATATTCAAGTGAACTGGCGCCAAATGATACTTAACTTATTTGATCTCTGTAAAATTATATGATAAATATTTCATAAAATCACTACAAAAATAGCCATTTCCTTTCAACACTTCTGCTGTCTTATCAAGTGATGGTGTTGAATGTAGAATCTATATTCAACACCATCACTTGATAAGACCTCAGAAGTGTTGAAAGAAAATGGCTATTTTTGTATTGATTTTATAACATATTTGTGTTATAATTTTCGAATTAATAATTATATATATTAATATATATATATATATATATGTATATATGTATTTATACATATATATATATATATAATTTTCACGCCGTCTCATGATTAAAAATCTTCACTATGCACGTGATAACATCATCGCGTCTTTTGAAATTAAAAGGATTTTAACGTTTATTTAGTTTGTAAAACAAAATGTAGCAACATGATTCCGCTACAAGACAATTGGCAAATGTTTTTTAAAAATTTGGACTAAAAATTTTGACCCTGAAGATGAACAATGATGTTCGAAAGTACAAGGTTATCGTAAGGACAATATTTATTTCGATATCATTTTCAAATAAAAAGTCTCATTAGAAAATATGAGAAAATTCAAAAGAAAATATGCAGGACGATGTTGTGTTTAACATTCAACACACACATATATATATATATATATATATATATATATATATATATATATATATATATATATATATATATATATATATATATGTGTGTGTGTGTGTGTGTGTGTGTGTGTGTGTGTGTGTATGCATGTATACACATTTATCATCTGTATGTACATTTATATATTATATATATATACACACATTTATAGATCAGTTTTGGGGAAAAAGGACTATCACTTTTTAGGAAAAGGATGTGTTGACTGCCAGCGGTCATTTCCACCAACTTTAATTTTATAATAGCCAACTTAGGCAATAAAAAAGTTTTGTTAGTTGATTTATAACTTCAACTTAAGTTTTAACATTGTTTTCACACTAAAAATATCATTGCGAATGAGCTCATTGTTGATATCCGCAAACGAAAATATATCCCAAAATGCCATGCACGCAATAATAGGTTGTCTACACGAGATAACTCGTAATAGACGTCATAAATAAAATTATTAATATTAAGTTAACATTTGCTTTTCAGTTAACGTCTTAACATCGATTGAAAGTTAATTCCTTTAAAACCAGTTATCGATCCTTCTCATGTAACCTCCGAAGGCGAAAGTTTCGATCCTATTTTACGTACGGATTATATAAACGAAACAAGGACAGTTTTAAAGGCTGATCCAATAACTTGGACCGATTTTAAAAGTGAAGTAAGTTTAAGCGTCTAATGATTTTGTTCTTTTTCTTTCAGATTTAACAACTTAAGTCTTTGGCAATTTCAACGATGGTAAGTTTAACAATAAATCAACGTCTTAAAGTTATCGAAGTCTATTACGAAAATGGACGTTGAAACAGAAATGTATTTCGCGCACTTCGCGATTATTTTGCTCAACATAATCGACCAACCGAAAATGCATTTGGAAGAAATGTTCGTAAATTCAAACAAACTGGGTTGGTGACAAACACCATTGCTTGATCGTTTACGACGTTCAGCTGAAAATATTGCTGCAGTGCACAAGAATGTGGCCGAAAATCCTAACACCTCTATTCGTCACCGCGTGCAGGAATTGAACCTCTCCACAACGATGTTACATCGAATTTTGACAGATAGATTTGTCTCTACGCGCTTACAAAGTTCAATTGACACAAGAACTGAAACCTGCTGACCATTTGGAGCGCTGTACATTCGTCAATTTGGTGCACGAACAAAGACAAGCCGATGAAGGTTTTTCACAAAAAATCTTCTTTAGTGATGAAGCCCATTTTCATCTTGCTGAATTCGTGAATAAGCATTGTTGCATTTCGGCTGATGAAAATCCAAGGAAGATTGTTGAAAAGCCACTGCATCCACAAAAGGTCACTGTTTGGTATGGATTTTTTGCTAGCGGAATCATTATATCAGTATATTTGTAAATTTGAACGTCCATTTTCGTAATAGGCTTCGATAACTTTAACACGTTGCTTGATTGTTAATCTTCCCAGAGCTGAAATTGCCAAAGACTTAAGTTGTTAAATCTGAAAAGAAAAGAAAAAAATCATTAGATACTTAATTCACATTTAAAATCGGTCCAAGTTATTGGAACACCCTAGATAAACATGTGTGTATTTCTTCTTCATTTACTCATGAATGAATCTTGTGTAGTCTTGCTATTGTTATGTGCCTGTATAGTGGCTGAGATAGTTGTGACTTTTATCGCGCTTTGTATTGGTTGGTGTTCCGTTGGGGGTAAAGGAAGCGGATTTTGAACGCCGATATTCAAATGAGTTCTATTTCAAAAGGCAAAGACTACCCTGAGGTTTTTTTTTTAAATAATTTCTGGCATATCTGGTCTGATTGCTCCTGCAATATATCTCGAGTTTCTCGACAAAGTACCAAAGAAGGCTCTGAAATGTATTCGGTGCTGATCTGGAATCTCTACATCAGTCACTTTCCCATCGAGGTGTCGTGGCTTCCCTCTGTCTATTCTATATTTTCATGGGAATTATTCTGATGAGCTTTTCTCCTTGCTATCTGACCAAATGAATTTAAGTGTACTAATAAGTTGGCAACTAGGTCTCACCGCTTTACTTTTGAACTAGGTTGATGGAAACGTAAGTTCTATTCTAATAATATCTACTCTTGCACTTATCACCTTTGGAAACACCTTGCATCTTAGTGGCATAATCGCCTTGCTTGGGGTGAAATGATTGAAAAAATATAATTCTCAGCTTGTAGACATAAGCAAAGACTAAGAGAAAAATGATTTTGATGAGCAATGTACAATACTTTACAGAAATTGGTGCTATGATTTTTCGGAATATTATTTTTAAAGCAGGAAACACTATTGATGTATATGAGTTGGACTTTATTTCGAACTCATTTCAATGTAAGAAAAAAATCTTTGTTAAATAATGACATGAAAGCAGATCAATACTAGTTTCTTCCCTGCCAAGTATTCTTACCGTCGTTAGGTAATTTCCTGATCAGAGTCAGATCATCTGCATCAAGTTGCGATCAATTCTACAACATATGAAGATACATTCTTCATGTATATTTTTTCTCTGTTGCATTGTTACAGGCGTAGATAAAATGGCAAGGTTAAGGAATCGTTGTAAGAATAAGGATATACTGAGAATTATTTTTTGTCAAATAAAAGAAGAGAAAATGAAAGTTGAAATGCTGCTGATTCAGTTTCAAGCTTTCGTTCATATTAACCTTCAGTTAATTAGTTTCGGGTTTTGCTGTTGTTGCTGTTGGTTTTTTTTTTTATAACAGTTCTTTGTGACAGAAAAAAAACCGACATAGCCCTCTGGTTTTGTTCGACCTACGAACAAGAATTATGACTGAAAACAATGGCAAAATATATAATATCTTTTCTTTCTTTCTTTCTTTCTTTCTTCTTCCTTTCTTTATTTAATTATTGATTGATTTATTGATTCATTCACCTGTTATATCCTTTCAAGCCCTTGCATTCTTTTTCTTCCTCACTTTCATTTTCTGTTCATCTATCCTTTCTTTCATTCTTTCTTTCTTTATTTCTCAAAGCCTTATATCCATACCGAGAATGTTTTCTTCTACGTACGTTATTTTCCCTTTTAATAACTATGACATTGATTAGATCAAAGTTCTGGTTGACTTTTTTTTTGTATGTATAACTAATGCATTTGATAAATTGTTGTGTATAAGATCCCTTTTTTGTTCATAAATAGGTTTTTTTAATTTTCTGCAAGTATCCCCAATGTATTGTGAGGAATATTTCTTTGTAATTTATTTTATATATACCTCCTTCAGAATTATTATTATTGTGGATATTTTTGGTTCTGATCGTATCCATAATAGTTCTGGGTGTGGTTGTAATTATTTTGATATTGTTACGATTGGATAAATTGTCTTGGATAGTAGATGTTAAGGAGTTAGTAGGTAGTATTATATATCTGTTTTTATCTGGTTTATTGTTGTTGCTATTGTTGTTAATAAGGTTATCTTTTTGCAATTGCATATTTTGTATGCCTTTCTCTTAGCATTGTGAATGAAATAATGAGGTTATTGGGTTGTTTTGAAAGATAAGTTTTCATTTTGTGTTCATTTCTATTCTCCTTTTACAAATATATTTTTAGTTATATCTGAAATGTTACACACACAGAAATGCATTGACTTGTGGGGATACATATATATATATATTTATATATATATATATATATATATATATATATATATATATATATATATATATATATATATATATATATATGTATGTATCCCCACAAGATATATATATCCACAAAGTGTGGATGGCCCTGCACAAAGCCTTCACCACTATAATCAAATCTCATGTGTCGGTGTCGGGCTCTCAATTTCTGGGAACTGATCTGCCTGACCCTCATACGTCGAGTTCGACGGGAGAATCGATCATATATATATATATATATATATATATATATATATATATATATATATTAGATTCCCACAAGGCAAGCGGATGGGAGGGGATCCATCCATACTGTCGTCCTAAATAAACGTGCTCGTAATCTGGCTTCTGCTTTCTCCAAACTTTACAACAAATTCCTCGCTTCTCCTTCCTTTCCAGCTTTTCGAAAGACCTCTGTAGTTCCCGTTTTTAAAAATGCTGGGAAACTCTCTGACCCCTAAAATTACCGCCCCATCAGTCTCTTACCTGTATTCGCTAAAGTACTTGAGACCATGATCCATACGGGATTGGTTAAGCTACCCCCTTTCCAACAAGCAACATGGCTTTGTTTCGCTAGGTCTCCCACTGACCTGTTAACGGCCATCATTGAATTTATGTATGAAGACAAAGCTCCGGCTGTGGCTCAAGATTTTTCGAAGCCGTTCGACAGGATTTGGCACGCTGGGCTTCTATGCCAGATGAAGGAACGTATTGTCACGGAACGTACATTCAGCTTAGTCCAATCGTTCCTAACAAAACGTGTAATGAATGATATGTGGAACTGGTATGCCTCCAGATCATTTCATACTAACGCTATCCTTGGTCCTACGCTATTTCTGATCTTCATCAATGATGTCATCAGTTGCCAATTAGGTATTTATGCAGATGACACAACCATTTATTCCCGTCTTAGAAGCAAATCTGACAGACTTGACAAAGGAAATCTGGCAACTGCTCTTGAAATGGATCTCCAGTCAGTGGTTAACTGAGGTACGGAATTTTAATGTCTCCGAAACAAATGCTTTCGTTTAATCACCACAGAGAACCCTTTCTGACTACCATCGGCAGGGAAAGTTTATTTACTGTGTCGTGCCACGAAATGTTTCGCGTCAGAATCCATCTGACATATTTATAAATCTACCCTTCTTCCGTGCATTGAATATTGCTGTCATATTAGGTCTAGTGTTCCTGTTGTACGTCTAGAGATTCTTGACAAAATTCAAAGAATGTTCTGTAATGACCAGGTATCTCAACTTCAATCACTTTATCACTGACGTGATGTGGCTTCCCTTTGTCTTTTCTACAAATATTTCGTGGCAACTGTTCTGATGAGCTTTTTCCCTGGTGCACCTACTACATGAATTTAAGCGTGCTACTAGATAGATTGGCAACTAGGTTTCACAGTTTTACTGTTGAACTTAGTGTAGTGTTGCAGCTCATACCAGACACCAGGCTCCTTCTCTTATTCCAGTCAATCGCTTGGGCCTTGAAAATTACTCTTTGGCCAGATCGTCACACACGAGATAAAACCATGAGCTGATTTTAACAGTAAGCATATTTTATTCTGTTGTAACCTTTTGCTGTAGACGAGCGAAGTATGTGTCAGTCAAGTTGAGGGGATGCAAACAGTCTAACGGGCATGTCTTGCTTTTCCCTTCGCGGTGAGCGACTCTTGGCCCCCTCTGTGCCTTTGTCTGGCTTTTGCTATGAGCAACCACTGTCATGTAGGTAACAGCGTTCTCTGTCCTTTCAGCTCTGTCTAAAATGTAATTCATCAAGAACTCAATATCTGGCTTCACTCAGTGACCCTCTTTGTCAGGATCGTTTGACCAGTTTCTTGAAAGTTTGACTCCATTAAACTGACTTTCGGGCCACGACAATAACTCTCGAAACAATTTCTCTAACGCTTTTCAGATGTTTTCTTTTAACACGATATCGGCTGGCACTGATATCTCTACACTAGCTAGATGCGACCACCAATTCTACTCTGACAGTGTCTTTTCTCGCACTTCTAACATGTGGAACTACTTTCCGATTTCTTGCTTCCCTGATGACTACAAAATTCAAAAATTTAAATTCAACGTCAATCGCCATCTTCTGTCTTCTTGAATCAGGTTCCTTTTTTGTTCTTTGCTCAAACAATCCCACTAAAGTCTTCTAATTCTCTTTCACTCCTTATAACCTCCTGTGTCTTAGCGGTATTATCGTTTTGCTTGGGATTTATACTAGAAATAGCACTTTTGATGACAAGCAGAAACATATATATATATATATATATATATATATATATATATATATATATATGTGTGTGTGTGTGTGTGTGTGTGTGTGTGTATATATATATATAAATATATAAAAGACAAAACACAATCCGAATATGCAAGTTTATTGTTTTAATGTTGTTTTACTGTCGACGTCAGACGTTTCGGTCTAGTAGACCATCTTCAGGACATGGTTATTAGAAACATACTTAGGATTAGACGATGTTTCTAATAACCATGTCCTGAAGATGGTCTACTAGACCGAAACGTCTGACGTCGACAGTAAAACAACATTAAAACAGTAAACTTGCATATTCGAATTTTGTTTTGTCTTTTCCATAATTTTTCATTATACCGTCGGATCTACATCCACATATTTGCTTACACGCACACACACACACACACACACATATATATATATATATATATGACTATGTTTGTGTATAACAATTGAGTGACAGTGTGCAAAAGACCCCATTCACGTCCACACGCAAAAAGCTGACGCAAAAAGCTGACGCAAAAAGCTGACGCAAAAAGCTGACAAACTACAAAGAACCCCCTTCTTTCCCTGCCTGTTCGCACGAGTTTTCAGGGCTAACTTCCGAAAGTCATTCTAACACGATACTCGCTTCACTCACTGCTACTACTAACCTCCAGCGCCTTCCAGCAACCTCCAGCACCTTCCAGCTCACTCCGGCAGCTTCCAGCTCACTCCCGCAACATCCAGCTCACTCCCGCAGCTTCCAGCTCACTCCCGCAGCTTCCAGCTCAATCCCGCAGCTTCCAGCTAATTCCCGCTCTTCAACAACCAAACACCGTCGGCACCGATCGGAGCAACACACACTGATCAACAATCATCAACCGTCGACCCGACTGGAGTAACGCCGTCTGCTGCCATTAACGCCCAGCTACCGACTCCAGCGAACGTCGATATCCGGATCCCGATACACGACTTTCCTTCGTCTCACCGTCTACTGCACGCTGAACAAATCAATAAAGACACGATACCCATCGTCTTCAACTGACCATCCGTGTTTTGTCATCCTTCTTTGCTATTGCCGTTACCTATCCTTGCCTTTGTGTCCACTTTCTTAGTTGTACGGTCGATTGGCACTCACACCTTTCGGCCCACTGCAACACATTTTAAACATTAGTTTAAACTCAAGATCAGGACGGTAGGGCGACGTCTCTCGCCACTGGAATTTGACAAATGGTGGGTCAGTCTTTCGCGTCTGTGCCGAGCGAAAACAGTGGAATTTAGATGTCGGTTAGGCATAAGAATTTTGGTCTCTCGAATTGAACACTGGCAGCCCACTCCTAAACGATTAAGCTTGTTTTTCACTTGAATTAGCTGGGGTATAAATGTTTATCACCCCACTTATTTTTTCCTGTCTCACTTTAGTTTAATTTCCACTCCCTTCGCCGTTAGGTGACAGAGATATCAGTTCTCTAGTGGATGCGGGACGCTTTTTTCGTTTTTCGGGCGTGGTTTCGTATCTGTTGTGTTTGAATGAATGCGTAGTCGAGTTATTTTTTCAGTTTTTGTATCCAGTTCCGCATTAATTTCGTCTGGCTAAGTGATGTTTCTGACACAGTTTAAGATTGTCGGTGGACTTTTTTTGTGACTCAATGACCACTCGCTGTCACTTTTGTAATGTCAACGAATACTGGTGGTCACTTTCGTAATGTTCGTTGTAGTAGAGACTTTGTAATCGCAGATACAACTATAGCAACGCCGTTGAACAATACTGGTGTCAGACGCCTTCGAATATCAATATTAATAGTACTTGCTCGATAATACTCGCTTCAAAGGTAACCACCGAATAGCGATCCGTGTAGTGATCCGTATAGTGTTCAGTGTAGAGAATAGCGATCCGTATAGTAACAGAGGATAGAGTAGAAATGAGGATCCATTTAGTAATAGAGGATAGACCAGAATTGGGGACGAATTAGACGTCATGCTACTTTCTATTTATGAGTTTCCTTTATGGTCACGTGATCTACTTAATTCAATAATGGGATCGCTTGTGTTGGCTCACTGGCGATCGATGTTCAAACTCAAGTGTCGGCTGCAATACCTTATTCTGAGATAACAGCTTTCATTAGTAATGCTATTTTGTTTAGTTTTGTAAATAAGATTTTCTACATTGTAAATGTGCATTTTGGCTAAATTTTTTAAAAGTTGTTCTTAGATCCCATTTTACATATGGTGACTATTTCAGATTTCATAGAGAAAATGCGGCTTTATTGTGGATGCAGTAAGAATGGTGAGAAGTGATTTTTTGGTGTAAGGAATATTATAGTACGTTTGAGTCAGTGATTGGGGCTAGATAATTGTAGGACAGTTGATGGCCCCTCTCCTCTATCCCTCCTTTTGGACTTGTGCCACATTTTCCGTATCTTACAGAAATAAATATAGATTTTCTGTCTGGTGCATCGACTTTACAAATTTAATCCCGGTTGGCGGCAAGTTTTCATCATTTTACAGTTGAAACAGCTAGATGTAGCCGTAAGTTCTATGTTAATGGTTTCTTCCCGTGCACTTCTCGCCTGTGGAATCTCTTTCGGCTTCTTGCTTCCCAGTCAACATTGATCTTCAAAAATCTAATCTTATTTCCTGTTCTTCTATTATTCTCTCTACTTAATAATGTTTTCTTTTCCTCGTCTTCTCACACACTCAGAAAAACCCTGCGTCTTAGTGGCTTTATTGCCTTGCTTGGGTGTGAAATGATTTTAAAAAAATAACCGAAGAAAAGTTGGTGCCGTAAAATCAACTAACTGAGATAGCGAGAGTTTCAAGTGAGGATCGAACTCACTAGTCAATCGGAATTTGTGTTGTAAGACAAGCTTGCTAACCATTGCGCCACATCAGTGATTAATCCATGATCGTGTCTTTCGGAACAGGAGGATTTAGCGCTTCTAAAGGGCTATAAGTGAACACAAACTATCCCCACGAGAATTTATACTGTCCACCCGTTCCATTTTCCGTGCTATTAACCAGCTGTTTAATTCTGAACCTCCCTACCTAAGTGTATACAATTTAAGAAGCATTTCAATAAAAGGATTTCTACCTGACGAACGTCTGTTAAGGGCTGATACACTATTGCGTGCATCATCATTAATATTCATAAACACGACTACACTGGCATGTGCTTTAAAGGACATTACTTTAGTTTGGTATTAGCATAATAGGTTACTCAATAAGGTGAAAAAGGGAGAAGAATCCAGCTTTTGAAATATGCAAATACGAGCAATTTGCACTCGATAAAAAAAAGGCCAGATTTTCGATGAAGTTGTTATTTTATGCCAAGCCAACGATATCGAGAATGTTCATTTGAATTTATTATTATTACATCTATTATAAAAACATATCAAAAGCATCTGTAATCATTTAAGTCCTGATGATCGAATATTCAACGAGGGTTATATTTTATAGTAACGTTTATTATGGCCAAAACATTATCTCTGGCCTTATAAGTTCGTCTATTATATATTAGTTTCTGATCGATTGTCATTCCGAATAGAACAGTTATAACCAATTATAGCGGCTGCTTGTCTTCTATCTCCTATTTTGTTCATATCGTGTCATTCTGACCATTATCTATCTATCTATCTATCTATCTATCTATCTATCTCAGTCTGTTCATTATCTATCTATCTATTTATCTCAGTCTGTTCATTATCTATCTATCTATCTATCTATCTGTTCACTATCTATCTATCTATCTATCTCAGTCTGTTCATTATCTATCTATCTAACTATCTCAATCTATTCCTTATCTATCCATCTATCTATCTCAGTCTGTTCATTATCTCTCTATCCATCTATCTATCTATCTATCTATCTATCTATCTGTTCATTATCTATCTATCTATCAATCTATCTCAGTTTGTTTATTATCTATCTATCTATCTATCTATCTATCTGTTCGTTATCTATCTATCTATCTATCTCAGTCTGTTTATTATCTATCTGTCTATCTCAGTCTGTTCATTATCTATCTATCTGTCTGTCTGTCTGTCCATGTGATTCTGCTCATATCTATCTAATTAGATTTATATCTATCTAATTATATGTTTATGTATCTATTCCGTCTATCTATATTTTTATCTATCTAATTATATTTATCTATCTAATTATATTATCTGTCTACCAAATTGTCTTTATATCTATCTATCGAAGTATATTTATATCTATCGATCGAATTATATATCTGTCTATTGATCATTCAAATTCCATTTATATCCATCTATCGAAATATATTTGTTTACCTAAGTATCGATATAACTATAGTTATTTATATCTGTCTACCTAATTATTCTTATATCTATCTATCGAATTATATTTCTATCTATCTAATTATATTCATATCTATCTATCTATGTATCTATGCCTATCCATACATATATATATGTTTATATATATATATATATATATATATATATATATATATATAAAATTTAAAATTAAAAAATATATAAAATATATTAAAATTAAAAAATATATTAAAATTAATATATAAATATATATAATATATAATAAATATATTAAAATTATAAATATATATATATAAATAATAAATATATTAATATATATTTATAATATATATATTAATATATATTTATAATATATATAAATAATAAATATATTAAAATTGAAAAATATATAAAATATATATATAT
>OZ038492.1:73837501-73840001 GCA_964036315.1 Acanthosepion esculentum | reverse complement strand
ATTTTCGTGTGACGCGTTTCGTCCTTTATGCGTCTCACCGGCCATATCGATGGCAAGAGAGCCAGTGGAAGACAGCGGCATATCAACCTGACGAGTTTGTGTGAATGGATGACAGAACGGGCAGTACGATCGATGCCCAAGGGGGAAACACTACTAAGCGGTACGAGGAATAGTAAGTGGTGGAGAGCCGTGATGCCCCCACGTCCTGAAGGGACACGGCACATAGAAGAATAAGATATAAAAGAAGTGCCTCTAATGTGTGTTTATTGATGAGAGCATATTAATTAATATTCCTTCTAGATATTTTCTTTGTAAGCTAGTTTTCTATTAGGTTGCTATTTTAGGCGTGAAGTCTTAAAAGGCGAAACGAATCACACTGAGGCATTTTTCACCCATATACATATATATATATATATATATATATATATATATATATATATATATATATATATATATACCCTTGAGAATATTATTCGAAACCACTACTTTAGTTTCCTTTCTTTCTACTATACGGTCAGTTTTAGGCCCACTAGAGTGATAGGGTGTAATTGACTTCTATTTGATCCCCAGATTATGTCATTTGCAGTGGTGTGCAGTAATAGGAATCGATTTTCGGGGTGTATGATGAAATTTGTTTGGCCATGAAAAATATTGCGTCCTCCGTGATTGCATCAGATTTTCATCACGCCCAGTCACTGTCGATTACTTGTCCTACGCCTATTGTCTGCGATGGACTTTAGTCCAAGGAAGCGAACGAAAATTGTAACGCTGCACGAAGACAATGGCAAGCCTTACCATTGAGCAAATCAAAGTACTATAGATTGGCCCGGAAACTGATTTAAATCCAATCGAGAATGTGTGATCAATCTGAATGGAACAGCTTCGTGAAATGGACATAGGAAGTACTAATGTGTGCACTGGGTCATTTTTCATTGGAAAAATACGAAAAAGATTAATTATTAGGTTGGTGCAAAAATAATGTCGTTTTTTGACGTTCAAGATCATGTCAAAAAACGACATTATTTTTGCACCAACCTAATAATAACGGAATTATTCTTTTTGTTTCAAATAATTTGTAATAGGATGGATATAACACTTTTCTTGAAATATCGAAGCGGCATTAGTATAGTAATTAACTGGCTGGTGTCATTATTACAAATGTGGTCGATCCTCACTAGGAGCCTCGTTACTGTGACTGAGCTTTTAGTAAATAGAGACATGAATATATTTATACCAACAAAGTTCACTTGCCAATTTAAGATGATAGCCATATTCACACAAGCTTTTTTAAAATCTATCTCTGTTTTTTTCTTAAACATTATATTGATGTGAGCATTTAAGTTGGAAAGAAGAAATTTACTTCTAAATTCAAAATCGACACCTTCTTGTATTAAGGAAAACATGATCAGTTTCTCTGAATTAATAATTTTGCCAATTTTTTCAATTAATTAGATTAATAAAGTCTTTCTGAGTAAACACGCGTAAAACAAAATGGCTTCCTTATTTGCATTCTAATGAATAGCACATGAATTTCTTCACCTGATGAAGAAAGGAAAAAATCTTAGAGAGAAAAGAACAAAAGAGCCTCGGGGAAACCGTGCTGATAGTTTTCATTCTATCAATTACCAAAGTTAATTAATAAAGATGTTCATCAGTAATAAGACAACAACACTAATAGAATCGGACGTGTTAAGAAAAAAAACAACATTGAACTAAGTTGATATAGCGATTGACTAAGCGAGGCTTTCGTGTGGCACAAGGTCACAAGTATAATACACTCAGTCAAGATCGAATTCACTGCTAATTGCATTTAAACTCGATATATATTTAGATAAGGTATTGTCTCGTCTTTTCTTGACTTACCACCGCTAGTCGACGATTCGGCGATATTTTTTTTAAATTGACAAGCCAACTTTTGCTCCAGTTAACAATGGTCTTGAAGTCTTTTTGAACATTAGCTGCCATTTTGACCTTTTCGGACTGTTCAGACTTACTATAGAGTAAATGGTAGTGCCGTCAGCGTACATGCCAAGTTGAGAGCTGATGTCATAGGGAAAGTCGTTATTGAAGATTAAAAACAGCGTGGGACCAAGGATGGAGCCCTGGGTGACACCTGAGTTAGTAAGAAAGGAATTAGACGAGCGGCCGATCAGGATAACTTTCATTTCACGATTTGATAGATACGACTGGATGAACTCAAAAATGTACCCAGAGACACCGTTATTTTTCAGCTTGTGGAGAAGACCTGAATGACAGACCCCGTCAAAGGTTTTCGAGATGTCCAATGCTAGAGCCTGGGCGTAACCGTTTACAATGATAAACTATTTCTCGTGAGAGGCAAACATAAAACTGGATGATCAATATTCAGATCTTTTCGATGTTTTTTTACCCCACTAAATTTTAAGCGAGTTTAGTCTGTAAGATATTTTCTAAAAAATCAGGTAATCGGTATTGTGAGTGGTTTTCCTTATAGTTCTATCCTTAGTATAATGTAAATTCA
>OZ038492.1:73752501-73835001 GCA_964036315.1 Acanthosepion esculentum | reverse complement strand
AATCTATAAAATTAACCTGAAAACTCAAGTTATGTTTTTGATAGCCTCGTCAGATTGAGGCTTTCATTTGAATGCCACCCAGAGAGCCAATCCCGTTTAGAAATATTTTAACTTTCAGCTGTATAAAAACACTTTCTTAAATCAATGATTAAAATGGTTTCGAGCGAAAGGTGTCATTAGGTCTTAGCCGGAACCATCGTTCTTCGAACCTCTTGAACTATATAATCACACACCATGAATTCTACCAGATAACAGAAATAACATCACTTGAAGAATTTCAACAGCTGCAGCAACCTAAATTGTTATCACATGTAAACCGAAGAGAAAATAATAATAACATAATCAAGAAGTTGACATTCCACACTGCATCAAACAAAAGGTTAGAAAGGAAACTCCCATTCAATAGGGATATCAGTTAGTGGAACTGAGAAACTTATTTTCCTGAAAAATTGTTTTAAGAGAAAGGTTTCAAAAATTTCAACCGACCGTTGCCACTGGCTGCTCGGTGAATAAATACCGAATGTTTTCCTATAAGGAAACCGCTAATATTACCATTGGACTAATTTCATTGACATGGAAAGGGATTGTGTTAAACAATAAATATTTTATTGTAAAATTAAAAAAAATACTTTTTAACTATTGGTAAATGGGACTTGGGAATGTAGTTATTCTAAAAGTGTCAAAGTTTGGAGACCAAAAATTAATCTCAAGAAAGGAAGTATGCAACATAGAAGATCTTAAATGCTAATAAAATTTTAAGATCTATTTTAATTTTGAGAGTATTGTAAAAAAGGTGAATTAGT
Organism: Acanthosepion esculentum; assembly: GCA_964036315.1. Classification (NCBI taxonomy): domain Eukaryota; kingdom Metazoa; phylum Mollusca; class Cephalopoda; order Sepiida; family Sepiidae; genus Acanthosepion; species Acanthosepion esculentum. The sequence continues at coordinate 73,834,198 of OZ038492.1, read as the reverse complement.
TCATTTGGGACAGATTATAAAGCGAAGAAAAGTGTAGTTGACAAAACGGAGAAAGGTCAAAAGATCTGTTGACAGGAAACCGCCAACTAGAAATCCGCAAGGTGTAACCCAAATTTATTCAGATTAAAAGGTCACGTCAGATTGTTTCGAAAAGTTTTGATGAAGACAACGAAATCAAACTGAAAATTTTAAATTAACATATTCCCAAATTCGTGTTTTTTTTTATTTTAATTTTTCTATTTTTTTTTTTTTTCGGTAACGTTAACGACTAATCTTATTTGATTGGTTAGTGGAAAAGCCTCATATAATTATTGGCCAATCAAAGAAGCCTGAATAGGACTCGTTCTCTCTCTCCCCCTTTCTCTCTCTCACACACACACACACACACACACACACTCACTCACCCACAAATACAATGAAAAACTCAAACGTCGATATTCGGAGGTGGTGTAATGGTTTGCAAGTTTGCCTCACTAGACTAATTAAGACTGAATACTAAGTTCGATTATGACTGGTTGATCCGCGATTTTCGCCCTAGTAACCAAGCTTATTGGTAGAATACAGTGGCCACCATTATTTTTCTGGGGGTGGACGGTTCCTACTAACATATTTATTTTTAGTTTAAAGGTTTTCTTGTACTTTATTTCCGTTATTGGTTTCATCCCCTTCCTCCCTCATTTCATGTCATATATTTTTCGCCATCTTTTATCAGAAAAAAAACATTGTATATATTGTTAACTTTTTATGTTGTGGGTGTTTTAGTAGGATCCCTGTGAATATGCGGTATTGTGGTATGTGTTGGATTGAATTATTTTTTTTTTTTTTAATCGTATCACCCCAAGCAAGGCCGGAGGCCACTATCACGCAAGGGGTTAAAGAAGGGTTGGAGGAAGAGCAGATAGGAGTGGCAAGGGAGGGGATGTGGTGAAAGAGAAAGACAGTGGGTCGATCAAGGCAAGGGGTCCACAGAAGATCCGGAGCGAGAGCAGATAGGAATGAAAAATGAAAGGATGTGGAGAAGGGAAGTGGATAGATCAAGGCAACTGGAGATGTCGATTGACGCTACACTTAAACCGTTGGAGATTGTATTTGTCAGGGAAACAGTAATAGGGAAGGGAGTTCCATAGTCGAGATGTGCGAGACATGAAGCTATTGGTGTAGAAGAGACGTCTAGATCTAACAGTTTCCACGGTGTAGGGGTGGGAGCAGGATGCCAGCCTCGTGGGGCGTTTAAATTCACGAGGCCTGGGGACAAGCGAACGCAACTCCTCAGAGCAATTACGGTGGAAGTAGTTGTAAAAAAGGCAGAGCTTGTTTGTTGAGTAAGTTGTAATGGAGGGTTGGGTCACGAATCAGATTAACTACGTTTAGAATATTGAGTGACAACCAGCCTCACCACACTTCCCCCTTCGGCTTTGTGCCAAAATTGTATTTACATACAATAAATACACAGAGAAAGAATTGACGAAATCGTTTCCAGAATACGATGGGGTGCTGTTGTCGAGACGGCCGTTATAAGAAAAATAGCAACACCTTGCTCATTGAACTAAGAGAAGTGCGGTCGGTGTAATATCGGCGCAAGCATGATAGCTGGTTGCGAGAAATGGGCAATGCTTGACCTTGGTCCGTTTGTATGCATATGAACTCCTCACTTAAAAAAAGAATCCTGGCTTAGTGGAAAAGTCAGATAAAAGATTTTACCGCTGTGGGAGACTGCAGTGCAGACCATTCTGGAACGGATGTATTCTGGTCAGCCAGATGATATTGTGCAACCCGAAAGAGCACAACAAAGATTATTTTTAAAAATGAAATATCTTGTTAATTTTAACCTGCACTCTTAGAGAACCTTTATTACTTTCCATCAACATGGCTACTGCTAATCTCTAGCAGAGTAACTCATTGCTCCTTCCCGGCTTAACGTTTAACACTGACATGAAGTGGAATGAGTATATCGATTTAGTTTGCTAGATCTGCCGCTAGAAAGGTTCGCTGTGGGTGTCGTGCTACACAGTTTTTCACACTCGTATCTATCCTACGTCTTTATAAGTGTAGCATTTGACCGTGCATTGAATATTGCTGCCACACTGGGTCTGGTGCTTCTGCTATGTATCTAAAGATTCTTGACAATATCCAAAGAAGAATCTGCAAAATTATTAGTCCTGACCTGGCATCTCAACTACAATCAACTTCTCACTGTTGTAACATAGGTTCTTTGTTCATTCTTCTATAAATATTTTTATGGTAATTGTTCTAAGCTTTTACTCTTTGATGCCTCGACTTCAAGAATTTAAATGCGGTGCTAGATTAGTAGCGAGGCCCCACCATTTTACTGCTGAAATTGCTAGATGTAACCGTGAGTTCTATGTTGATAGTTTCTTCTCTCGCACTTATGCCTTGTGAAACCCTTTTCCTCCTTCTTGCTTTTGTGTCACATACGATGTTCAGAAATTTAAATGCGATGTCAGTCGCCATGTTTCGCCTCCTTGAATCTTGTTCTTTTAGCGTCCTCTCTCCTCAATAAAGTTTTTTTTTTTTCATTTTCTTTCATATCGCCTTATGTCTTCTCATTCTCTTTAACTCCCGGCACATGGAACTCTACATCAACACTGTGCGGATGTGAATCGGAAGAATGTAAACAAACGTATGGATCTAGGTACCTGTGTGTACTTCTGTTTGAGATTACCATATGACGTTATTTCTATGCATCTCTGTAAACGTCTCACATAAGGATTTACAGAGAATTGATAATTGTAAAAGATTTTATTTAATAGGAGTGCACACTTTGGCTGAAAAAGTGGTTTCCCTGATGGAAGAAAAGGTATGCAGGTTCGATTCCTTTCGGAGGGAACATTTTTCTTTCGTAAGACTTCTCAATTTAGGCCATTTGCTATTTTCACTGTTTAATAAAATAAAAAAAATAAAAAAACACACATAGCGATCGTTATGACCTACCAATACCTCATAAATAATGGACTATTCCATTTTGATCGCGTGGAAAGACGAAAAAGACATCATACATGGTTTCAGCGAAAGAAAGAAAGAAAGAAAGAAAATAGAAGATAAAAGAAGAGAAGGGAAGAGAAAAGAAGAGAAAAGAAGAGAAAAGAAGAGAAGAGAAGAGAAGAAGAGAAAAAAGAAGATAGAAGTGTTTAACGTCTCCTGACTATTCCTCGTAAAGAATAAATTAGTTCGTTTTGGTCATGTGGAAAGGCATATCAGAGACGCTACTTGGCTTCAGTGAAAGAAAGAAGGGAAGATAATTGAGACGCTACTCGATTTAAGTGAAATAAACAAAGAAAGGAAGGAAGGAAGGGAGGGAGGAAGAAAGGAAGGAAGGAATTAAGTGTTTACCGCCGTTTTCAGTGAAATGGAAAAAGTTGTCAGTTTCAAATCTTTTAATTTGTACCCTCTTACTTTTTAAAGTAACGATCAACATTCATATTTATTATTGTTAATACAATATTTTATTAAAATCATTAAGCTAAAATATTTAATGATGCTATAGGGGAATATCTACGGATATTTTATTGTCATAAAACGCGCCATGAGCTTTTACTCAATCATTATCTGAAGAATTAAGTGTCATCAGAAAATTCAAATAGGAAAATTGTGAAATTTTCACCAATACTTCTAACAAGAAATAAGGTCGGATGAAAAAACCTCTCGAAAATTACTATTGTATTACTTAAATGATTGTTAATTACTTAAATGTAGTTATTAATTAACATCCTTGTCTTTTCAAAGTTAATGAAATGAAAGAAGAAAATAAAGAAAAATGAAAAATAACGAGATACGTAACAGAATTCTAATAGAGTATATCGCTGATATTGAGAGAAATTTGCATAATATTTCTTCTTTGAACGTTGAGTCATATGCGTTGACAAAGTAATGTCATGTAGTTGAGTTGTGTCTGTTGAAGAAATAATGTCATGTAGTTGAGTCGTGTCTGTTGAAAAAATAATGTCATGTAGTTAAGTCGTGTCCGTTGAAAAAATAATGTCATGTAGTTGAGTCGTGTCTGTTGAAAAAATAATGTCATGTAGTTGCGTCGTTTCTGTTGAAAAAATAATGGCATGTAGTTGAGTCGTGTCCGTTGAAAAAACAATGTCATGTAGTTGAATCGTGTCCGTTGAAAAGATAATATCATGTAGTTGAGTCGTGTCATTTGAAAAAACAATGTCATGTAGTTGAGTCGTGCCCGTTGAAAAAATAATGTCATGTAGTTGAGTCGTGTCTGTTGAAAAAATAATGTCATGTAGTTGCGTCGTGTCTGTTGAAAAAATAAAGTCATGTAGTTGAGTCGTGTTCGTTGAAAAAACAATGTCATGTAGTTGAGTCGTGTCCGTTGAAAAAACAATGTCATGTAGTTGAGTCGTGTCTGTTGAAAAAATAATGTCATGTAGTTGAGTCGTGTCTGTGGAAAAAATATTGTCATGTAGTTGAGTCATGTCCGTTGAAAAATTCCATTGAGTTGTGTCAGTTAAAAAAAAAAGGCAAACCTTCAATAAGTTCTGAGGTTGCAAATGCGTCTAAGTAAAAATCAACTTCGGATGATGGCATTGTGCACTTTAGTTGTATTTTTTCTTTACACCTCCTGAAATAAAATAAAAATTAAAAAAACTAGGCACTACATAAAAATATTTAACTCACGTTTTATTTTCTGCGTCGATCGGGAAAACCTGATTTGAAAGTACGAATCCCTCTAGAATGAGAAAACAATAGTTGTGATGAGAGAAAGGCTGGTCACTTCATGCGTATATGTTTGGAAATTTAGGCTGTCAATTGACATGACAGATTTGCCTTCTCAACGGTGTTTTATCAAATCACCATCTCTTGTGAGCTGTCTGTTATTGACCAGGATGTATAATCTGTGGACTAAACCGTAGCAACATACACCGAAGAAGATAACACCGTGTTGACAATATACTGTGAGAAGGAAAACCGGGAGCACTTTCGAAAAAAGGTTATCGACGAAAACAAAAAAGAGGATTGGCTATTAATTTATCTCTAATTTTCCGTGATGAGGTGTTATCATTATTTACACTATTTACACGCGAAATATTGTTCTCACAAAGTGGTACTTTTTGATAACGAACTGTTTACTCCCACATCCAGTGTAAAATATATATGGCCGTTCCTTGTCATCGTATTCCAACTCCTGTAGAGCCACCAATGACGGTAAGGTCGAAGAGGAAGGACCAGAATGAACAGGAACAATTCCCGAAAACCTCAACAGAAGAATAGGCAAAGATCTACAGGAAAGAAGAGGTAAGCGCCAGTCGGGCTGACGTAACCTAGGTTCGATCTTGACAGACCAAGCATCCGACAGCCCGATGTAACCAGGTTTGCCAGATCACGGCTGTCTCAATTCCCTTTGAGTCGCGAGGGAAGCTCTTCTGGCCATGTGCTTATGCTTCTACGACGCGCAGTGTTATCCACAAAAATCAAATTCACGTGAATGGCATCGTCAAACTGCCATTTCCGCTACTCCCACCAGAGGAGAGAAATAGAATAGGGAGAGAAGATGACGATTCCGATACTCGGATTCGAGCGGGTGCCGACGACCCATAGACCTTATCTTCGTCTGTGTTGTTATCACAACGTTTCGGCCGTTGTGTGCCCGGGCGTTCATCACGCGTGTGTCAATCCGTGTAAACTACAGGGAATTTCAAACTGAACCCTTTATTTAATCTACAGGAATATAATGTTCTCGTTCTACTGTTCATGCCTCGGGATATCCAGTTTTAATTTTAGTGTCGCTCAGTTACTTCTCAGCCGTTTTCCACAGAGCTCAAATACACACTAGCCCTAGTGGATTAAAGTGTTGGTTTGGAAAATTGGTAACATAATAACTGTGAGTTCAATCCCTGAGACGGTCAGTGTGTACTTGGACTCAGTGGAAACGAGGTGAGCAATAATTGATCAGTAAGAAATAAATAAAAATTAGATGAGATATCCGTATACATGGGCAGTGGAACGAGAACAATCTTCCCCCGCAAATTAAATAAAGGCTCCAGCTGGAAGTCACGATGGAAAACCGGATAGCGGCTCGGAATGAGGAATCGGAGAGCTCAGTTCATTACATTCACTTACGTGTTAATACCCTTGATAAAGGTATTAATCAATCTCACCTACCATACCCCAGGTACGGTTCCTATAGCCTTAGGTTGCAACCGATCTAGAAGTAAAATCTGTGAATTCGAAACCAGTCTGGAGAGGATATGGCTCTCTTGCCCAGGAATCACCACTACTACTCCGGCAGTACATGTGGTGCCCCTACGAACCTAATGGGTTGAGGGTCTCGTGTTCGTAATCAGTTCGAAATTACCTGTAGTTTACCCGGATCAATATACGAGTGACGTAGGTCGGAGAGCACAACGACCTAAACGTTGTCATAAAAACAAGTGAAATGAGGACAATATTCCGCATGTAAAGAGTGTAAGTAAAGGCTATTAATTGTAAGTAAACGAAATGCAAGTTGATGAGCTTAAATGACACCTCAGATGGGGAAAAAACAACGAGTAAAAATAGTTTGGATTTTCGACAGTCGTTACTGCCAGCAGCTGAATGCCCTGTCGTCTGGCTTAGAATAATCTGACTGTATCTCCTGCTGAGAAGATAAGGGCGCCAAGTTTCGTGTAGATACTTTCAGACTCTAGTATAACTTACACCTATGTTTACCTTTTTTGACTAGTGTAAACAGGACCTGTTTCTAACTTTTTAATTTAATGTAAACCTGTAATATGACTATCCTTTTGGCTCTTGTGTAAATCGGATTCGTTTTATATATATTTGAAGACGGTGTAAAACCGGATGTATTTTGGCAAAATATTGTAATGTTTGTACTAGGTCAGATATTGTTGATAGGTTGTTAAATTACCAAAAGAAAAAAAACACCGACAATTGTAATGTTAGAAAAACTGTCAGTAGGGTTTTCACTAACGGCCATAGAACGACGGTTTAAATTATTACGATGTAAAGCAATTGAAACTAAAATAAAGGAATCTGAGAAAAAACTGTAAATAAAATATTACTGATGTAGAAAATAATTGTAAAAATGTCGCCGTCAAATGTAACAAAAAAGAAAAAGTATTTAAAGTTTTGCTGTTAAATGAAAGAAAATGAAAAATGATTTGAAGATCTCGCGGTTAAATACAATAAAAATGAAAAATACTTGAAAATGTCGTTATTATTAAGTGCAAGAAAAACGAAAAATAATTTGAAGACCTCGCTTTAAAATGCAACAAAAATGAAAACTGTTGAAACTTGACTAATGCATGGAATAATAATGCAACACAAAATGTACTTAGAACAAAATGTATTGAAACAAGAAAGTGTACACAATATTTACATATAGTCTTTTGTATATTCCTGGGAAGACCGTTCCTGGAGAATGTGTTGACTGAGTCGCAGTCGGGCAGAGTCTCTGGTTGAATCTCTTGATTCGTTCCCCTCTCTTCCCGGTACCAACCATATTTATATGATCGGTACTCCACTATGCAAATTAGGTGGATCCTACCACAACAAAAACATATTTGAGAAATCTTGCTGTTACAACAAAAATGAAAAAAGATTTGAAAATCTCGATGTTAAATGCAACAAAAACGAGAATATATTTGAAGATCTCGCTTTTAAATACAAAACAAATATTTGAAAAATCTCGACACCTGAAGAAGGCCGGAGCGTACAACGGCCGAAACGTTGTGATAAATATGGCAACAAAGATGAGGACGATAGTCCGAACAATGTTAATAGTGTACATAATACCTCATTTCAGAAATATAGACAGATACTGAAAAATCTCGTTGCAACAAAATGCAGACAAAAGCACGTAAAATCTCACAATGTAAATAATAAACATGACCACTATCCTGAAACATATAGAATAATTATTCTTATGCATGCTTTCCACTTTCGGCCTTTCGCCACATCTAAACTACGCTTAGTAAATCACTATATAGAATAATAATTCCCGGCACTCTTGAATATTTATCATCTCTTTGAATATTGTGATTTCTACTGTATTTTCAACCAGTATAACAGCTGCTCATCCGTGTCTAAGCGGCATCCACCCAAAGTCTCAAATTGTAGCTCTGCGTTTAATATAATGGTTGCGTTTTAGAGTTTACCCTAGCCGGACATTAATAACTGAGGAACAAAACCTACTTTTTCTATTGTTATTTAAGAGAAAGCCTTACATTCATAGATCAGAAAGAAAACCATAGCGCCCAACATCAAATCAACGAAAATGTGTACATGATTCGTGCGTAACATTGTCGCCATTTGATAAACAGACATCTGATTACAGTCAGCTTCATGACTGCAATGGGAATACTTCGTTTTAGATAGGCGATTCATCTAACAAAATCAATTCCCCCGTATTAAACATAAAGAGAAAACAATATCCAGCTATGATATTCATCGAAATATAATATTAAATAAAGGACTATAAACTATGAGAAGACAGAATTCATGGTCGTCAGCAAAAGAGGCAGCTTGAGGTGTGAGTTACATATTGGGAACGCCAAAATCAAGTAGTTAACAAAAATTCATTTAATCTATTTAGCGGAGTAACGGACGGGGACAAATTTGACAAAATATAGTAGGCGTATCTTTTTTCAGGGCGTAAGCGATCATAGCTCTCCATTTCCTCCCATATCAACAAGTTTTGTTTTTTTCTGGTTCTCCCAGACCTTGTTTTGCTATCCACTAGCTTAAGCCCGCTAAGTACGTCACGAGTTGCTTTCCCTTGTCCGTCTTTCCCTCTATCCCTCTGTGAGTATCTGATTTTCCAAACATTCCTTTTTCATTACCTGTCCCAGAAATTTCAACTGCCTCTTCCTGATGTTAGGTATAATTTTCCTCTCTGCATCCTCTCCAAAACCTCATCTTATATCACATGTTCGTTCCATGACATCCTTAGCATCCTTCTGTAGATTCACACCTCTGTTGCCTGGAATCTCTTCTTCATCTTTGAATAGAACGTCCAACAGTCGCTGTCGTAAAGAACGACATATATCACGTAGCAGTTCAGAACGCTTTATTTATTTATTTATTTTGTTACCATCGAAATCCTCCTGTCTCGTAGTACTCTGCCTAACTTTTGCGATGCGTCTTGGGCCACCTAATACGTCTTCGGATCTCAGCGTCGCACTTACCGTTCTGTGTCAAAGCACTTCCCAGATATTTCAATTTCCGCACCTGCTTGTTTTTAGTGTGCCCGACCTGTAAATTGTATTTCGGGCTCATCCTTTTACTGATGACCATGCATTCTATCTTCTTGTAGTCTATGCTTAGTCCCTTCTTCTTGCTCTCTTTCGCTACCTTCTGTGGGAGGTTTTGTTACTACCTCTCCATGTCTCCTGTCAAGAAATACTAAAAGATGACTTCCAGAAACTAAGCAATGTCTTAAAACACTATTTACATTATTCGGACTATTGTCCTCATCCTTGTCGTCATATTTATTACAACGTTTCGGCCGTTGTACGCTCCAGCCTTCTTCAGGTGGTTGGAATGTCGAACAGAACCCATTATTTCGCTCACTGGGGTAGACTGTTCTAGTTCCACGTGCCATGTTTAATGGATGTCAGTTATCAGTTATCTCCTGTTAATTCCCCTCTCCAAGTTCTCCACTGCCTTAACCTTGAGGACACATGGCACAGTGGATAAAGGCGTTAGTTAGATCCAGTGACAAGAGCCAAAGAGTGTGAGTTCAATATCCGGTTAAGGCAGTGGAGAACTTAGAAAGGGGAATTAACAGGATTAACTGACATCCATTAGACATAGCACGTGGAACTAGAACAGTCTACCCCAGTGAGCGAAATAAAGGGTTCAGTTCTACTTTCCAACCACCTGAAGAAGGCCGGAGCGTACAATGGCCGAAACGTTGTAATAAATATGGCGACAAAAATGAGGACAATAGTCCGAATAATATAAATAGTGTACATAATACCTCATCTCAGAAATAATAGACAGATACTGAAATCTGAAGATATCAGAAAATATCGGTAGACTCAAGCAAAAACAACCTTGGCGTCCCGTCCCTGTTTTTACCTAAATGTTATACAAACTAGAATTATTTAGTTATGCAGTAAAGAAATTACTAGTTAAGAAATGCTTTTTTATTACTGCGTCCTATCTTTTATTTCTCCATTGCTCTGGGCACAATGAAGTAATGGATAGCGGCTCGGATTTAAGAATCCGAGAGCCGAGTTCGAATTCCAGTCGAATCCATTACATTCACTTACGTGCTAATATCTCTTGGGAAAGGTATGAATCCTGTTCTTCTCCCCGCCCCACTCAGCTATGGGTAAATAGCAGGACAGGCCAGGTTCTATAGCTTTGGATGGCAACTGGTCTACCGTAGAAAGAAATGGCAGCTTATTGCGTGAAAAAATCTACCTCGTCACTCATGTATCGAATGATATATGATCTCCTAAGAGAGCATCACGCATGGCACATAAGTGACTGCTCTGTTTATAAAAAAAATTGAGTGTATCGCAGTTTTACGCATTCTATTCAAATTTTCATAACTGTTAGTTAAAAAATAATGTCCTGTAGTTGAGTCATATCCTTTAAAAAAATAATGTCATGTAGTTGAGTCATATCCGTTGAAAAAATAATGTCATGTCGTTGAGTCATATCCGTTGAAAAAATAATGTCAAGTAGTTGAGTCGTGTCCTTTGAAAAAATAATGGCTTTTAGTTGAGTCGTGTCCTTTGAAAAAAATAATGTCATGTAGTTGAGTCGTGTCCTTTGAAAAAATAATGTCATATAGGTGAGTCATGCCCGTTGAAAAAATAATATCGTGTAGTTGAGTCATATCCGTTAAAAAAATAATGTCATGTAGTTGAGTCGTGTCCGTTGAAAAAATAATGTCAAGTAGTTGAGTCGTGTCCTTTGAAAAAATAATATCATGTAGTTGAGTCGTGTCCGTTGAAAAAATAATGTCATGTAGTTGAGTCATGTCCGTTGAAAAAATAATGTCATGTAGTTGAGTCATATCCGTTGAAAAAATAATGTCATGTAGTTGAGTCATGTCCTTTGAAAAAATAATGGCTTTTAGTTGAGTCGTGTCCTTTGAAAAAAATAATGTCATGTAGTTGAGTCGTGTCCGTTGAAAAAATAATGTCATGTAGTTGAGTCGTGTCCTTTGAAAAAATAATGGCTTTTAGTTGAGTCGTGTTCTTTGAAAAAATTAATCTCATGTAGTTGAGTCGTGTCCTTTGAAAAAATAATGTCATATAGGTGAGTCATGCCCGTTGAAAAAATAATATCGTGTAGTTGAGTCATATCCGTTAAAAAAATAATGTCATGTAGTTGAGTCGTGTCCTTTGAAAAAGTGTCATGTTGTTGAGTACAAACTTTAGAAAACTTTCCTTTTGCCCTCTCTTTCTCTCATTATTCATTTTATGCTTTATTACTTTCCCATTTTCTTGGCTCAATCTTTTTTCTTCCTTCTGTCTTTTCACCATTCTCTCTCTTCCCGTGTTATTACGTTCATTTCAGCGTCAGAAACGGTCGCACATCCAAACAAGAAAATTGATTAGTATCGATGTAAGGATTCAAATTGTTCAATTCCGAGTTAGTCTAAGCCCAATCTCATTCGCTTTTTTTTTATTTCAGATTTATTGCATTCATTCATAAAATGTCACAGTTTTCTTTGTACTTAAATGACGCATCCTTTTTTTTAATCGAAACAGGCTCCTTCCCTGAGCAATTTAAAAACTTCGGCCCGATCTTTTTTTCCCAAAACTGACCAATTGTTGCATTTTTTTAGAATCGAGTTTTGGTCGAGCCGAGAGCTTTTCAGCATCTCCTTATACAGTCTTGATGCAGACTCTCAATTGAAAGCGGTTTAGCTATGAACGGACTGGAAAAGAAAGAAAGAAAGAAAGAAAGAAAGAAAGATAGAAAAAAGAAAGAAAGAAAGAAAGAATAGGTAAACAGAAAATGAAAGAGAAAGAATGTATAATGGAAGAGGGGAAAGGATATAATTAAATACATACATACATACATACAGAAAGAAAGAAAGAAAGAAAGAAAGAAAGAAAGAAGAGAATTGAATTCGAACTTTTGGTTGAATCGTATGAAATGCTAGGTGCTTGTCGGCGGATTGTCTGGAGAGACAAGTAAACCTACATCAAAAGAATTTCGATGCCGAGGCAGACATGGCGGCTGCTGTACTTGCGTATGTTTTTTAAAAGGCATTTCCACTGAATGCTCATTGAAACCTCACGGAGTGTAGCTTTTCACCTGGATGAGTCAATTCGAGCAGAAAATAATATAGGTACTGCTGCGCATGCGTAGTTGCTCTGTTTAAATAATGTAACCGTGGGATGCTTTAGTGTGGACAAAAACGTATGGTACAACAGCAGCAATAACAATCGTACGACTGAAAAGGTGGACATCACAAAATAATAAAATAAAAAGTGCCAAAAAGATATTAAATCAAAAGTAAATAGAAATTTGACAAAAACGGCTTAATACGTGGGCAGAATGAGTAGTAAAGGCTTTGGCCATTTTTTAGGATCGATAGAGGATGAATATAAATCGATAGATCGACATTACAAATCCAGGGTTATATAGATATTTCTACAACGAAAGATGAGAAAGAAGACAGAAGACTCATTAGTTTTGAGGTCTGTATTCAAAGCATCCCACATTGGATTGGCAATATATATATATATATATATATATATATATATATATATATATATATATAGTACAGGTAATAGATCCGTTGGTATATAATCCAAGTGGATCCTAGTAATATCAGATATCAGAACTGATCCACCGAGAGCTCAATGTATTTATTATAACAGAGCGTATATTTTATTTTCAAAACAGTCTGGGACTGATGATAGCTGGCTGGTAGCAGTGGTAATTTGAAATAGACTATACCCACATGAGGTAATTTGGGATTTTTGGCTCTATAACATACACACACATATATATATATATATATATATATATATATATATATATATATTAGCGGATATGGAAAAAAACAAAATAAAATGAAGAGTTAATATCAAAATTTCGTCCCAAGGAAGTAGAAGACGAAACATGAAAGAATATCCACCAATCTTGATAATCATATTGAATTCGAACTTTTGGTTCAATCGTATGAAATGCTAGGTACCTGTCGCCAGATTGTCTGGTGAGACAAGTAAATCCGCATCAAAAGAATCGGATGCCGAGACAGACATGGCGGCTGCTGAACTTGCGTATGTTTTTGAAAAGGCATTTCCACTGAATGCTCATTGCAACCTCATGGAGTGTAGCTTTTCACCTGGATGATTCAATTCGAACAGAAAACATTATAGGTACTGCTGTATATATAATACATAAAAGGTTAATGGCCAGAGTTGAATCAGACTTCGGATTTCAGTGTTGCACTTATCGCCCTATATTAAAACACTCAAATTGCTGTGCTTGCTTGATTTTGGTAACTCCATTTTGTAATTAACATGTTGAGCTGGTCTTTTGACTAACATTCTATCTACTCGCAAATGTTTCGTCTTTTCTTAGCGTTTCCCTTCACTATCCTCTCTGGGATTTCTGGTAGTTTTCTTTCTTCTCTTTCATTGTATTTCTTTATGAACACAGAAACAGAACTTATATATTTCTGTGGGTGGAAATGGGGTGATAATTAAATATCTGCATTTACAGCAAACTTGACATTTGAATAGCCCAACGATTTCATAATTTATTTAAAAAAGTGAAATAACTTCCTTCACCAAGATTAACATAAAAAAACAATCGGGGAACTTTTCAACACCTTTTTATACAGTCTTGACACAGGCTTTCAATTGAAAGAGGTCTACGTATGAACAGACTCGAAAAGAAAGAAAGAAAGAAAGAAAGAAAGAAAGCAAGGATAGGTGAACAGAAAATGAAAGAGAAAAAGAATGCATGATGGAAGAGGTGGAAGGATATAATAAAATACATAAATAATGTAGAAAGAAAGAAAGAAAGAAAGAAAGAAAAATGGATAGATATGAACCGACTGAGATAGATAGATAGATAGATAGATAGAACAGAGGAATATATAATTAAATACATATGTAAAGAAAGAAAGAAAGAAAGATAGAAAGAAAGAAAGAAAAGAAAAGAAAAGAAAAGAAAAGAAAGAAAAGAAAAGAAAAGAAAAGAAAAGAAAAGATAGATGCCCGAAGCTTTTAACATTTATAAAAAAAAAGAAATCTCTTTCGCTACGATTGTCTTTATGAAGCTTGCTTCAAGGATAACATAAAAACACACGGTGAACTACAACGTGTTATATTTCATGCGTGACAAATATCAAACTCATTACGGAAATTCTTCTTTTTAAATGTGACATTTTCGGTGTAGGCTTCCTATCAAGACAAGCAAATCTCTCGCCTTGCGTATTATAGATCTTTGCATATTCTAGATGTGTCGGGGAAAGTTTCCAACATAATCATTTCTGATAACTCCAGATTAGAGACTATAGAAAACCATTTCTTCACGAGCTGAACACTAAGACGAAAAAAAAAAAAACAAGAACTCGTCGAATAAATTATTGTATAACAGCTGGTCTACAAATCTATAAAACACTAGAATAATATATATAAGAAACAATCAGAACCTTGAAGAAATAGATATTTGTTTAGTGGCATATATACTCATTATTGGTCATTTAATGCCGAAATTTCATTTTCTTGGAAGTATCAGTAATTTCTTTTGCAAAAATTTATTGCTGGTATGTTTTTTTTGTTTATTTATTTACAAAAATACATTGCTGGTAATTGTTTTACAATGAAAATGTATTGCTGGTATTTTTAATATAAAATATATTTTTATACTTTCAGTGTTTCGACCCCAGTTTCGGGGTTAACTATTTGCCTATAGATAGAACCCTAAGAGATGCTACCACCCCGGGTCAGTGTGGACCTGGGAACAACAGCAATTAAGAGGTGGCTGCACGCTCCTCAAAACCTCCTGATCAGTGTCCCTGCTGCCGGGTGTAATTTATCGTCAGAGAACGAAAGAAATAAGTGACACGAATCCATAATATATGACGAAGAACAAAATATTATTGTTTTAATACTAAATTTCAAGGACAGCATCTTTACTTCAAAGAGCTCTGTTATTTAATTGTAACGAAGCAACTTCTAAAGAATTAACCCTAGACACTTAAAACCAAATTTAGGTTTTAATCCAAAAAGCAATAAGTACATATAACAGTACAACATATTTAAAGGAATTAAAGGGCTCAATCAGAGTTTTAAGAGGGTGGGGGCTAAAACTGATGTTAAGTTTTAAAGATTCTTGATTCTATATTTTTCATTTGATCCACTCAAAAATTGAACAATGTTTTTAGATATTTCAGTTCGAGCCATAAACTATTTACTAATAATTTATTCCTCATCGAATAGCATACTCTATGCAATCATATCTCAATCACGAGTCCCGTTAGTGTCGTAGGGGCAACCACATGTACTGCAGCCGTAGTAGCAGTGATTTGTCTTGAAGAAGATAGCCTAGCGGAGCCCAACCCTACATGCTGATTTTAATTAGTTTTCCTTCTCCTAGACTGGTTTCTCGATTGCGAGGATTCAAACCTGTCCCTCGAATATTTGCACGCAAGGGAATATAGTGAACTTGAGTGAAATTCGAACTCGGTTCTCTCATTTCAAGCCGCTATCCATTATCACCGCGTACCCACTATATAATCGGAAAGAGTTATGGGAGAAAGGTTTATTCTCCCATTATAAAGGCTGTTCAAGTAACTTGGACCGATTGTAAATGAAGAATTAATTTGAAGCGTCTAATGATTTTTTTTTCTTTTTCTTTCAGATTTAACAGCTTAAGTCTTTGGCACTTTCAACCATGGAGACATTAAGAATCAAACAACGTACTAAAGTTATCGAAGCCTATTACGAAAATGATCGTTCAAACAGAAATACATCTCGCGCACTTCACGATTTTTTTGGCCAATATAATCGACCAACCGAGAGTGCAATTGTTCGTGAATTCAAACAAACTGTATCGGTGGCAGATGTGAAAACACCATTGCATACCTGTTTGCGCCGTTCAGCTGAAAACATTGCTGCAGTGCACGAGAATGTGTCCAAAAATCAAGACAACTCTATACGTCATCACACGCAGGAATAGGAGCCTCTCCACAGCAACGTTACATCGAATTTTGATAAAAGATTTATCTCTACACGCATACAAAATTCAATTGACACAAGAACTGAAACTTGCTGACCATTTGGAGCGTCATATATTCGTCAATTGGGTGCGCGATCAAAAACAAGCCGATGAAGATTTTTCGCAAAAAAGTCCTCTCTAGTTATGAAGCACATTTCCATCTTGGTAGATTCGTTAATAAACAGAATTGTTGCATCTGGGCTGATGAAAAGCTAAGGAAGATTGTTTGAAAGCCACTGCATCCACAAAAGGTCACTGTTTGGTGCGTATTTTTTACTAGCGGAATCATTGGGCCGTATATTTATAAATTTGAACGTCCATTTTCGTAATAGACGTCGATAGTTTTAACACGTTGATTTATTGTTAATCTTTCCATGGTTGATAAATCAGTGTTTTTGGTGAAAGTCTGAATATCTTCAGTCATCCAGGATTCTTTTCGGTATTCTAGCATTTATCTAAGGGTGTTTCATTAAGACGGATTATATATAAGGCTGTTTCATTAAAACTGATCAAAGTCAGCAGGAGGTAAATCAGTTTTATTGGAGAAAATTTCTTTATTTCTCTATTGAATCATGTTGTTTAAGTCATGGCAATTATGTGTGAAAAATAATATCACCCAAATGTCCGCCAAATCTGAAAGCAAAAGAAAAAGATCATTAAACGCTCAAACGCAATTCACATTTAAAATCGGTCCAAGTTATTGGAACACGTTTTATAATGCTATTATTTGTATCGTTCCAAGTCATCTTCTAGCTTCTCTTTTTTTTCCAGAAAATCACAAAACATTCTTTATTTCAATGTTCAGCTTCCAGTTTTGATCCTGGTGTCTAAGGCTTTGATTAGACATTGATTAATTGATTTGTCTTTTTTATAATTATCAACCTTTTCCCAAGTTACTTAAAGTCATAAAATAGTTTTAGAGGGTCAGAATGTTTTAAAGATAATTATCACTTACTTATATAAGCCCTACTAATTAACGCATATCTATAGGAAAAGGAAATAGATGCATACCTTTCCTAACGATATTTGTGCGTAAGGGAATATAAAGAACCCAACTGGAATTAGAACGCGGCTCTCCGATTTCAAAATCCGAACCGTTATCAATTACACCACCCGCACATCCACGCCTAAAGCACTTTCTATTGCCAAGTGGTCACCCATCTAGCTACTGACCAGGCTCAGACGTTCATTTTCGTAATAGGCTTCGATACCTTTAACACGTTGTTTGATTATTAATTTTTCCATGGATGAAATTGCCAAAGACTTAAGTTGTTAAATCTGAAAGGAAAAGAAAAATAATCATTAGACGCTTAAACTTAATTCACATTTAAAATCTGTCCAAGTTAATGGAACAACCTTTATTCCCCCCACCCCTACCTATTATGGGCATTATTATATTCGTGATATAATAACACCGCATTTCACGTACGGGACGGAATGACTGTAAGGAAAACGAATGACAAATACGCTTTGTTCTCAGGGAGAGTTTTATAACACTACGTCAAACACAAAATTCTATATACGCGTGTCTCACACAGTGAAATTATAAGATATATGCAACAACAAACGGTGTGTAAGAAAAGGTGGACCTCATTATAATATTTCCCGAAGGAAAACTAGAGTTAAGGCGGTTTCTCTATGAACCGAGTTAGGCCATGTGGTTCCTCCAGTAAGACCTATGGCTGTGGGCTAGGGACGTCCTTCATCCGCAGGCTCTACATCGCAACTGCACTTCGTCACGCTATCCCCTGACGTCATTCACCGGCCGTCACGTGACTCTCGTGACTATCACAACGAAAGGGATATAATCGCCGTTTGTATCCATGCAACTATATGCAAATATTCACCATTATTCACAATGAATTTTTACCACTTGTCGACAGCTCTTCCATTCCTTTTTAGTAAAATGCTGTCTTATTCTTGTTGTATGCGAACTGCATTACCATGGAGGAGAATAATTCACAGTGTACGTTGTCTTTGCATTGCAAAAATTAAGGTCATGTTAGTGTAGACCAAATTTATTCTTTTACTGCCACGTGATTATTAGTTAGGTTTAGACAACTGGTTCCTCAAAAACGCAAATTTCTCATGAAAACCTCCTCTCGAATGAAGAGCGTTAACATCGCGTCTTATATCGCAGAATTTCGTTCTAACAACGTCGACATCTTGAACAATATGACGGCAGCAGGTTCATGATTAAGCAACAATCATCAATTAAAAATATTTTGTTACTATGTTCTGATCAGTTTCTGGTAGGATTTTTCAATTTTTCTCCATATTTTTGGATATCGGGTCCGTACCGATCCTTCAGAGTCTGTCTATATTTCTGAGATGAGGTATTATGACAAAGATGAGGACAATAGTCCGACTAATGTAAATACTGTTCCCTATTTGATTTTGACGAAAACATGATTCATAGTTCGTATCATGGGCTGTCTGACTATACAGTCTGTATTCTTACAATTAATAGTTATTCCTTTCTTCTCGCTTTCTTTTTCTACATTTTTAGGGGTTTCTGTAGTTTTCTTTCTATTGTCCACCGTCAACGCGGTGTCATCAGCATGTGTTATCTTGTTAAGATTGTGTCCACCAATAATAACTCACGGTAGAACATTTGGTTCGCTTAGAACCGTTTCGCTGAATAGGTTAAATAAATGCAGTGAGAAGATGCATCGATTTTACAAATGGAGTGAAACTACCAAGTTGATAACCTTGAAAAATCAAGCGAAGGAAATCCTCTCTTCTAATCTCTATTTTGTTTTTTTGACATGGACTCACACAACAGGCTCGCAAATAGGCAACAACCAGATCAAGGACTTTACTGGCTACAAAGTGATATTTACCAAGTTTTGCAAAGATTCAAACTATTATGGTCCAGGTTAGGACCAATGAAGAACAACACGAACACAAGAGTAGAAATAACGAAGATATATTACACGGAATAATAATACAAGATATGGAAAGTGTTAGTATGACTGTCAGTTTGAAGTGAACTATTATCGGCTCGACTCGATTCGTGTCTCTCTCTCACTCTCTCTCTCTCTCTCTCTCTCTCTCTCTCTCTCTCTCTCTCTCTCTCTCTCTTGAGAGGCGTAGTATACATAGTGTTAGGAAGAGTTCATTCTGTAGTTATGGGTAAGGACCCATGACACAAACTTAGACTCATCGAAGAAGAAAGATTGTCTCACGCCAGTCTTTCAAATGAAGAGGGTGTTCTTATTTTGAAAATCAGTATTTAAAATTCTTGATTATTCCACGAGCATAAACAGTGACTCCTTGTGTCGGTCAAAGGATTAATTCGTTAGTTCATTCATTTTCCACGGTTTATCAACCCTTTGCATGTTATTTAAAGCCAAAAATATTTTTAGATTTTAAAGATTTTTATCACGTAATAATAGTTTCGTGATACAAGTCTTACTAATTAACCCATAGCTGGGGAGAGAAGATGTGGATCTGTATCTTCCCAAGGCTATTTGCGCGAAAGTGAATATAACGATCCCAAATGGAACTCGGCTCTCCGATTAACAATTCCGAGCACATTATCTATTATACCACCGACATAGATAAGCTGACAGCACTTAGTATTCCCAAGCGGTCACCCATCTAGGTACTGAACAGGTTCGACGTTGTTTAATTTTGGTGATTGTACGGGAACCGGTGTTTCAGAGTATTGCGGCCGTAATCTCCAGCAATGGAAATAGTCAACTACTTCAGCTTGTGTAGACAACCAAAATCTTTCTATATAAATCAATGACGTATTAATGAAAATGAAGAGTATCGTTGTTCTTTTTTTTTTTATTCATTTAAGCCGATTTTTTTCTTTACTATTCATAGATGACTGACTTAAATCCTGGACATGATCCCTAAAAATAAAAACAGCATGTTTTTATTTATTTATTAAGCCGTAGACTTCAGGATCAGGGACGTTTTCCGGATCAATATGATATCGGTTTTATTTCTTTTGCTTACTTTGATGTAGCAGCTGTATCTGAGACGGATTGGCGGCAATGGTGGACCCATGTTAGAGTTAATATCATAGATATGCCTTTTCTTTTTCATCCTACGTGGAAAAAACAGCAAATCAGAGAACGGAAAATATTTTTGCAGGATTATTCTATAGGACAAATCAGATTTTCTTTTAACAAAATGATACTAGTTGGTCTAGTATTATTGTTGTTTTATTTCCTTTGGTTTCTGGTGTATACACATTTCTTTCCGGGACCTGACCAGCGACCTAAAATCAGAAATCTTCCACTGAGCAGTTTAAAAAAAAGAATCGCACATAATTTACATAGACAAATCCATTCGTAAGGTTTGGGCTGTACTTGTGAGTACAATTTTTTTGTATCTCCCCAAGGCATGGACTACTATTGATTCCTTCAATGAGTCTACTTGAATCTTTTCCAATCAATCCGAGGACTCCAACTACAAGTGAAATTGTTATTGGCCTCATGCGCCACATTTTTGAGATTTCGGTTTCAAGATCCTTGTATTTTGATAGTTGGGACTGTCATGTTAATAAGGAGGCACATTTTATCTTTGCTGTCTCTAATAGCAATGTGAGGGCTTTTAGCTTTGATTTTCTGTCTGTGTGTATTGTAAAGTGCCATAAAATTGTTACAGGCGCTATCTCCATAACCGGATGCGGGTGGTGTTCATAACAATTTCGTGTAGTTTCCTTTCCGTAAGTGTTGCAGATTTTCCGGTGTAGATATTGGCCCACTCTGTTGGGCCGTGTTTTATATTCAGTGGATGCTAATACGTTGCAACCCGATACAAAATAATCAATTGTTTCTGGATATTTATCACAGAATCTGCATTTTGGACTGACATAAATTTTCAGTGTGTGTGCTTGGTAATTTCTAGTTAGCAAGCATTGGTCCTATGTAGCAAGAATAAAACCTTCATTTTCAGCTTTTAACACAGTACTCCATACCCACTGATCGGTACGGGGTTTGCCTAGATTAGCTTCTTTGGTATGGGCAGAGTATTGACCGTACCAAACAAGCTGATGTAGACAAACACCGTACACATCATCATTATTATTATTATTATTATTATTATTATTATTATTATTATTATTATTATATCTAAGCAATATAGATATACGAGGTCTGATCAAAAAATCCTCGGTATGACGTTAAATTACATCCGGCATCAGGTAGGTGGAGCTGGCCAGCCTGTACGGCAGTTCACCTAGGGGAAGGAAAACCCTTATTTCATTATCAGAAAATATCGGGACTGGTTCTTTAAAAAGAAAACTACACCACATATCAATTCAGCATTTAAGTTCCTTCAAAATAGTCTCATGAAATCACAGACATTATCCAGCGCCGTTTCCGTTGATGGAAGCATTCCTGGAACGTCATTTTCGCGAACATTCTCTTCGGTTTCCTCGTTGTCGCCAAACCATTTTTTTTTCTATGGGGGAGATCTTTTTTTTGAAGAGGAAAAAGTCGCAAGGGACGAAATCTGGGGAATGTGTGGTTGGCGGATCTGGGGAATATTGTCTTTTGGCTAGAAACTACGGCACAAGCCATGTCCACTGATGGAACGCCTTTAGTGTAGTGAGGCGATCATACTCTACAAACTTTCCTTCCAAGCATTGGTAGAAACAATGGAAGTGAGCAAGAGTGTTATAAATTAGTGTAATTAATTAATGCGCGACAGTATCAGAGGTCAGTCTGTACCAAGCGGCTTCAAATTGAGTACTTTTTCTCCGTTAACCATAGTAAAAAAAACAACACTTTTCGATCAGACCGTCTGTATATATACATATTTGTGTGTGTGTGTGCATGTGTGTGATTTATGATTTATAATAATAATAATAATAATAACATTAATTATAAATACTTGGGAAAATTTCACAGTTTTGCTATTTGAATTTTCTTATGACACAATTCTTAAGATCAGCTACTTGTGAGTTCCACGACAATGAAATACCCGTGTAATTTCCTCTATTGCATCGTTAAATATTTGAGCTTGACAACTTTAACATGGACATTACAATAAAAAGCATAAGTATGAATTAAGGTCATTATTTAAAGAAGTAAGCGGGTACAAATGAAAAGATTAGAAAATGCCAAATTTTCGATTTCAATGAAGCCCACTTTAAACACATGAAAGCCGTGTCACCTCCTCTATCTTCAGTCTCTGACCTTTTTTTTCCAAACCAAACAGCGTCTCCGTTATGTCTTTTCCATCTTTGCACGCGATCAGAACTGAATAGTCCATTATTTATAAGGCATCGGCACGGCGTAGCGTACGTGTGTATATACAAACTGACTGAAGAATGATGAAACAAGCACAATTATATTATTATCACATATTCATTCACTTAATCACTCACTGAATTTTCACACCAATCAGTAACCAGTGACTTAAATTGCTAATTACCTTCAGTATCCTATATTTCTCAGTATTACTGTCGTCTTGACGGTTCCAAATATTCTTCTGATTTTATTTTGACCTCTCTAAAATTTCAAGAGCCATTTCCGGCGTTCCTTTAATTACTGACACCAACGTCAGCTGCATGATTCCTAAATTCCGAGACTCTTTGGTGAATCATTATTATTATTATTATTATTATTATTATTATTATTATTATTATTATTAATTATATCGTTATCCAGCACAGCCGTTACGTCCTGTCAATACCTCATAAATAATTAGTTTTGATCACGTGAAAAGTGATGAAGATACATTACTTGCTTTCAGTGAGAAAAAAAAAAGAAAGAAAGAAAGAAAGAAAGAAAGACAGAAAGGCCTCTGATCGGGAGATTGGAGGGCTCCAGACGTTTGGAACCAGCTCTTAATTGATGTTGTTCCCAGAAACACCCAGACCCGAGGTGGTAGCACCTTTTGGGGTCCCAGATATTAGCAAATAGTGAACCCCCAAACAAAAATTAAAATACTTCCCCTTTCTTCTTCATGCGCCGTGTCCCTTCAGGATGAAAGCGAGCATAGTCCTCCACAATTTAGTCTTTTTATTTTTCTTGTTCCGCTACCCATTTACTCAACCTCACCAAGTACGTTATGCGTTGTTTTCCTCTGTTCCTCTTACCTTCGATCAGATTTTCCAAGCCCTCTTTCCTCATTAAATGCCCTAGTAATTAATCTCTATAGCAATAATACCAGCAATACATTTTTATGAAAATAATTATCAACAATACATTTTTGTAGCAAAATAGCAATCAATACAATACTAAGTATAAAAATACAGTTTTATACTAAAATTAACGGCAATATATTTTTATTAAAAAAAATACCAACAATATATTTTATCTATAAATTATCTATCTATAAAAATTTCCTTTTTTTCCCTGAAAGTATAAAATTATGTAGGAAATATAAATAGATGTAGCTGAAGTCGTACATTTTGATTTCGATCAGAGTTGACCACTAAAATCAAATTCACTCGTCAAACTCTTTTCATTCACAGTCGTCTCTGCTACTGGCACAAGGTGTCGGGGGAAGAGAATAAGGAGAGAGGATGATGATCACGATGCTCGATTGCGAGCGGGTGCCGACGACAACGAACCCACAGAGGTTGATATGACGATAAATTTGATCAACCACAGACTCTGATGCTTGGAACAAAATTCAAAATGCACAAGCTATGGAATATAAAGGAATATGAAAGTTAATAGAATATGAATGTTAACTGAATGGGAATGTTCATTGAATATGAAAGTTAATAGAATAAGAATATTAACAGAATGTTAATTGAATATGAATGTTAATAGAATATGAATATTAACTGAATGTTAATGTTAATTGAATATGAAGGTTAATAGAATAGGAATGTTAACTGAATATGAAGGTTAATTGAATATGAAAGTCATTAGAATTTGAATGTTAACTGAATGTGAATGTTAATTGAATATGAAGGTTAATAGAATATGGGATATATGAAGGTTAATACAGTAATGAACTGTGGGACATGAAGGTTAATGTTGTACCCTTTTGGTATGCCATTAAACTTCATATACATTTTTTCTGTCCCCGGTTGAGGTCACAGTATTGTTTAATCTTTTGCCGTTTTTCGACTTCACTCTGTAAGACTACATGTGAAATATAGCAGGGTTTTCTTGACTGAATGTTCACCTAACATGAAACCCAAGAGCTGCTGAAGGTCACTGAGTGAAATTGATGCTTGGATGAAATAAGTGCAGATTATGAAGATTTCATCCGGCTCGGGTGGTTGGTATGGATTTATCCATGCGCCCACTCGAACTGAATATGGCACACGGTCAAGCTTAAGGCGCGATTCCCAAGATTACATGGGACAAAAGGCAAGGTATAGTTCAGTCCCCTCAAAATTACAATGCAAACGATCCCGATGCCTACGCAGGCAATAAAGTGCTAAATAAATTTTAAAGAAATATTTAAGATTTCTGTAATATTGTACAAAACAAGGTTAGGAATTATTGCATTAACCCAGAGTTTTCCAACCTTTTTTGCGTCATCGTCCACATCCACATGGAACATTTTCAACAGCTCACCCGTATATTAAATATTCAAAACATACCAAAATTATTTCGTCTAAAACTAATGCAAATTATTGTCATTATTCCAAATTTTCTTCCATTTCTGAATATTTATCTATGTTCTTCCTGTACAGATATTACCACTCTTTATCCCAATGCTTCTTCACCTTTTGCAGGATACTCAGTCTTTTCAGATGGATTTGCACCACCACCATCTTTGCATAGGGTTATTTTACTTTCTGTCCTAACCCAACAACTTTCAGAATCTAATGGCCATTTTTGAAAACTTGATCTTTATAATATTTTCGCTTCTCCTGCCTCATTTGCCTGTTGTAATGTGAAAGATTGGAGAAGGAGAAGAAAAATTGAGTTATGTAAACTTTTTCGTGCAATAGGATACTGAAAGGAGAAAATGTAAAAGACAGTGGGTGTAGGGAAGTCTGCTGCATTTTGAGAGAATGGTTAGAACAGGACTTCCCAAACTTTTTTTGCATCATTGCCCACTTTCACATGGAAAAATTTTCTACAGCTCACCTTTATAGTAAATATTCAAAAGCATAAAATGGTTGGAAAATTACGTTTTTGACAGGCATTTATCCTGACTTGATAAATTCGTGATAGCCAATGTGATAAAAAATATAAAAACAATTTTATATTAAATAAAAATTCTCCTGCGGTGATTTCTTAATTTTTCAGGCACAATTTTTCAAGGTCTTCCCTTATCTGATTTATATCCGAAAAAATTTTTATCTTTTTTCTTTAGAAGAACTATTTGAATGTTACAGACCCTTCTAAAATCTATAGTAAATACCAAAATATCCCATTTTTGAGGGGGGTATTTATATATTGTCTATAGGAATGTGGCCCTGTTATTCCCAGTTTTTGTTTTCTCTTTTTTAATACAGGTTATTTTCATATCCCCTTTGAATATTTTTTTCGGGTAGCTCATGGTGAAAGATCGTTTTAACACTCAAAATTCTATAGTGGCCACTAAAATTTCCAGTCGCCCGCCATTTTCTGTTCAGTTGCTCGTGCGCCCACCCATTTGTTGAAATCGTTCACCCGTGGGCGATGTCGCCCAACTTGGGAAAAATAACTATATTAATCTAATAGTTGACTCTCGTGACATAACATAACGAGTTTTCTATATTATTTGTATTTAAAGATATTTTTCTGTCCTTTTCCTCTGCCAATTTTAATTTTAACTTTCTAGTTTTTCTTAGACCAATCATTTTCGACTTTTTCTCTTATTTAAAAGAATTTTTCTCTTCAAAGACATTTTCGTCTTCTGTTTCCCTTTTTAAAATATAACTATTTTTCCTCATTCTTATTTTTGTGCCCAATTTTTAAATTTTATGCTTGTGTATTTATTTTTTAATCTGTCTAACTTTTGCTGGCTCTTATCATAATTGCAAAACCAGATTCTTTAAAACTCTGTCCGGTATAGAAAGTTTCATTTTGATCAATATGAAAATGCCATGACAAGAGATACAAACACAGAATTTAAAATGAGAAAAAAATATATATCTTTTTTAACCACATGACACACAAAGTTTCAAGTTTTTCTTTGCTTTTCAATAAGGGAAAAGTTGTCATTAAAAAAAAACTCCAGACGAACATCATAAATATCTTATAAATTTCCTTTTAAATTCTCCGGATCTTAAGAAATGAAATACAAATCTGCCAAAGTTGTAATTGTCTATGTCAGGCGAAGCAGTAGTGGGAGATTTGCCCTTGCAAGAATTATTTTGAGGTCCCCCTTGTTATATATCGTGGCAAGCCAATGAAACGACATTACATTTTTCTGCATATAATTATCTTCAATCTGAATTCGATCTCGGTTTATTTTGTTTAGTTTGTTTGCTGAAGTTTTTCTTTATACTATAGTTTACCGAGTAAAATGCTCGGGACAAATTTAAGGTCAACTGTTATTGTTAAATTAGTGGTGGGAGATTTGCCCTTGCAAGAATTATTTTGAGGTTCCCCCCTTCATATATCGTGGCATGCCAATGAAAAGACATTACATACATCATGATATAATTATCTTCAACCTGAATTCGATCTCGGTTTATTTCGTTTAGTTTGCTGAAGTTTTTCTTTATACTATAGTTTACTGAGTAAAATGCTCGGGATCAATTTAAGGTAGACGGTTATTGTTAAAATGACGGGCGTGATTTTTTAAAAAGCTATCACCCAATCAAGGCGATAATGCCACTAAGACACAAAGGTTAAACTGAGAATGAAAGAAAATGAGAAATCCCCAGTGAGGAGAAAAGACTATAAAAGCTCAGAATTCAGAAAGACAGAAGAAGGCGATTGATGTTGCATTCGCATTTTCTTTTAAATTTGTAGTTGACAGGAAAGCAAATCGCTCGTAGAGAATTCTACAAGCAAGAAGTGTAATGAAGAAATAGAACTTACGTTACATCTCACTATTTCAACGGTGAAGCGATAAATCTTTGTTGTAACACACTTAAATTCACGATGTAGAGTTGACAAATAGGAAACGCCTCAGAACAATTGCCATCGAAATATTTATAGAAAAGACACGGGTAAGCAACATTACAGTGGTAGCAAAGTGAGTGGTGCCGAGATGGCCAGGACCGATAACTTCTTCTTCGGATTTTCTCAAGAATCTGGAGATATATAGTATGATCACCAGACCAACTGTGGCAGCAATAGTCAATACACGGGCGAATGGTAGATTTATAAACTTGCAATGTGCAATAAACTTGTGGCGAGAAAAATGGTCTGAATCCGACACAGAGAACCATCTTTTCCTAAACTTTGATTCAGTATAATCATTTCACTTAATGCCAATGATAAACGTGTGACCGAGAAAGCCAAACGTAAAAACATGCAATGATAACAGCAAAAATTGCAATATGAGCACTGGTAAAAAAAAAGGTATTGCTGAAGACGTTAGGAAATTCATACACAGATGACACAGTGGATAAAGGCGTTAGTTAGTGACAGGACCCAAAGAATGTGAGTTCAATACCCAGCTAAGACAGTGGAGAACTTTCAGCGGGAAATTAACATGAGATAACTGACATCCATTAAACATGGCACGTGGAACTAGAACAGTCTACCTCAGTTAACGACATTCCAACCACCTGAAGCGTTATTACAACGGCCGAAACGTTGTAATAAATATGGCGACAAAGTTGAGGACAATAGTCCGAATAATGTAAATAAAGCCAAATTGTGTTGCTCTCCTGAAGGTTGGCATCAGCCATACTGATGGCAGGAAAAATGCTTCTCTGTTATGACTAAAAGACAGCAGTTTTGTTTTGAAGGCGTTAAAATTTACAAGACATGGCTTGTCCCATTCAACAACGGATTGAAGACGATTTTCAGTATAAATCAAAGATGAGGTGCCAACAAATCAAGATTATGATAAAGAGTATAGATAACGATTAAGCCTTGACTAGAAAAGGTTAAGATTGTAGTTCTCAAGGAAGCATCCACACCGGAGTCTGTTCTACAAAATAACAATTCTTACTGGAACGGTTCGACTTACATTTCTACTACGGAGGAAATGGAGGTGATTCGACTCCATGGAAGTAACATGGCATGTTCTCTCTATAAGAAATGTTTCGCATTGACTTTCTTTTTATTAGAAACCCAGCTTAGCTCAACTTAATTTAAAAAGAAACCCGAAAGTCACAAGTAGAAAAATTACAAAATGACCTGAACCAAACTTTCAAAAGCTCATCCGTCTGACAACCCAGTGTCCAAAACAATTAGATCACCCGGCCAGATCAATAATCAAATCCTCCCAGAGCTTATACGAAGGTCGCCCGAAAAGTTCAAAGGCTGACCAAGAGATAAATGTAAGTAAACACATCAGTTAGTTGACTAAATGATATGAAAGTGTACCAGGATAAAACAACTGGTAGATGTTGTATTCTGGTACAATTGGCCGATCTCCGGCAGCTTTCCAAGTTTTAATAGAGATAACAAAAAAATAACACTTATTGAGAACTACAAATGACAGGAAATCGTGGAGAGCAATGTTCGCCAATGTCGTGAAGGGACACAGATCATAAAAGACGAAAAGGCCAAACTGCATGACCTACAGCTTACGCGATCATGACTGACGAGGCAGATTTTTTTTTCCCACGTTATTTTGCCATTTCTCTCTGCGGTAGACCAGTTGCCATCCAAGGCTATAGAAAACGGTCTGTCCAGCTATTTACCCATAGCTGGGGGGAGAAAAAAGGATTCATACCTTTCCCAAGAGGTATTAGCACGTAAATGAATGTAATAGATTCGACTGGAGTTCGAACTCGGTTCTTCGATTCCTCAGTCCGAGCCGCTATCTATTACCCCACCTTAACAAATATCCTGAGCTTAATTCGATTCTCTTGAAATCAGATATAAGGACGGTGTTTTATTGATTCCTCTCTTTTATCACTGGTTTCGTGTAAAAAGAAACTGCAGTGCATTGTACTGATTGCATATTTGGCTAGAGTTCAAAAGTCAACGAAGTAATTGGGATATTTTCTGAAAGTGTTAGCCATTAAGGCCCTTAATCTTTTTCACAAAGAAATGTGAATGTTTCTCGTCGTCTCTGTTCAACAGAATTGGCCCATCTCTCCTCTCTGTTATACCCACTTTACGAAACACATGCCTAGAAAACTGGCTTTAATCTTAGAAAATTTTGAAAAGAAATCCTTACCTGAAATAAAAAAAAAGATTGTACGCACGTTTAGAAAAATTTTTTCAGTTTCTTCCTAATAAAAGAAAATTATTTCACAGCTGAAAAACTTGGTAAATAAATGGATGTAGGAAATAGATAGAAAATAAGAGAAATTTATTGGATAACACTGAAATACATTATAGTATAAAAAGAAATGGTAAGTTCAATCTAAGGGAAACAATAATTGAAACAAAGCAAGTTCAGTCGGCCAATGATGACAATTCCAGGACAACGTAACTATAAACAATTTTGTCTATCCTCTGCCAGCCGCTATGATGGAGAAAGCATTACCTCGAACCGTCGCCAGTGAGACACGCTGCAAGAGCCACTCCGTTTCGCGAGGCTCGTTCCTTAATCGAGACGCAATCGCGCCAATCCTCCGAAGGAACGCCATCGAACGAGGACCAATAACCCCTGAAGTCTCCACTGCCACAGGAGTAAAAAAAAAATCTTTCAGCAAGAGAAGAATATTTAGCGATAGAAAAGTGGTTTTACTCGCTTAGTATCGATCCTATAAAATAATCATTTTTCAAATATTTATTAAGTACAACATAAATTGCTTGGCCCGTTTTCCAACAAGTGAAAAATGCCCCTTCAGTGAGTCATTACTTGAAAGACTAGCTCTTACTTGGGATCGAACAGTGGACTATTTCAGCCACAATACAAGCTGTTTATAGGCGCAGAAGTCATTTGTTAAAATATAGATCGAACTCTCTGCCTTGTGAGTGGTGCTTGTTAGCCATAACCCTATTTATTTTTTTTAATATTTACTATTTTTAAGAACAGAGCAAATTACAAATCAACCAGTGACTAAAACACTTAATGAAATTGGACTGCCAGATGAACTTGTTAAGCATAACGTTTCAGTTACTTTTAATATAATCTCTTTTCAGGGTGTAAGCGATCATTTCTTCTTAGGAAAGATAGTGAAGTGGTTTCTTGTTACTCTGTCTATGGTCCTGGACGAGCTGCTACCCATGGTTAAAGAACCAGGTGTAGTCTTCTATTTAAAGCTGGGGAAAGAAGAAAATTCTTTTTTCTGTTTCTTTTTTTTTTTTTTTTTTGCTTTCAAATAAAATATCGACGTCTGACATCGGCCAGCCGACATTTACCAGTTACCGCAGCTCTCTCTTTCTCTTTCTCCTCCTGTCACCACTCCCCTTTTTACTCCTTCTTTTTTTTCATTTGTGCTATTTGTTATTTCCTTCATGTTTTTCTTTACCTTTTTGCTTATATTTCTCTTTCTCCTTCTATTCTATGATAATTACAATTCTCATTCTTCAATACTTCTTCAAATATTACTCTTCTAATTGTTCTCTTTCTATCGACTTCTCTCTCCACTTCTCTCGGTTAATTTCTCTCTCTCTCTCTCTCTCAATATGTATATATATATATACATATTTTTTCACATTTTTTACCTTTTTCAATGTCTTTCTATATTATTTCTTACAACTCCATTGCTTCAACTAGTTTCGCTTATTTCTTTTCTTTATCATTCTCCCTCACCCTCTCTCTATTTCCCTTCTTCTTCCCTTATCTCTTTCCCCATTTCTTGGTTCTTCTTTCAATCACATTCTCCCTCTTTTCCATCACTCTCTATCTTGGTTTATTTATATATATATATATATATATATATATATATACATATATATATATATATATATATACATACATACATACATACATACATATATATATATATATATATATATATATATATATATATATATATATATATATTGCTATGTATTGCTTAATATATTGTGTAATTGTCATCTTCGATAATGGCTTATGTAAGCCGAAAGCTTAGATTGGATTAAAAAATATGTATCAATATTGTGATTTTCTTTCATTGTTTAATGATAATGCTATTAAGCTTATCAGACGATATGAAAAGAACTTACATAAAATATATAGACAACACTTATCTATATTATTTAATGAAACATGTATGAATATATATATATATATATATATATATATATATATATATATATATATATATATAGACACATACATATATATATATATATATTCACTATATATCGCTTTTACTATATTCCATATTATCTTTCCATTTACGTAGATTACTTAACTAGGTACATTGTAGAATGGTATTTTTAAGAAGAATCAAAAATTAACCTCTGCCATTTTTAGGTAACAATTTCCCAGTCAATGTTCCCTTCTGGAATCTCAGAAATTCAAACGAAACGCAGGAAGGTCGGAAACAGCACTGACGGAAAATAGATCTCAAAACAATAACAATAGTTCGATTATTTAGTGACACGTCTTCTCAACGATTCCTGGTTATGCACTCTTTCCATCATAATTCAGAATGCCATCCCCGCTTTCTAAGATTGTCTGACCTGCATTGAAGAATTGTACTTCAAGAAAGTGCAGAAAGATCAATATTCCAACACTTTCAGTGTGCCAATCTATGGATCCAATTCCCCAAAGTATCCCTAAAATTCCTCTCCTTAGTGGAGAGGCGGAGAAGGAGGAACTCCCTTTTGGTTGAGAATCACTGCTCTAGCTAATATATACACCTTATTATTATCTTTCACTTTGTTGCTCTTTGACTGTCTTTCTTTTTTCTGGTTCTCCCCAACCCCCGCTTCTATTTTACGTCATTCTTCTCCTTTGCTCTTTATTCTTTCTTTTTATTACCACCCTATTCTGATATTATTCCTATTCTGATATTATTAATTCTGATATTCCTATTCTCATATTATTCTAGTCTGAAAATATTCTGATATTATTCCTATTTTAATACTATTCATATATTATACCTATTTCGATATAATTCCTACCTTATTCTCATATTACTCCTATTCTGATATTATTTTAATATTGTTCCTGTCATATTCTGATATAATTCCTGTTCTATTCTGATATTACTTCTATCTCATATTATTCTTATATTATTCCTATTTTGAAATCATTCCTGTCCTATTCTGGTATTATTCTTTAATTGATATTACTTTGATATCATTCCTGTCCTATTCTAATATCTTACCTGTTCTATTCTGATATTCTTATTCTAATATTATTCTATATTATTCTTGCCATATTCTGATATTATTCTTAATGTATTCTAAAATTATTCCTATTGTATTATTATATTATTCCTATTCTCATATTATTTTGTAATTATTCTTTTATTATTCTTATATTATTCCTATTATTTTAGTGTCATTCTAGGACTATTCTGATAGTCCCTTATTCCTCTCTCTCTCTCTATCTTCCTTCCACATCAATCCATTCAAACCTCCTTATTCAAAGTGCAGCCTATCCTTCTCTCCACTTCCGCTTTTATTCTCTTCCTCTGTTTCACTCTCTTTCTTTCCTTTCTTCCTTCTCTATTCTTTATCTCTCACTTTTACCTTATTGTTTACTCTCTTTCTTTCCACATTAACCGTTACATTTCTCATTTTTTTAACATATGACCTATCCATTCTTTCTTTCTCAGTTCTCTCTCTCCTACTTTCCTCTCTTTCTTTGTCATTTCAAGGCAACATTCTTTCAAAGACCAACGTAACCTTCGCCTTTTCTGTAAACACTATCCTTTGTTAGGCCATAATTACATCCCCCAACGATGTCGTTATGTAAGAATAAAAATAAATAACAGCCGAGAATTAAATTACAACACTTGACGAAGCCAGAAGCAAAGAAACTGAAAATATAAACTTCATTTCAGACGAACGTTTTCCATTGGATAACAAGTCTACATCCATCAAAGCGAAATACAGTGAAAGACAAACGCCCGTGAAAGCACGATAGGGGGGGGTGCTGAAAAACAAAAGGAAAAAGGAAAAGGTACTAGTCTCTTATTCAGAACTTATAATAATAATAATAATAATAACAATAACAACAACAACAACAATAATAATAATAATAATAATAATAATAATAATAATAATAATAATCATCCTTGATAAAAACATTTGAGGAAAATGTTTTGATAAACTTACCAAATATAAGAACCCGGAAACCCAAATCACTAAAATGTAGCTTTTGCACACAACAATTCTTCTAATAGTTGTAGGCGTGCTAGTAAATAGATCTTTATCTGAAATTCAAAAGGTAACTACACGCACGTTTTGAAAACTGTTTCTTCCTAACAAAAATAAATTACTTTAGATTACAGTTAAAAAAAAACTTACTAAATGATTGTATAATCCGAAGAAATAATAATAAGAAGAAGACATTGGGATCAAAGACCATAAGAAATTGCTATCTTATTGACATGGAAGTCCCTGCAGACTGTAATGTATCTTTGAAGATCTTTAAAAAGAATTATTAAAATACGAAGATCTTGAGGAGGAAATCTAAAAACTGTGGCACATGAGGACAGTTGTGAATATGGATTATCTCCCCTTTGATAATCCAAGCTATAAAATCTGTACATTTCCGCTTGTCAAGTAGACGAGTAGTAAGATTCTTAATTGAATAAAAGATTACTAGACAGAATCTCTTGTCCTGTTTTCATTACAATCTATTCAATTAAGAATCTTACTACTGGTCTACTTGATAAGCGGAAATGTACAGCTTTTATAGCTTGGATTATCAAAGAGATAATCCATATTCACAACAAGGACAACAATAATTCCAGCTGTAGTTGGAGCCCTCAGATTGATTGAAAAAAGTTCCGACAGACTCGTTGAAATGATTCCTAGTAGCCCATGCCTTAAAGAAGTACAAAAAATATTCTCACAAATGCAACTCACACATTACAAGAGCTTCATCTATGTAAGATGTGTCTAATGTTAGAGTTTCTTGAATTTATTTTTATGAAAATGATCAGTGGCAAATTTCATGAAGCCATTTCTGACCTTAGGTCTCTGTTTTCCGAAAGGAAATCTGTATACAAGAGAAATCCAAGGAAATAGTAATAATAATAATAATAATAATAATAATAATAATAATAATAATAATAAGTTGAAAGGTCTCCTCAATACTGTCATTGTCAAATATTTCAGAGATGACATCGTATGGATCAATTAAGGCAGAATTACAGAAATCAATAGATCTCGGTTTTGTCATAAAGATTAGGGAACTGGAACAAGAAGAAGCTTATAAATACCTAGGAATCGATGAAGCAAATGAAACATAACCTACGGAATAGCATATAGAAAGTCAGAAAGGAATAGTACAGGCGTGTGCGTCGGGTGTTAAATCAATCCGTCAGTTAAGTGCCACATGTGCTCATATCTCTTTCGAGGATATCCACTCGCTAGGTTGCTGTTTCTTCTCTGAAGAAGACTGGTTGTCAACCAAGTCTATAGGGCCCAGTCTGACTTTCTATTCAACCCCTACCTGGAGAGAGAAGCGATGAATTCATATCTTTCCCAAGGTATTTGCGCGTAAGTGAAAGTAACGAACCCAACTAGAATAGGAAGTCGGCTCATTCCGAGCCGTTATCCATCACACCGCACAGCACATCTGCTTGGCATTAAATACCCAGTTGTATTCACAAAATAGAAGACAAGCCATAAACAGTTTCAACGTCCTTAACTGGACCAAAGCTGACATTAAACGAATGGATGTCGAAACGACAAAGCATACATCATCCTAAGACCGATGTTGATCTTCTTTATGTGTTCAGATCCGAAGGAGGCAGAGGATTAGTTCAACTATAACTGTCTTACAAAACTATACCAATCGGTCTTCAAAGATATCTAGAAACCACAGAAAACTAGACGATGATCTATGTCAAAGAAAATGAAAAAAGTAACTTTATTCCGTAATAAAAGAAGCCAACATATTCAAAAGGGAATTTCAATTGGGTGAAGAAGTGTAAGTAAAACTTAATACACTAACTACAGTTGCAAAAAACTTAATTAAAAAAAAGAAATCAAAAGCAAATGCAATGTATAAAATACAGAAACGATGGCAAGATAAGATTCTAGTCAATACTCTGCCCCTACCAAACAAACTGATGTATACAAGCCCCATACCCACCAGTTGTTACGTAGTGCAGGATTAAAAGCTGAAACCGAAAGTTTTATTCTTGCTGCACAGGACCAATGCTTGCTAACTAGAAATTACCAAGCACGCATACTGAAAAATCGTCTTAAAGTGAAATGCAGATTTTGTAATAAATATCCAGAAAGAATTGATTATTTTGTATCGGGTTGCAACGTATTAGCATCCACCGAATAGAAAACTCAGCATGATAGAGTGGTCCAGTATCTACACTGGAAAATCTGCAACTTTTACGTGAAGGAAACTACAAGAAATTGGCATGAACACCATGGAGAACCGGTTACAGACATCGGGCCTGTAACAATTTCATGGGACTTTACAATGCACACAGACAGAAGAATCAAAGCTAATCGCCCAGAGATACTGATCAACGATCATAAAAACAGAATGTGCTTTCTTATTAGCGTAGCAATTCCTGCAGACTGTGATGTATCATTGAAGATCTTCGAAAAGATATTAAAATACAAGGATTTTGAAGTGGAAATCTCAAATATGTAGCACATCAATAATTCAAGTTGTATAGTTGTATAGTTACGATAGACTCATTGAAGGGATTCCTGGTAGCCCATGCCTGAAAGAAATATAAAAAATTGTAATCACAAGTACAGCTCACGAAGAGATTTATCTCTGTAAAATGTCTGTGAGAGTTTTTTTTTTATTTATTTTTACAAAAATGATCAGTGGCAAATGCCATGAAGCCATTTCTGACCTTAGTTGTCTGGTTGGTAGCTGGAAGGAAATTTTCATACAACAGAAATCCAAGGAATAATAATAATAATAATAATAATAATAATAATAATAATAATAATAATAATAATAATAATCTACCAAAATACAAGGACCGTGAAATCGAAATCTCAAAAACGTGGCATATGGGAACATCAACAATCCCCGTTGTAGTTGGAGCCCTCTGATTGGTTGGAAAAGATTCCAGTAGACTCATTGAAGGTATTCCTGGAAGTTCATGCCTGAAAGAAACACAAAAAAATTGTTCTCAGGAGTACAGCCCACACCTTACGAAGGGCTTTGTCTATGTAAAATAATTTTTTTTTTTTGTTTTGCTTTTTTCTTCTCCAGTGAAAAATCTCATGATGACATTTCTAAACTTAGGTCTCTGAGCGGGACCCGGAAAGAAATGAGCTCAAACCAGAAATCAAATCAAATAAAATAATAATAAAGTTATGGAATATGACCGTTGAACTAATTCCTGTAGCAATGAGTACGCTTCTAACACCACTTAGAAAATTGAAAGCGTGCTCACGGAAAATAGGAATTCGAACCAAGATTATAGATCTCTAGAAAACTGCCATTATTTATTGTGTGAGGCTTCTCCGAAATGTTCTTGAATTGTGAGGAGTCTTGTTGACACCAAGCCTCAAGAACAGAATTTCCAATGACTACGTCAACGTGTAACAACAGTATAAATCTGGCTCAAGAGAAGTGTATAAGAACACATTACGTTAAGATGGACGCGACAAAAATAAAGTTTGGAGAATGAAATATTAAATAATAATAATAATAAAATCGAAATCTCAAAAATGTGGCACATGGGAGCATCAGCAATCCCCGTTGTAGTTGGAGCCCTCGGATCGGTTGGAAAAGATTCAAGTAGACTAATTGAAGGGATTCCTGGAAGCCCATGCCTTAAAGAAATACAAAATAATTGTTCTTACGAGTACAGCCCGCACCTTACGAAGGGCTTTGTCTATGTAAAATATGTTGTCTTTTGCCAGTGGAAAATACCATGATGCCATTTCTAACCTTAGGTCTCTGGGCGGGACCCGGAAAGAAATGACTACACGCCAGAAATCAAAGGAAATAATAATAATAATAATAATAATAATAATAATAATAATAATAATAATAATAAATTTCAAAATCAGTAAAATTAGAAGGACCTTCAGATCGATGTAACAAGAATGTTGAAACTTAAATCTACAATTATCCCTGTTGTGATAGAGATATTGGGTATGATTAAGTAGGGTACCTAAAACCACGTGAGTAAAATTCTTGGACACATCAGCATCTCGTAGCTACAAAAGATTACTTTGTGTGACACGGCACATATCCGTAAAAAAACTCTCCATCAAAATGAAACGTCCCAAATGTGCATAAATAACGCTCCTACAGTGGCCATTTTACTCATAGACATCGGAGAGGACTTGGTAATTATGCACTTAAAATTACTCTCTAGCAATAAAAATAATACACTTATTGAATGAAACGTAAGGGATGATCTATGCGGCAGAAGAGCAGTTTTTAAGAACACATTACATCAAGTAGGCTTTTGTCAGAATGCCGATTTAACATTGTGTAAAATGTTTAGTAAAACTACTGAAAGTGTACATCGCAATGCTAGTGGCTGTATTCAGCTGGCATAAATCGTTCAGATGATGACATGAGTAATTAGACCCCAGGGTACATTGGGAAGTATGGACTCGAGTGACCAGAATAGTACTGTCCGTCACCATCGAATGATCAAGTGAGATTCATATGAGAGACGAACATCTTGACTGACAAGAGCTTGGAGAGAAATCGCCCTGATGTCCAAATTGTGCAGAGGAGCAGCCATGAACGGATCCTGATAGATGTTGCAGTAGCTTCGGATAACAACATGGTGAAGGCGGAACAGGGGGAAAATACAGAGGAATCAGGTTGTCCCTTTCGTTGGTTGGTACACACGGGACTATTTCCAGAAATCTCTGTGCCTCACAGGACACCTTGGAAATAACTGATATCGTTAGGAGTGCACAGGTGGCAACACTACTTGGAACAGTTCATATGCTAAGGAAGTGTTGCGTTTGTAAGTTGTGAGCAGAAGCTGACACATGATCATCATTACCTGGTCGAAACATCTAAGAGCTGGAGAAGATATCAAATCAATCGCTACCTGACAGATATCTCCTGCTCATTTGACACGAGATTTGAAAGCAAAGGAAAGGAGAATATTGAATACTACAATTATTTAATGTTTGAAATTTTGAAAACTTGAGAAGAACAAGCAAACAAAATAATTATTGTACCAGTGATCATTGTATTATAAGAGATTTGTATATTAAAAAAAAACGGTGGGAAAAATTATAATTATAATTAATAATTATAATAAGCACTTATGGGTGGATCCTTGTAGACGTTGTGGTACATTGCGATAAAAACATCGTGAAGACGGAGCAAGAGATAATACAGAGGTAGCCAGATCTGGCAGACGAAATCGGAGAAATGTATCAAGCAATGTATCGCGCTGTCCCTTTTATATTCGGAACTATTTTCAAGGAACAATCTGCCTCGAAGACTACCTAAAATCATTAGGAGAGTGCAGGTGACAACAGTTCATGTCCCCAAGGACGTGTTGCGCCTCTCAGATGCGGCGTTGAAACACCAGCTACGATATGATCACCGAAGTTAGGTAATGTCGAGCCTGGCCAGTACCTAGATGGGTAACCTCTTGGTAATATAAAGTGTTGTGAGCTTGGATGTGCGAGTGGTGTAATAGATAATCGATCGAAATTGTTAATCGGGGAGCCGAGTTCAATTTCCATTCGTCTCGTTATATTCACTTACGCGCAAATACCCTTGGGTAAGGTATGATTAGTATGGTTCGGTTTGGTTTCTTTTACGGTATATCAACCTCCATGGGTTATTTAATGCCGACAAAATTTTTATTGCTGGTAATATTTTTTTTTCAAAAATATATTACTGGTAATGTTTTTTCAAAATTGTATTGCTGGTAATAATGTATTGCTGGTAATAATTTTTCTTCAAAGATTTATCGCTGGTAATAATTATTTACAAATTATTTCTGGTAATAAAACCTAATATTACCATTCATCGTGTTTTGAACCCAGTTTGGGGGTTAACTATTTAGCTGGGACCCGAAAAGGTGCTACCAGATGATTTGCTGTTGAACGTAGTTTATCGTCTTACCCAGGACGCGGAAAGGTATGAATCCACCTCTTCTCCTACCAGCTATGGGTTACTTAGTAGGACTTGTATCGCTAAACCATTATTATATACCCTACCCACCATATCTAAATTTCTTGGCTTTAAATAAGCTGAAAATGTTTGATAAGCCATAGAAAACGAATCAATTAGAATAATGATATGATTATCATCACCAACATATATAACAACTGGAGTGGATATATTATCATCATTATTATAAATAATAAGAAGAAGAAATAAAAAGAAACAATAATAATAATAACAATAATAATAATAATAATAAAAATAAAAATAAGAAGAAGAAGAAGAAGAAGAAGAAGAAGAAGAAGAAGAAGAAGAAGAAGAAGAAGAAGAAGAAGAAGTTGAAGAAACAAAAACAACAACAACAACAACAGGAGCTATCTAAGGAAAATCTT
The DNA here is from genome assembly GCA_964036315.1 of Acanthosepion esculentum. Taxonomy (NCBI): domain Eukaryota; kingdom Metazoa; phylum Mollusca; class Cephalopoda; order Sepiida; family Sepiidae; genus Acanthosepion; species Acanthosepion esculentum. The sequence continues at coordinate 73,794,482 of OZ038492.1, read as the reverse complement.
AATTTACCTTGTGTTTCAAATGCAAGTCTTCGTAAAGGAGCTTATCAAATTGAAAAATAAATAAATAACAACCTTGCAAGGAAAATCTTCATTTACTTTAGGTACTTCAGAACTTGAAAAACAAGCTCACTTATATATACTAGAAAAATCCACATGGACAGTATAGGTAAAGAAAAATCTGGTAAAGGACACATAAGCTATAGCGTTGGCTCTACCATCAAAGGACTTAAGGACTGCACAAGACAGAATAAGGGGGGGAGATGTAGAACAACCAAAATTTACATGGAAGCCAAAAGCAGGAAGAATGGATAATTCGTAAATCCAAAAACGTCAACACGAAACTGATGCAGAAACACGTCTACGGACATTTCAGAAAACAAACTGACGGAACTGCAGTTGAAATAGAAGGAAAATTTAAAGACAGAAACCGAATCGCCTGAATTAGGCGGTTCAAAATAATATAATAATTATCAATTATATAAGTTCCAAAATAGATAAGATACAAGAGAATAGTAAGAGAAGACTATACAAAGAGAATTAAAACGGTGAACCACGCATGAAATACAGCAGGACTTCTTTGGTAAGAAAGGAAAGAATACTGAGCTGCTGTGTGACATCTGTTTTTCTTTAAGGCAGCGAATGTTGGACGATTTCCTCAAAGATGAAGAAGAGACTCTAGGCGACAGAGATGTGGTTCTACAGAAGGATGCTACGAATACCATGGACCGAGTGTGTAAGCAATGATGAGGTCTTGGAGAGATTGCAAACAAGGAGAAGGTGGTGGCAGATAAAAAGAAAGAAGGATGGTCTTAGATTGCAAACAAGGAGGAGGAGGCTCATACTTAACACCAGGAAGAGGCAGCTGAAGTTTCTGGGACACATAATGAGGAAGGAGGGCCTGGAGAATCTGATACTCACGGGTCGAATAGAGGGAACGAGAGACAAAGGAAAACGGCGCATGACATACCTAGCGGGCTTAAGCAAGTGGGTGACAGAACGTGGTCTGTGTGAGGGGGCATAGGAAAGGAACTTGTTGAGAGCGGCAAGGGATAGAGGGAGAAGTGGAGAGCCATGATCGACGAAGCCTGAAAGGATACGTCACATAAAAAGAAGTTTCAGAAAGTATTTATGACTGGGTAGAAAGGATGAGCCACTGAGTTATCACTTGTTCTTCGCGAATGGTGATGTCGGTGTGGGCAGTGAAGTAATGTTGTTGATTTGAAGGCTCTTTCTGGCGATGAGATGCAGAGAAGAGAATTATTTAATCGGATCAAAGTATTGTCCAATGATTATTACACGGTGTCAGCCAGCGATGCTAAACTCAAAATAACTACTGAGCCCAACCATTTGTTATATTATTATATTTTATTAATGCCGTGAAAGCATTTTATGACTGAGATTCCATTGATAAACGAGGCTCACAATCACAAAGCCGGACCTCATAAACGAATGGATAAACCTATTTTTAATTGCTATGACATCTTGGGGAGAATCGTGGTTTCTTGTTCCAATCTAACAAGATTTTGAATTCAGAGTTGTCCTTCTTCAAAAGATGTGCAGGTGGTGTAATGCGATTCGTAAAGAGAATTCAGAGAAAAGAGTTCGAATCCCAATCGGGTTTGTTACATTCATACGTAAAAAAAAAACCTTGGGGAAAAGTATTATTATGGGTGAAATAATAAGACTTGTATCTTGAAAGATCGTTGTTGTTGTCAAAACATTGTTAGACAATATTCACTGGGAAAGAAGGAATTATTCTTACAATCCAAAAAAATATGTTTCGGCCTTAAATAAATCATAAAGAGTTGATAAGTCGTAAGTCGTAAGAATCAAATCAATCAACATATTCTTAGACTAGACTGATTGCCAGTGAAACTTTGAGTCTATTTAAACCTTAGTTGTAAGTAAAATAAATGGATTCCTACCTTTTCCGATGCCGTTAGTGCAAAAAGTGAACAACTGATTAGGCGGAGACGTGAACTCGGCACACCAATTCTACTTTAAACACCGATAACCGCTACGCAACCCGCAAATCTTTGGCTGAAGTACTTAAATGTTTATTTCCCGGAGTTGAAGTGGATTCAGTTAGTTATCTCGTTTTGTTTTTGTTTTATTTTTCGAAGTTCCTTCATTTCTTGTCTTGTTTCCAAATTCGTGCAACTTGTTAATTCTATTGCTTCCTTTGTGTCCGGTTTACGGACTCAAAACCAATGCATAAAATTCATCTTCATTCGACTTTATCTTCTCACCTGTCCATCTGTGTCGATACGAGGCCTTTCTTTCTTTCTTCGTTTTCACTTTCTGTTCCTTTCGTCCGCCCACTATTTTGATAGGCCAAATTGGTTAGACTATGTAGAATACAACTCTTAAGCCAGAATATACCAGCTTCTTTTCTCCCTTTTAATGAGATGTATATTAACGCATACTAATTAGGTTACTATGGATGTTGCTGTATCACAGGTCTTCAGTATTTTCTTGTGTGCCGTCTACAGCTCTAAATTTTATTCCGATTTCATGGACTCCCTATCAATAGGCTTTACTTCTCGATTGTGTAATTATTCAAGAATGGTCATTAGTTGAGTTTATTAGCAACAAGTTTGTATAGTCTGCAGCATTATTTTAAATTTTTAGCTACAGTTTTACTAAGTGAATAAAATTATTAATTTTTTAGAAACATGTATACGTGATTGCTGTTGAATTAGTTCATACCGGCAAATATTACCAATTTGTAGACTAAAGATATCACATATAGATAGATAGATAGATAGATAGATAGATAGATAGATAGATATGAACATATGTAGATATAAACAGGCATAGATAGATAGACAGATAGATAGATAGATAGATAGATAGATAGATAGATAGATAGATAGATAGATAGATAGATATGAACATATGTAGATATAAACAGGCCTATATAGATACATACATACATATGAACAGATGTAGATATAAACAGACCTAGATAGATAGATACATATGAACAGATATAGATATAAAAAGCCTATATAGATACATACATACATATGAACAGATGTAGATATAAACAGACCTAGATAGATAGATAGATAGATAGATAGATAGATAGATAGATAGATAGATAGATAGATAGATAGATAGATAGATAGATAGTGTTCTGGGATCTTACCTGTAACGACATAATGAACTCTTCCAGACACTATGAAGACTGCGCCTCTCAACAGAGAAGAGAACGAAGTAGAACGAGTCGAGACGGAACGAGTCGAGACAATAGTAGTTCACTCTAAACCAGACTGACAGTCATACTAACACCTTCAACTTCTTGTATTATTATTCTGTTTAATATATCTTTGTTATTCCTACTCTTGTGTTCGTGTTGTTCTTCCTTGGTCCTGACCTTGGACCATAACAGTGGTGCGAGGATATTGGACTATAACAGATAGATAGATAGATAGATAGATAGATAGATAGATAGATACATACATACATACATACATACATACATACATATGAACAGATGTAGATATAAACAGATCTAGATAGATACATATGAACAGATGTAGATATAAAAAGCCTATATAGATACATACATACATATGAACAGATGTAGATATAAACAGACCTAGATAGATAGATAGATAGATAGATAGTACACGTCTTACAAAAAATCTGGCATATATAGGAAGATATTAAGCCTTTTACAAAATGTCTATCGATGATAGATTAATAGAATAAAGAATAAATAGATATTATTCATCTTACTAAAAATCTGGGATAGATAGATAGATAGATAGAGAGAGAGAGAGAGAGAGAGAGAGAGAGAGAGAGAGAGAGAGAGAGAGAGATAGAATTGAACAGACTGTGTTAGAGTATGGGCAGTAGCAAGTAAATGATAGACAATATACAATACACTTCTGTCAGTTTCGATGAACACAGGACAAAATGTAAATGGATTCTCCTCAAGATTATTGAACAGTATAACAACATGTCAAAACACATTATAAGCCGGTCTGATTCCTCGACAGAGAAACGACTGAAATCAACCACTCTCAATTTATTATACGGCAACATAAAAATGTAAACCAATTCTCGCTTCAAAGCAGTTCACATGAAAGCATACGAAGTACTACCCAAAATTTCGGTGACTTTGAAATATGTGTATTAGGCGAATTCTCTATGGACATTTTCAGCCACGCCTTTTGTGGGTCAGTGTACAAATATTTGGTATTGCATTACTTTAATGGTGACGGTGGAAACTATGGTTTAATGTTAGAGTCATTTTAAAGGATTTGTAGAATACATTTTGTTATCTGCCTGACTACTTGAAAAATCAGCATTAAAAATTTAGACTTTTACCGAGATTTGAACACTGGCTAATAGTGTTAGTAGGAAATTTATTTCATATTAATATTCGAGCAGATAATCAAATTTCCGAGGAAACTGAATGCCGAGATACAGCCAAATATGGTACGGAATTTTTTTTCGCAAAACTACATGATCAATCCTCATTTTTTAACAAACACGAGACCCGTAACCCATTAGGTCGTAGGGGCACAACGTGTACTTCAGCCGCAGTAGTAGTGGTCTTTCCCCGGGCAAGATAACCTGAAGAAACCCAGTCCTCTCCAGACTAGTATTTAATTCAGATTTTACTTTCTCATAGACCGTTTGCCCTCAAAGGATACTTTGTCTTGCTTTATACCCATAGCTGGTTGTGGAGAGAATAGACGCATTCATATCTTTCCTAAGGGTATAGCACGTAAGTGAATGTAATTAACTCGACTGGAATGTGAACTCGGCTCCACATGTGCAAACAGCAGGTTCAGGATGATATTAATAAAGACGGTGGAAACGAGATTTTAGGTTAACTCTTTTTTCAGTCAAAGACAGTTTTTATTTCCCCATTCTCTCCCTCTATCCCATTCTCTCTCTCTCTCTCTCTGTCTCTCTCTCTCTCTCACGCACGCAGACACACACCCACTATATATATATATATATATATATATATATATATATATATATATATATATATATATACGTTTATCACGGGATGAGGTTGCTAGCCCCCAAGACCAACTATTTTTTAATTCAAAGTTGTCCTGCTCCTGGACTCGTTACCGCCCTAGACTGAAGACTCCCGCTTGACCTACGATTTAAACCATAGCTGGAGGAAAAGAGATGGAATCCTACTTTTTCGAAGGGTATTTGCGCGAAATGGAATGTACGAAGGGGGTCCCACAAGTAACCGGAATTGTGTCATATAATTTTATTCATTTATTGTTGCATGATTATATTCTTATCACCTTCAAAGTATTCTCCATTTGAAGCAATGCACCGGTCCAGACGTGTTATCCACTGTTCAAAGCAGTCCTGGAACTCTTGTGAAGTTATGTTTTTTAATGACTCCGTCGTTTTCTTCTTAAGCTCTTACGCATCTGCAAAACGTTTTCATTTGAAGACTTTCTTACATTCTCATTGTAAGTCGATAGCCATTGCACCACTACATACTTTAAATTCAAAATAAACTGGAAATGTTTAAAAAAAATGTCTTGGCTTCTCAGCGATTAGACGATAAACAGAGATGAAGTAATATGTATAAAAACGTGGCTTCAAATCTTTCCAAGATGAATCAACCATCATTCGAACTCTACAATTACATTTACAATTAAGCCACCTGCTCTTTTAACGATAGTACCCGTTCCTTAAGAGGGAGGTGAATCATCGTATTTTTTAAAATCAGGATCACCCCAAGCAAGGCAGTAATGCCACTAAAATACAAAGGGTTACAGGGTGTAGAAAAATTAGGAACGGAAACATTAATGATGAGAAGAAAGAGAAGATAGTAATCAGTAGATAGAGATTGGCATTTCATTTACATTTTTGCAGATTAAAGTTGGCTAAGAAGCAAGGAACCGGAAGGGAGTTCTACAAGCGAGAAATTCAAGAGAAGAAATTCTCAGCATAGAATTTACGGCTAGATCTAGCCAGCTAGATGTCAATTGAGGAGACCTCGACGCCAGTCTCGTGTTGCACTTAAATTCAGAAACTCTATGTACCATAGCGAAAATCTCATTCGAACAATTACCATGAACATATCTATAGAAAAAGACAGAGAGGCAACCTTACAAGGAGCTCAAGGTATATAGCAGAGGCACCGGGTTACATTTGGCAGTAATATTCTAAGCATGGACGAATATTTTGATGTTGTATTCTGCATGGTTATATAAATCCATAATCAACATAGCTCTGAATTTTGGTTTTATGACGGACGAAGATATTTGGATTAACTTAGAAGGAAAGCTTCTTCTTTGTGCCGGCTTCCTTTCAGACATAGCCTATCATGGCTTTCCACAATTTCCTATCTTTTGTAGCTCTTAGCAGACTACCTGCTCTGTAACCCATTTAACCAAGCTAAGTTCGGGGACTGTTCAGTACTTAGATAGAAATACCAGCTGCTGAAAACTTTGCAATGCGGGTGGGATAGTGGAATTGGAAATCGGAGATCCGAGTTCCAGTTCAAGCAGGGTTTCTTATATTTACTTATGTGCAAATACACTTGGGAAACGTATTAAGAATTCACCTCTTCTCTCCCTAGCTATGGTCACCACTACATCATTATTATCCCAAAAAAGATATTCTTCGAATCTAAAAATATTTTCTTGCTTTAAATAACTTGACAAACCGTAAAAAAACTAGTCACTTCATCAATTATAGAATAATGGCAGAATTTCAAAAATCTTATATTAAACATTCAACACTTCTCCCTACCCGCCCCAGCTAATTAATAGGACATGTATCATTAAATCGTTATTATATCCAAAAATTAAATTGTTTACGAAATATTTAGATTTCGGCATTAAATAACCCATACAGATGTTGGTGTGCCGCTAAACGAAAAACAACAAATCAAATTCAAGTGATGTAAATGTCTTTAAAATATTTACGGGTGCGGGCAAATTAAATGGCGGCTCCGTCAGAAAAGGGCTCTATAATATTATTAACCTATCCGTATATATGATGATTTTCTAAGCATAGCTTAGATTTGACACATGGTCGGGAGTATGGGGAACCCAATGTGGATCGAACTCACTATTCAGTCGTAACTGTTTTAGTGAAACAAGCTTGCTAACCATTACAGCACGCCAAGGTGCCCAGTAGTGATATTCCAAGCGTAGCTTAGATGTGGCACGAGGCCGAAAGTAGGAGGCACTCAGTGAGGATCGAACTCACGACTCAGACGTAATTGTTCTAGCGAGACATGCTTGCTAATCATTACACCGCCTCGAGGTGCCTACGTCACTACACATATGATATCTGAAATAGAAAGCGGTCTTCCCAGAAAAATCCCCGATCGTCTCGATTTTCCTGACACACGGAAATGAAGCTAGAAAGAATTAAAGAGGCATAATGGACATAGGAAACAGCAAAGAACGAAATGCATTCTGGCTGGTGAATAAAACTGCAGAAAAGTCCCGTCGTGAAAGTACGCCTCGGACGCCATCGTCCAGTTCGGCAGTTGGTTGAAGTGAGTCAGCCCAATTGAATTTCCATAAAAGAAAGAGCTCACGGAAACACGATAACTTCCGTCGGAACAAGACTAATGTATCTCATAAGAGCTGAGCCGCCAAACATCTTGTACGTGCCGACTCGTTCGCGTGAGAAAATAGTTCCTTTTACAAGTTAAAATGTTCTTACATCATATACGTCTCGGAAATACCACAAGTGAAACCCTTTTTTTATTTTTTCAAAATGTTAAGCTTTGAAGACGTCCACGTACTCTCGGGCTGTATTTTTTTTTTTACTGAAAACAAGCAATTTCTTTACAGACCGATAGTTTAAAATATCATACGGCGTTTCGAGAGCGATTTTACACGCCCATGATTTTCCCTAAAAGAAAAAGTTTTACAATCCGTGACCGACACTTTTAGTGAGTTTTACAAACGGTTTTAAAATTATTTACATTATTCGGACTATTGTCCTCATCTTTGTCGCCATGTTTATCACAACGTTCCAGCCGTTGTACGCTCCGGCCTTCTTCAGGTGGTCGAACTGAACCCTTTATTTCGCTCACTGGGGTAGACTGTTCTAGTTCCACGTTCCATGTCTAATGTATGTCAGTTATCTCCTGAAAGTTATCCACTGCCGTAACCAGGTATTGAACTCACACTCTTTTGGTCCTGTTACTGGATCTAACTAACGCCTTTATCCACTGTGCCATGTGTACTCAAGTAAGCAAAATAAAGGGTTCAGTTCGACATTCCAACTACCTGAAGAAAGCCGGAGCGTACAACGGCCGAAACGTTGTGATAAAGATGGCGACAAAGATGAGGAAAATAGTCCGAATAATGTAAATAGTGTACATAATATCTCATCTCAGAAATATAGACAGACACTGTTTTAAAATTGTATGTTCACGTGTTCGGGAAAGGTACAAATAATATACGCTATTAAGTATCAACTGAGATGCTTGCTGGTTTCAGAGCATATCACTTAGATGCTTAAAATGATGATGAGAGCAGTTTGATTTTGGAAGCATTAAAATTGACAAGCTATTTCTCACCCCCAGCTAACTACTCATTGGATGTCCTTTTCGAGAGCAGCTGCCAGTTTAACTTTGTTAGCGCTGCCGGATTTACTATTGAGAAAGGAGTAAATGGTAATGTCATTTGCATAGTTGCCTACTTAGGAACTGATAACATCAGGAAGATAACTGATGAAGATCAGAAACAGCGTGGGACCCAGGATAGAGCTTTGGGGAACACCCGCGTTCGTATGAAGGTGTCAGGAAGAGATCCCGTTTAGAACGACCTTCATTTCACGATTTGATAGGGATGATAGGATTAAATCAAAGAGTCGTCCTGTAATACCGTAGCCCAGAAGCTGAAGTAAAAGACCAGCATGCCAAACCCTGGAAAACGCCTTCGAGATATTTACTAATTCCACATCATTATTATTTTTTTATGATGGATTCAGGACATGGGCCATCACTGTTTTCACTAGGAGTAAAATATTAAATATAATCATGAAGGTAAACATAGCTGGCATCAGATTAATGGTTTAACCATTTTAAGATCTTTTTGATAGCGAGGGCCATCCTTCTTCGAACCCTGTGAACTGTTGCTACACAATCACAAACAAGGAACCGTAGCAAACAAAAAGAAACCACATCAGGTGAGGATTTTCAATATCAGTAACAAATAAAATAGATAGCACTTATAACTCGAAGAGAAAATAATGACATAATCCTGATTCTGATATTCCACACTACTTCAGACACAAGGTTTCGTGTTTCAGTAATAATACTAAAAAGCTTATTCGACAACATGAATGGAATTTACTTAAAATAAATAGACGAAACTTGTCTATATTATTTAATGAAACATGCATTACTATATATATATATATATATATATATATATATATATATATATATATATATATACATATATATATATATATATATATATATATATATATATATATATATATATATATATATATATATATATGTATATATATATATATATATATATATATATATATGTATATATATATACATATATATATATATATATATATATATATATATATATATATATATATATATATATATATAAAGAGAAAGAAAGGAGGCACGGTGGGGTAGGGGATAGCAGCTCGGATTGAGAAATCGACTTAGAATTCCAGTCGAATCCATTACATTCACATGTTCTAATTCTAATACCCTTGGGAAAGACATGAATCCTCTCCTTCTCCCTCCAGCTATGGGTAAATAACAGGACAGACGGGGTTCTATAGCCTTGGATGGCAACTTTTCTAGGAGATGGACAACTCTGAATTCAAAACCTGCGGAGGATCGTTTGGGGACCTTGTGGCACGTATTTGGGGCTTCAAAAAGTATGGTTGGTTCTGCACAAAGCCTTCACCACTATAATCGAATCATATGTGCTGTTGTCTGGCTGTCGGTCCTTAGGAGCAAACCTCCTTGACCCACATACGTCGAATACGATGGGAGAGTCAACCATATATATATATATATATATATATATATATATATATATATATATATATATATATATATATATATATATATTAAAGCGAAAAGAGCAGCCGCAAACGTTTTTGGTTTAGGTTATAACGTGAATTTTTTTAAATATATATTATACTCTATTTTCCATATTTTTGCTGCATGTGTTTGCCGTTTCGAGACCTTCATCAGACAAAGAGTGGTTATTTCCACATATTAAAAGGAATTAATTTTCCGATGTTTAACCATTGTATTTTTTGTGTAGTAGTAACCCAAATTTTTCTTGGATTGGTTACTGTTACACATAAAAGACAAGTTATACACCGGAAAACATAAGGAAAATTAATTCCTTTTAATAATAACCACTCTTTGCCTGATAAAGGTCGCAAGACTGGAAACACGTCTAGCAAAAATTATGGAAAAATAATGTATAATATATATTTTTAAAAAATCCACATTATAACCAAAAATCTTTGCAGTTTCTCTCTTCAATCTATACACTCTTCTCTTGTTGGAACAACTATAAAATCTCGCTATACATATATATATACATATACATATATATATATATATATATATATAGTCATCCACAGACAGTTTCGCTGTATCAAAGATAATCAGTGTGGCTAGACGTCCGGTTGCCTCTAGCTAGGATCGAAACCCGACTGAATTGGCATCAGTCGGAGATTCCACCAGTAAGCTGTTGCCGCACGGCAGTGACGAAAGTGAATTTAAGCGTATTTATTTTTAGATAAACACACAGTGACTGAGAGAACTCAATTCGATTTAACGAAGAGTCTTGCACTATTAGCCGTAATAGTCACTGTATACAAAACCCACACTTCCTCTCCAGAGAGCTCAACCGAAATAAATTTTCAGGAGCATATCTATTGTCATCTACAGACAGACTGTTTCGATTTATCACAGCTCATCAGTGTGGCTAGACGTCCGGTTGCCTCTAGCTAGGATCGAAACCCGACTGAATTGGCATCAGTCGGAGATTCTAACACTAATCCAGTCGTCAGTTTCAGTTAGTTATCCGACTTGCACTGGCAACGCTAGGTAAAAATGCATTTGTTTATAATAAGTGTAGATTATTCAGAGATTTTTACGAAGTCTGGGGTTGAAGAGACCACTACCGTGAAAGGGCAAATTGCAACAATCATAACTGGTGAAATATGTTTTCAAATGCCGTAATTTTTAGGGCATCGATAAATTAGTTATTAATGAACCTATCAATCAGATTACTGCATTAATAAGGAATTCTCAACAGACCTTCTTGAAGATTAATGCATGCAGTTAATACATTACAAAGTTCAGAGAGCTTTTCGGCCGAAACTTATTGATCGAAACAAGATATATGCGTATATATTCAAATATATCATTAAATAATAATAATAAGTTTAACATTAGAAAAGCACGAAGAAGGTTTTGTTCGAAATCTACTGATCAAATTAGAGACTAAGAATACTAGTATAAATAATTCAGTATATAATGACAGAATTTGGTCCAAAATTACGAACAACACTAAAACAAAGGTATTCGTCTATATAATTACAGTAATAATAACAAATGGTCACTTCTCGAATCCCAGACAATATTAAACAAAAAAAATCTATATGCTGTTTACTAAGCTTTGCTCATTTTGGCGTATAGTTACAAATATATGGCACCCAGTGAGGATATAATTCTCTCCTCAGTATTAATGGTCAACAAGATTACCTGATTGAAGCCTCGAAAAGAGAGAATACGCAAACGCTATTTTAGTGTTTAAAAAAAGAAAAGTAAGGATACACGTTCATATAATTTCTGGAACAATAACACTAGTTTATCTCGGACATTCAAACAACGCTAAAAGGATAGAGAACACAGTCCTCAAAATGTAATGACAAAAATAATAAAGATAAGGATACTAGCCCAAATAATACAGAGAATTTCAGTACTTCGTTTCAGATCTGAAAAAAGAAATGCTTACGGTCACCAAAGTATCTAGATGCGTGACTGCTAGGGACTACCAATTGCTATAAGCTTGGTGGTGTAATGGATAATGGCTCGGAATTGTTAATCGGAGAGGCGAGTTCTAATTTCTGTTGGGTTCGTTTATATTCACTTACGCGCAAATACCTTTGGGAAAAGTCTGAATCTACGTCTTCTCCCCATTTCTGGGTCATTTAGCAAGAATCTTCAAAAATAAATTCTTACAATCTAAAAATATTTTTCTGACTTTAAATAACCTGCAAATGTTTGATAAACCGTAGAAAACAATTGAATGAATGAATCAATAAAAAAAGAGAATTAAATTAATCCAAGTGAAACTGTGTCGGAATTTCAGAATACCGTGTGAAGCTTGAACTCGTGGTCGTAATGTAACTAATTTACTAATCATTGCTCTACACCAGACGTCAGTCTGGTTTGCTTTTCCCTTTTTCGTTTTCGTCCGCTTTACATAACATACATTCCCTCAGTATTAATAAATACAATCCAACCGGCCATAATTCCATGACCTATAAACTTTATCATGAAACGCGAAGAAGATATAACAAACCCAATTATTGTCCCTGATGGTGAAACCGTCGCCATTTCAGCCTTGGGATGACTGTTATCATAATTTTGTGCCAGGAGGGCAAAGCAAAATTAAGAACCGTGATGTTATCGCCGAAGCTGCAACAGAAATGACAAAACAAATAACATTATACCAACTTGAAAGACACGCTAAGGGTACCATTAGGTCTAACAGGGATGGGAGTTAATTGATTCAACAGAAAAGAGGCTTTTTTTGTGAGTACTTACTAAGGCGAAATTAGACTGGCACAAGACCTTAAAGCTTAGTAACTCGTTGGTTTGGTTTGGTTTGGTTGATTTTGTTTAGCGGCATATCAACGTCTGTAGGTTATTTAATGCCGAAATCTAAATATTTTGAACGCAGTGGTATGCCTTCAGCTACAGATAAAATGTATTGCCGGTCAGTTGGCTATAAAATGTATTTTTAGTAATTCTACTATATTGTATTGTTGGTAATTCTACTATGTTGTATGGTTGGTAACTCTACAATATTGTATTGCTGGTAACTATACTATATTGTATTATTGGTAACTCTACTATGTTGTATTGTTGGTAATTCCACAATATTGTATCGTTGGTAATTCGACTATAGTGTATTGTTGGTAAATCTACTATATTGTATCATTGGTGATTCTACTATATTGTGTTGTTGGTAATTCTACTATATTGCATTGATGGTAATCTTACTATATTGTAATATTGGTAGTCTACTTTATTGTATTGTTGGTAACTCTACTACTACTGCTTATTTTGCTTTAAAGATTTATTGCTGGTCATTTTGTGATAAATATGTATTGCTAGTAATTTTAGTATATCTATTGTTGGTAATTTTAGTATATCTATTGTTGGTAATATTACAGTAAAAATGTATTTTATACTTTCTATGTATTTTGTTTTTGTTTGGAGGTTTACGATTTGCCACAGCTGGGACCATAATAGGTGACAGCAACCCGGATCAGGATGGACCTGGAAACAATAAGCCGTGATTCTACGCTCCTCAAATAATCCAATCTCACGATCAGAGGTCTTGCTGCCAGATGTAGTTTATCGTCATGTCATGTACTATCGAGAAACCAGTACGTATCGTATTCACTACACTGTGTAAGACTAGATATTTAAATTTTCACAAATCAGGAAAATGATACGAAATAATATCATCATTAATCCCATGACCTGGTGTGGTCGTAGGGTTGCTATGCAGCCGAGTACCTTAACAGTACCCTGCTAATACCTGTGTTGAAACCTGGAGAGGCATTCATTCTTGGACAAGTAAACCTGGTGGAGAACATCCCGCTCCAGGTCAAGCCACAGCTGATTTCCTTTCAACTATGAAGGTGTATCTTGAACACGGACACGCGTCCGTTAATTCCATCGGTGGAACCCTCCGTTCATTATATTGATATCAGTTTAAGAAGCCCTCCTTCCAACGATGCTGTCATCACCGTTGCATACATAACGATAGAGACTAGTCTAACTCTTTGTGTAAAATGGTCGTTGGCCTTTAGTTGATATTGTTTTTTTAACCGTTGATTGTCAATTTCACTCTCTAAAAAGATCCGGATTGGAGAACCGGTTTTAGATAACCCGATTATGCGTCACGTGGTACTGTGTTATGTGGTATCAGTACCGATCATCAGTTATTGATATAATGACTAGCTGACGTACCCGTCCACGCCGGGTAAAAGCTCAGAAACATCGAGTAGCCTACATGACGTGTTTGGATGTCAGAACTGGGGCAAATATGTCTGGTAAATTATGGTAAAAGTAATGTCTAAGGAATTAACGGATTTTATTTATTAACCCGGCATATTTTTATTATATTAATATTAAACGTTATTTTTAGTGTATATCCATATTTGGCAAGACGCTCCCTTTATTTTAAAGAGATTTTTATTTCCCCACCGGACATTCGAGAAAAATTCGATTTGAGATATACAAAAAAATCCTTAACAAAGAATATGTTCGATCGTAAACCAAAATTGAAATGAAAATGAAATTAAAAATTTCGGACCAAATATTAGGTTGGGTCAAAAATAATGTGGTTTTCTCACATGAAGTTGAACGTCAAAAAACGAAATTATTTTTGCACCAACCTAATACATCCAATATATGAATAGATAGAGATAGATGGAGGTGAGGAAGAATGCGAAATATATATATATATATATATATATTAAGTCATTTTTATGTTAATACATTCTTTTTATAGATACAAATATTTAAGTAAATGCTCTGTTTTATAATAAACAGTATTGAACAACATTTACCGGCCTGAATGCCCGAGATACTTTCCTCCGTAAGTCCTCCGACAGGAATCGAACCTGTATCCTATATGGAACCGTCATATAGCCTGACATGCCTTAACCGTTTCGACCACAGAGGACCGTTCGGTTAGCAAGGTCGATTTTACTGTCTTTAAACTTTAATCTTCCATGAATCTCTCACGTAGAATTCATATCTGCTCATGGCGTATCAAATGTAAACAAATGACGTCACACATTATTTTAAGACATTTTTATGTTTATACATTCTTTTTATAGATACAAATATTTAAGTAAATGCTGTGTTTTATATAAACAGTATTAAACAACATTTACTGGACTGAATATCCGAGACATTTTCATAGAGATTCATGGAAAATTAAAGTTTAAAGACAGTAAAATCGACCCTGGTAAGCGAACGCTCCTCTGTGGCCCAATTGGTTAAAGGCATGTCAGGCTATATTACGGCTCCGTAGAGAATACAGGTTCGATTCCTATCGGAGGACGAAAATTTTCTATGTCTACCGCAGAAAGAAATGGCAACCTACTGCGTGAAAGAATCTGCCTCGTCAGTGATGTATTGAAAGTTACATGATCGCCTAAGCGTGTGTCACGCATGGCACATAACTGAACTGAACCTCTGTGAAAATAAATCCATCGAGATTAGTTTTCTAACAATAAACAATCGTCGACGGGAAGTAAGTCATTTTCTGAAAGACATAATCAGAATATAAACTTACAAAATTTACCAGGAAATATTAATGAATGATTCGGCTGACGAAAATAGGTTTTCACGATTAAATCCAGGATTATATGTCCTGTAGTCGATTATAATCGTAGAGGTTCCACATTTATCAGTAGTATATTTACCCAGGCGAAGCCCATCCCTACTGAATCTGTTATAGTTACTGTCACAATATAATAATAACGTCAACACAGTTTAGTCTGGTTACTTCTATGCCGACAGAAGTGATACTCCTGTTTTTATTCACACACAACAATATGGCCGACACGGTAATTCCGTATCTGAATGATGGCTGAAACGGTGTTTCCGTTTTCTTAGTTCCCGGTTACAACAGTTACATTGTCTACGTTCGGACTAATGAGCTCATCTTGATTATTATTATAATAAAGTTTCGACTTTTGTTCCCAGAACCCTTCTTCAGGTGTCTATCTATCGAGATAACCTTCATAAAATTTCGAACTGAAAAATACATTTGATTTACGGGTCTAGATTTTTCTTATTCCTTGTGTATGTCTACGGATATCTCGTCATATCCTGTTACATCACAACATTCCTTGTCTCTGACTAGGATTTGTCACCAAATTTACAAACCAGATCTTTAATTCACTTGGTTACTGTAGAAACAAATAAAAAAAACACATAACTACAAAGATCAGGATACATCTCTATCTATAAAAGGCAGGGTGGTGTGTGTGTGTGTGTGTGTGTGTGTGTGTGTGTGTGTGTGTGTGTGTGTGTGTCTGTGTATGTGTGTGTGTGTGTGTGTGTGTGTAAAGAATGCACGGCCGCAATTTTCAACGGATTTGCACCAAAATTTACACGAACAAGCTCTAAGTTAGTGAAAGGGCAAGACCGACTTTGCATTTCCCAACTCCCATCGATAGTGAAAATAATCGATTTTTTCATGCTTCTACGGCAGTTTTCATGTAGTTTGCGGCCATTTTCTACTGGTCAGAGTGAGAGCCTATAGCTGGCTGCCACGAATAGGCACGAAGATTCTATTGGCCAGCGTGAGAGCCAACAGCTGACTGACATGAATGTTAACTAGCATGGAAGTAAGGGCAAAAATATTTTAAGTCAAGTGATAGCGATTGCTGTATGAGTCGTACGATTTTTTAATCAAGCACGGGCAACGCCGGGCCATGCTGCTAGTATATAATATAAATAATGGTAGTTCCTGTTGCTTTTCCTATCGTCTCTAGCTTCAATTCTTCAGATTATAAGCTACATAATAGACTGCATTAGTGACGGACATTTTTTTTCTTTTTTTCTTTTTCTTTTTTTTGTCTCGCTTTATTTTATAAGGAAGGGTATCCTATTTACATTATTCGGACACATGGCACAATGGATAAAGGCGTTAGTTAGATCCAATTTCAGGACCCAAAGAGTGTGAGTTCAATACCTGGTTATGGCTGTGGAGAACATGGAGAGGGAAATTAACAGGAAATAACTGATAACTGACATCCATTAGACATGGCACGGGGAACAAGAACAGTCTACCCCAGCCAGCGAAATAAAGGTTTCAGTTCGACAATCCAACCACCTGAAGAAGGCCGGAGCGTACAACAGCCGAAACGTTGTAATAAATATGGCGACAAAGATGAGGACAGTAGTCCGAATAATGTAAATAGCGTACATAATATCTCATCTCAGAAATATAGACAGATACTGAAGGAAGAGTATCGTAGCGTCGTTTCTGGGAAGAAGCGAGAGAAAAGCCGCATGTCAACTGGTTGGCTAAAGTCTCATCTCCAGATGCTGATTTGTCTCCTTTAAAATCGAAGTTTGGCGTGGCATCTTGACTCTTCGAATTCTGACAGCCATTTCTGTGTTCGCAATTTTTTTGGTCTTTGATCTCTCTCTCACTCAGTTTGCGATCATCAGAGTTTACTATTCTGGGCCAGCTAACACATTCAGTTACACCCTTTATATAAATACAAACAGAAACTTTTTTTGTCTGGGTTTGAATTAAGAATTGTCTTCCTTCTCCCTCTTCTTTTAAACCTGTTCCCCTATCAAGGCTAAAGAAACCAGTCTGCGTTATTTTTTTCTTCTTGTACGAAGACCTTCAAAAAGTTGATTATCGTGACTCGCCAAAATTACCTGTCTTTTGTTTCTAGAATTGTATTTTGAACTTTAGCAATTGCTTTCTTTAAGTTTCGGATATGAATCTGAGCAGTTATAACTCTCAAACAAATCTGAATGATTAAAGCGTGCTTTAAAAACCAAATGAAAGCTTACGTGGTTATGAAGCTTTTCGTAGCACTGTGGTCAAAGCACGTCAGATCAAAAGTCGCTTTCTCCTGCAAAAATGGACGCAGGTTCAAATTCTGCTGAATGGCGATTTTTTAAAAATAAGATTTGTCGAATGTTCACTTTAGTAGACGAAATAAAATACTTCTTTAAAATAAACGGACCGTCTACACAAATATGGATATCCGATAAAAATAATGTTTAAAATAATAAAAGGTATGTCGGGTCAGTAAATAAAATTCCATTAATTTTAAGACATTACTTTTATGATACTTTCCCATAGTTCTTTGTCCCACTTCTGATATCCATTCGTACTCATAGGCTACCCGCAGTTGCCCGGCGTGGACGGCTACTTCAGCTAGTTCTTATATCAATAACTGACGAACGTTGCAGCTCATCAAGAGTCTGCTTAGCTTGTTAGTTATTTTCACTAAAGCAAAATTTGATCGATGAATTTATGAATTGTTTTTGTTTTTTGTTTTTTTTTGCTTCTCTTTTTTTTTATCAACTTCGATTCGAAATTTGTTCGGCAACGAAGCTGAAGGAAATTTTAAGAAATTGTTTTCCCAATATTTTAGTTTTTGTATTAGAAATGAAATATGAATTTGAAAATGGAAATGAAATATGAATTTGAAAATGGAAACTGATAGTATAAGAATGGTCAATCTTTTCTTTACACTTTATTTATTCTCGTTGAACTGTATTTTTTTTCATCGTGAGCGACAAAAGATGGCGTTGAAATGGACGTCGGAAGACCAAATTAACTGACCACTAAATACACCAGCAATCGTGTAGGGAATTATAAGGTTATTTGGAAAGTAACTGCATTTATTATTTATCAAAATTGCAATCGTCTTCATTTTCAACGAGGCATCACAATAGGAAAGCTAAATTTACGATGCCGCTTTTAAAAATATATAGGTTATTTCTCGAAAAACAAATTTGAAAGGCAGTTTTCAATTTCTTTACTTTCTTAAATTTCTGTCACTTATGAAACATTCCAGTGATCTAAAATGAAAAGTTGTAGGGGCTAAATTTGAACGGAATAACCTTCCTCCCTAAAGATCGTTTTTTCTTTTTTTTTTGCAATATCATGCTAGCGAATAACACCTTTACTGTTTACCAAAGCAAGATACTTTGGACATAATGCTTCATATATCTGATCAGGTTGATCACCAAAGAGATCTGCGGTGATGGTCCTTCTATATTTCAATTGCTAGTAGTGGAGAACCCATTTCATATTCCACCAGACACAATGCAAATATGTCTGCGGACAGAATACTGGCTTTGGAATTTGTACTGGTTTCCCACTTTCTTTTAACCGCTGGTCTTTTCTTTTTCTACCGAGATGCAAAACCCATTTTTCATCACCTGTAAAAAAGTAACGAAAAAATGAATACTTGGCTTTCCTGATAAAAAGATGACTACCGATGTATTGTTTTGTTCTCGCGCGGAATCTCTCGAGAGGCATAAATCACAACTTTACAGGTTCTCCCAATTCGATATTTTCATGAACAGTTCTTATGCCAAATCTCTGATGCTGTGACGTGGATTCAATTCAGTAGTCTCTTCCAAAGATTCTTCCCTCAGTACAGAAGATCTTCGATAGCGAGATTTGTCAGATATAACATTATCAAAATTTTTAAACGTTTTAAACCAGTGACATATATGAGCTTTCACTGCACAAATGATTATTTTCAATATCTGTGTAACAGTTTTAGCTTAAAACAATAAACAATGACGAACATGTTACTTTTAAAATTATTATTCCCATTGTGTCATTTTTTAGTTTCCGAAGTTTAATTTGAAAGTTGTTGTAAAATAAGGAAAGATTTTGCTGAGTTTGGGGGAAACATTTACCCGATGTTCTCGTGAAAGTTATGAGGTAAAAGGCGGAGAAGGGAAAGTCGCGGTGGGTGACAAAATAACACTGCTTCAGAAACTACAGCAGTTAAATTCCAGAACAAAATACCCAAGGGAAAGTTTTCACAAGGCACTAAGTTTCGCCAACTACTGATTCTATTGACATGAGACAATTGATAAAAACTCGGATCTGGACAAGTCGCAGAGAGATCCATAACTGGATCTGCCAAGCTGTTCTGCTATTAACAAGGAAAACCCGAATGTAACTACTTTTTTAAGAGACATCTGCGCGCGACTCGGGGCATCTTTTGCGTTTATACTGATGTGCGGATCTGGATAAGTTGCAGAAAGATCCATAAGTGGATCTGTCAAGCTGTTTTGCAATGAACAAGGAAAACCCGGATGTAACTAGTTTTGAGAAACATGTCTGCGCGCGACTACTGGCCTATTTTGCGTTTATACAGACGCGCGGATCCGGACAGAGAGATCTATAATTGAATCTGTCAAGCTGTTCTGCTATAAACAGGAAAAACCCGGTTGTAACTAGTTTTGACAGGCATGTCTGAACGCGACGCGGGCCACTTTTGCGTTTACACTGACGCGCGTTTATACTGAGGCGCGAATCTGGACAAGTTGCAGAGTGATCCATAACTGAATCTGCCTAGCTGTTCTATTGCTAACAGGGAAAGCCCGGACGTAACTAGTTTTGACAGACATATCTGCGTGCGACCCCGGTCCTCTTTTGCGTTTATACTGACGCGCGTTCACTACAGTTGTTTTTTTTTGTCTTTGTTGTTTGTTTGTTTTTTCATCTTCACGATAAATTATATACAGTGTATATAAGAGAGTTGTCGGGATCGGAGAAGTCACTTATATCCGGGTTTGGTCTATTTTGTTTTATTAACATAGGCTCTAATTTGGGACCAGATAAAATCTCACTTATATCCGGGTTTCTTTTATATCCGGGTCTCTTATATCTGGGTCACACTGTAATTATGTATTCTAATTTATCGCTTAAACGTTATTTTAATGGACACCCATATCTGAGTAGATTCACTGTTTCTGTTTATTAAACAGTATATCTATTTGCTCCTGTCTTCCGGCTTGAATATTCGGCGTTAAGATACAAAACTGAGCAGAGATGTATTTTTCCAGAATCGTGAAAGGCCTGTCTTCAAAAGCACTATAAGCACTATTCGAACTTTACTTGGCCAGTAGGTTCCTCGTGCTCGAGAGGTCAAAGCACATCAGATCTAATGACGGTTTCACCTAGAGAACGCAGGTTTGAGTCCTACCGGAGAGTGAACATTTTTTTCTAAAAGGATTTCTCGAATATTCAGGCTG
Organism: Acanthosepion esculentum; assembly: GCA_964036315.1. Classification (NCBI taxonomy): domain Eukaryota; kingdom Metazoa; phylum Mollusca; class Cephalopoda; order Sepiida; family Sepiidae; genus Acanthosepion; species Acanthosepion esculentum. The sequence continues at coordinate 73,773,445 of OZ038492.1, read as the reverse complement.
GTAGATGGAAATAAATAAATATACTGTTTAATACATAGAAACTGAACATCTAATCAAATATCCATTAAAATAATTTAAATAATTTAATAACTAAATTAAAAATTTGTCGGATTAATCAATGAGAAATCCATTGCTAATCATTATGTATTAAATTGGCAAAAATGCCTGTTAATTTATCTATCTTTGTTTCCTTCCCATCCTATCGACAGTTGGAAATGATGGCGCTACAATCCAAGCTACAATCCAAGCTCACGTTGTATTGGCTGAGTGATTTATTTTTTACGGCTTTTTGCGGGTGAACAGTGTATGAACAGTCCGTTGAGAAAAGCAATGACTTTCCATACGACTCCTACTATTTAACTCATAGGTGGGGGGAAGAGATGGATTCATAGCTTTCCCAAGTGTATTTGCGGGTAAGACATGTGGAAAAACGAAGACAAAGACTGGAAGCTTTAGAAATGCTTGTTAGATTAAAAGGATAATCTGCTTTAAAATCATTCAATCTAAGAATTAATTGTAGCATTTGGTTGGATGTATTCAGTAAGCGGTTCTTAGCTTAAGCACGTCTTACGGAATAGAACGAGTAAAGGATGTCTGTTGAGCCTCTTAGAGAGTTGCATCGATTGACAAATAATTTCGCAAAGTTATTTTACAAGTTTCAATCCGACATGGCTTATTTAATGCTGAAACCTAAATACTTTGAACGCGCATTGTATGTCTTCAACAACAGACAAAATGTATTGATGGTCATTTTGCTTAAAAAAAATATGGTGACGTTAATTTTGCTATAAATAGGTATTGTTGGTAACTTTACTATAAAAATGTATTTTTATACTTTCATAGTGGTTTGTTTTTCTTTGGACGTTCACCATTTGTCCCTGGGAATAACAGTAATTAAGAGATGGTTCCACGCTACTCAAAACCTCCAATCTCCCGAACAGAGACCTTGCTGCTAGGTGTAGTTTATCGTCATACCCAGGACTCTTAAAACAAAAATAAACTCAACAAATTTCTTAACTGAAATTCCTTACCAGTCCTATTCACTCATTCACACACGCCCGCAAACATACATACATACATACATATGCAGGGTGCAATGAATAAATCGTCAACAATTTCGCGCATGCGCGTTTGTTTTTATTTTGTCGGCTGCACAGTATAGTAGGGTCGGTTAGGCACCGTCTGTGGGGAAAAGAAGAACATAAGATGTTATTACTAAGTAAACTAAGATATTTTTATCATTAAAATCAATCAACAAGGTTTCACTTTTTTGTTTTTATGCTCAAGCGTCTTGCTTATTAATATACCACGTATCTGAATAATTCTCGTCAGTTGAATGACAAAATAAAAAATAGAAAACTATGTTAAGCTTTTCGACGTTCGACTTGTAATTCCAGTTATTTCACTTAAAATCCCGAGACGATGGCTAGATGTGATTTTGTTGGTATCTGACCACCCAAGGTTTTTTACCGGCATACCAGCCTAGACTTTGGAGTTCACGGAAAATACACAATGACTCTCTGAGATTGAGCATCGACGAACAACGATCAAGGCGTAATATGAAAAATGTATGTCAGGACCAAATGACAAAATCTTTGACGATTCAAGGGCAGTCTAAGCTTAAGAAGAAACTTGGGCATTAATACATAAAATATTAATTATTTGTTTCAAAACCGACAGCGTATCGACGAATTCATATAACCACGCACGAAAGTATACGCCTTTTGGATTTCTTAGCGATGAGCTCAAAGGAAGACACATTTGTAGTTTAGCACCTTTTGAGATATGTTTTACTTTCTTAACTACGCAATACTTGGAAAGGCTGCAGTGGATATTAATATTCATTTTAATCAGTCTGGAACGTTTATCAAAGAAATCTATACAATCTTTTGCGACTTCATGACGCTTCCTATATAATTTGTCGCGAAGTTGGCAGTTTAGTATTTAATCTGCTCAATGATATACGGCATTTCGTCGACCGATTTACTATAGTTTGAGGCAGGCATGTTGGCATCAAACGAAGATTTAATTAGTTTAGCCAGCTCAGTCAAGGTAATACAGAGTGTCCCAAAAATTACTTCTGTATTTAAAAATGTCATGTCTGATTTTTAATTGTTTTTTTGGGTTTTTTTTTGTCATGTCAGATGCCTTCGTCCTTGTTACTTTTGTGATGTCAACGAATGCTCGTTATCACGTTCGTAATTCTCGTTGTAGTCGAGATTTTGGAATCGCAGATACTAGTAATAATTTAATAATACTCGTACTAGTAATACTAGTTGGAATAGTAACCGTAGAGTGATCAGTATAGAGGATAGTATAGAGAATCTCGATCACTTAGACGCCACGCTAAATCCTTTACGATCACGGGGTCTACTTATTAGAAATGGAATCACCCATGTTTACTCACTGGTGGTTTCTGTCCAAACTCTGGTGTCGGCAATGACATTTTATCCTGATACAATAGTTTTTTTTTTTTTTATTTCAGAACTTCTATTAACACAGGGAAATTACCCATGGAAAAATTCACAACTGAACAAAGAACCAAAATCACGGAATTTTATTTTAAATTTAACCAATCCATCTAATTTCAGGGGAAAAATTTACAAACTTTTATGGTGACCATATTTCTCCAGCCCATTTGATACAATCTATGTCTTAAATGATATCTCAGGAAAATATCTTTTCCAAGACCATTGTTATCGCTCTTTCCAGCATTGATGAGGGTTTCCATCCTAACCTTTTGTTTGAAGTAGTGTTGAACGTCAACACCATGGACATGTTATTACATATGCTATCCATTTCACCTGTTGCTGCTGCTGATAGTTCTCAAGTGATGTCATTTCTGTTATGTGGTACAATTCTTTGTTTGTACTGCTGTAGCACCAGTTCCCAAGATTCGAAGAAGGATGCTCCACGCGTTCAAATTCATTTTAACCATTGATCCGAGGAAGTTGCTGTATGTTGCTGAGAGTTCAGGTATTTCTGGACAGGTGTGGAGCCACGAATGTTGTCCTTATGAAAGTCTCGATCTAACGCGGCTATTTAAGAACATGTCTCGAGAGATCTTACAGAAATCTTGGAGCGAATGTAAACAAAGAGGAAGATTATACTTAACATCAGGAAGAGGCAGCTGAAGTTCCTGGGCCACATCACGGAGAAGAAGGGTCTAGAGAATCTGATACTCACGGGTCCAATAGAGGGAAAGATGAGAAAGGAAAACAACGCATGACATACCTAGCGGCAAGTGGATGACAGAACGTGGTCTGGGGAAGGTGGCAAAGGAAAGGAACTTGTTAAGGGCTGCAAGGGATAGAGGGAGGTGGAGAGCTATGACCGCCTACGTCCTGAAAGGACACGGCACATAGAAAGCAAAAAAGAAATTTACAGCGTTGGAAGAAACTTCCTCGTGCGTATTCTTTTCTATGCTCCATTTTCTTTATCTTCTATACTAAATATATCACAAATGTATGTAATTGTATTTTAAGTGTTTAGCATTGACTACATGCACATCCGGGATTTCTATGAAGGATTCAGCCTATGTGCCACGATTGGTTTCCTTCCAATTCCAGATCATAGTTTCTGTTTTGGAAAGTTTTATCTTGAGATCTATTTCTGTGAACACTTAGCAGAGAATGTTCTATTCAAGATCATTCTTATCCCATCTATGAATACCTATGTCGTCAGCCGTACTGGGTAAGACGATAAACCGCATCCGCGTCCTGGGCAAGACGATAAACTACGTCCAACACCAAGGCCTCTAACCAGGAGGTTTTGAGGATCCTGGAACCACCTCTTAATTGCTGATGTTCCCAGGTCCACCCTGCCCCGGGGTGGTAGCACCTGTTAGGATTCCAGCTATGGGCAAATAGTTGACCCCACAACCTGACTATGAAAGTGTAAAAATAGATTTTAATACCAGAAATACTTTGTAAAAAAAATTGTATCAGTAATAAATTTTTGAAAAAAGAAGATTTTACTAGCAATAAAAAATCTTCTCAGCATTAAATAACCCGTTGAGGTTCATATGCCACAAAACAAAACAAACCAAACTATACATGTTTTTAAAAAATTATTACCAGCTATATATTTTTTTGAAAAAAATAGATTTTAATACCAGAAATACTTTGTAAAAAAAATAGTATCAGCAATAAATTTTTGAAAAAAGAAGATATTACCAGCAATAAAAAATCTTCTCAGCATTAAATAACCCATTGAGCTTCATATGCCACAAAACAAAACAAAATATATTACCAGCTATACATTTTTGAAAAATTTACCAGCTATTCATTTTTGAAAAATTTACCAGCTATTCATTTTTGAAGAAAATGGAAATTTTGTCGGCATTAAATAACCCATTGTGGTTGACATGCCGTAAAACAAAACAAACCAAACCAAACTGATTATTTTACAAAGAATGCATATTCTATTCATACGAACCTATCCTAAAAACCGTGTCGCCATTAAATAACCCATTGAGGTTGATATGCCGTAAAATAAGATCGACCTAACCAAACTATGTCGTCAGAGTCTCTATTGGTCTCGGGGGGGGGGGTAGGATCGTTCTCTCCTGTTATTAGATTCGTTTGGGGTGTGGTATGGAACGTTTAAACGATCAGTGCCCACCTTTTCATATTTGTGTTTGTAAATGCGCATGGCATAACCGAAGAAAAGTTTAGACTGGAGTCCTCATTTTTCTCTTTGTCGTACTACTGATGAAGTTTGAAATATTTCCGTATTAGCGTCCTCACCAGAAATGTAAAATGTTGTAGATCGATAAAGATCCTGTATTAGATCGATGCATTTCAGTGGATTCAGAGTTTGCACGGCGATTTCTAATGGATGAGAAAAGGAAGTCTATATTGATGTAGCCATATGCTGCTATGAGGTCGATATAGTTGGTATATAGTTTCTTATTAGAGAGGTATTTATTGCTGGAGTTATTTAATGACATCTATGCTGTCATTAGGAGGCACGTTGGAGTAATGGATAGCGGCTCGGATTGAGGAATTCGGAGAGCCGAGTTCGAATTGCAGTCGGATCCATTATATTTACTTACGTGCTAATACCCTTGGGAAAGGTATGAATCATCTTCTTCTTCCACCAGCTGTGGTTAAATCTATAGCCTTGGACGGCAACTGATCTCCCGCAGAAAGAAATGGCAACATACTGCGGGGAAAATCTGCCTTGTCAGTCATGTATCGAAAGATACATGATCGCCTAAGCGGGTATCACGCATGGCACATAACTGACTAATTGATGCTATCATTATGTCCCTTGTTTTGTAAGGAGTTGATTTTCATAAAACGATGAGAACATAGTTAATATAAATTCATTAATACTTTTATTATAATGGATCAAATGTTTACAGACCACCAACAGAATTAAATCTCTATTCAATATGTGCTTTAAACTTTTTTTATATTTTGCACAGCAGTAAAACGACGCAACTGTGTTTGGTGTTATGGGACTAATCGTAAACATTTTTTAAAAAAAATAGCATTCAATTTCTGCTTACGACCTGTGCAAAAAAATCATATGAAAATTTAGCAAATATTTTCAGAGCACTTGTGCATAGAATATTTTTTTAAATTTTTCGCAGTAATTCAATATTCTTTTCTTTTTTATCACGCTAAGATCAATATGCTCGTCATATGAAATAAATATTTGATGCGTTTTTTCACCACAGTGAAACATAATTTTGTACGAAACTAACTAGAACTGGAAATACATTTGGGATAAGAATCTACTTGAAGGCATTTTCTATAGAAAAATCGATAGAAATTGGCTCGTTATTTATTTAGATTGTAGACTATTACAGAAGACATGATGTGATGGTGGTGAGTCAGCTACCGCGCCGAAATGGAGGCTGCTCTTTTGCTTACACAATAATACATATAGGATAGGCATGAATCCACCTCCCCAGATATGGGTAAAATACTAATCAAGACTAGTCTCTTTAGCATTGGTATAGCAACCAGTTTAAAAGAAACAATTACGCTTTCAAAACCATGGAAAATGCAACGGAAAACCACTGTACTACCTTTCCAAAGAAAATTCATGGAAATTCAGAGATAAGAAGAGAAGCAGTGAAGAGCCTTATAGCCTAAGTTCTAGAAAGATCATAGCATTCAGATAAAATATTTTGGAAAGCCTCTGGTGTGTCTTGATTCCCTTCATTTATATGTTCGCAATTCAGTTATTTATAAAAATAATAATAGTAATTATTATTATTATTATTATTATTATTATTATTATTATTATTATTATTATTATTATTTTCTTTGATATCTGGCGTTTACACATTTCTTTCCTAAGGTTAGAAATGGCATCATGACACTTTCCACTGCAAAAAAAAAATATTATTATTATTATTATTATTATTATTATTATTATTATTATTATTATTATTATCATCATCATTTGTATATGTTGTGTTTGCTACTTTGTATCCTGTAGAACTGGGTCCAAATTGTGGTCTATAGGAGAATTGTCATTTAACTGATAGCACTTTATTTAGTATATGGGATGTTTCTAGTAGGGCGATCTTCTAGGCAAATTGTATGCTGATGTTACCTGAGACACTGTTAGTAAAACAGCCCATTACTTTTCTCGCGTGTCCCCGAGCTCCGATTACTATTGGTACAGTCTCAGTTCCACATCCTGTTAATCTCGATTCTCACGTATTTGGACAATTTCTCGATAATTTTCATGGACGTGTTTCTCTCAGATCCTACTGCTATGTCAATACGCATACACCGCCTGAATTTCTTGTCTTTTATTATCATATCAGGTCTGTTGGCTTTTATTTCCCTGTCAGTTTTAATTGGTATGTCCCAGAGGATAGTTACATCGTTATTTTTAGTAACTGTGTCAGTGTCTCACAGTGGTTTTAATTTTGTGCTTCTTGCATATCTTCCAGTTCACATATGTCTCTACCTTATGCCCGTGGGTATATTAATTAATTAATTAATTAATTAATTATTATTATTATTATTATTATTATTACTATTTCCTTTGGTTTCTGTTGCATACATATTTCCTTCCAGATCCCTACCAGAGACCTAAGTTCAGAAATGACTTCATGACATTTCCACTGATCATTTTTTGTAAAAAAAAACAAAAAAAATAAAAATAAAAACAAGAAAAAAATCTAAGATCACAAACATTTTACACAGATAAAGCTCTTTGTAATATGTAAGCTGTACTTGTGAGTACAATGTTTTTCATTTATGTAAGGAATGGGCTACCATGAATCCGTTCAATGAGTCTGTTTGAATCTTTTCCAATCAATCTAAGGGCTACAACTACAAGTGGAATTATTGATGCCCTCATATGCCACAGTTCTGAGATTTCTACTTCAAGCTCCTCGTATTTTGATAGTTTTTTAAAGATCCTCAAAGATATATTACAGTCTGCAAGAACTGCTATGACAATAAGAAAACACATTATATTCTTGTGATCACGATGTCTGGGTGATCAGATTTGATTGTTCTGTCTGTGTGTATTGTAAAGTCCCATAAAATTATTACAGGTCCTATCTCTGTAATCGGGTCTGGGTGATGTTCATACCAGTTTCATGCAGTTTCCTTCCCGTAAAAGTTACATATTATTATTATTATTATTATTATTATTATTATTATTATTATTGTTATTATTTAGTGAGGGTGCAACAAACCAGCAAAATGATACCTGGAAAGAGATATACGAAACCTAATACACCCATAGAAAATTTTCGTTCTCCGACAGGAATCGAATCTGTATCCTATACGGAACCATCATTTCGCGTGACGTGCCTTAACCGTTCGGCCACGAAGAAGCGTCCAGTTAGCAAGGTCGATTTTACTATCTTTAAACTTAAATCTATAAAAAGAACGTTAAACATATCATAAATGTCTTTAAAATAAATTGTCGGACATTGTCCAATTCAAAAATAAATGACGTCATTTGTTTACATTTGATACGCTAGAGCAGATATGAATAGAAGAGATTCATGGAAGATTTAAGTTTAAAGATAGTAAAATCGACCTTGCTAACCAGACGCTGCTCTGTGGCCGAAAGGTTAAGGCACATCACGCGAAATGATGGTTCCGTATAGGATACAGGTTCGATTCCTGTCGGAGAACGAAAATTTTCTATGAAAATTTCTCGGACATTCAGGCCGGTAAATGTTATTTAATACTGTTTATTATAAAACAGAGCATTTGCTTAAATACTTGTATCTATAAAAATAACGTTAAACATATCATATCATATGTATATTACCAACAATAATTTGAAAAAACTCTGTTTATAAAGATATTTCAATGAAACTTGATCTCCTACACACTGATCTCTTACAAAGAATACGTGAATCCTTTTCTTCTACCCCCATATTTACCCTTTGGGCAAATAGCAGGACAGACCGGGTTCTATAACCTTTGATGGCAACTGGCATACCGCAGACATAAATGCGGGAAAAAAGCTGCCCCTTTTGATATATGATCGCCTAAGAAAGCATATAACTGACTCAATTTGAGTTGCTAACCAGACGCTAAATGGTATAGCACGTCAGAACAAATGAAGGTTCCGTGTAGGATACAGGTTCCATTCCTGTCGGGGGACACATATTTTCTACGAAATTTCTCGGACATTAATAGTGTTTATTAACAGGGCATTTAATTAAACAATTATATCTATAAAAATAAAATAAAATAATTGTCAGATTTAGCCCATTATATATATATATATATATATATATATATATATATATATATATATATAGTGATGTTCGATAAAAGTGACTCACCTTATCCTTTAAATTTAGCTCAACTTTCGTTTCATCGGAGAAGAGAATATTCTTCCAGTCTTCTACGGTGAATTTTTTGTAATAGTCAGCCCATTCAAGTCTCTTGTCTTTGTTGGCTTTGCTTATTAGCGGCGTAAACCTTCGTGTACAAGATTTGTAGCTTTGTTCTAACAGCCATCGACGGACTGTTGAAGAGACAAGACTAACACCTTGCTCTTCGCTTAGCCTGGCTGCAGTTTCTTGGCTAGTTATAGTCCTATTCTTCGCAACTTCTCTATTGATTACCCTGCCATCAATCATTCTATCATCAATCTTTTTCTTTCGTCCCCCTTGTTTCCTTCCTTGGAGCAGGAGTGGCATCATTATGTGCCCTAATTACTCGAGAGACAGTTGATTGCGAGGTTATAGCAATTTCTGCAATTTCTCTCGTAGACTTGACTGCCTTTAAGAGGGCAATAATAGATGCCTTAAATGGTTATGATGCGTGTCTGTACCCTTTCATCTGTTTAGTGAATTTAGTGGCTATTTCAAGCTGTTTTTATACTGTATGAGGCTTTCTGGAATATTATGGAATACTCTAGATTTAATTTAAGCTGATCTAGAATTCTCTAGAATATTGTTCTTAGTGTATTGTAAAATAGTTTTCAATATTTTGTCAAAAGCTCTTTAAATTTACCAGTTTAATCATTAGAATGCGATATCTGAGTCACTTTTTTTGCACACAGTTTTTTTTCCCTGAATCTCATTTATATCCAAATTTATAATTATCAATAGAATACGTTAGGGTGAATAAACTTTTTTCCTAGGTAGTCGGGAAGGGGTTTTTATATTAGTAAGATTAAAAATTATTTTAACCCCAAAAACAACCGACAAAAAATATATTACCAAAAAAAAAATCAGGTGAGTCACTTTTATCGAACAGCACTGTATATATTACCAGCAATACATATTTAAAAAAATATATTACCAGCAATACATTTGACTCTCGACCAATACCCTCTTTTTATACTTCAATCCTACACACTGATTTCTAACAAAGAATACATTTTCTAATCATACGAACCTATCGTAAAGATTTTGACGGCATTAGGTTGATATGCCGTAAAATAAAATAAAAAGCAAGCCAAATCGTTTGCATAGTTCCTACTGTATATTATTTCCTGCACTGTCATGGCTTTTTTGTACTCTTTCTGGGTTACTTTATTGTATTCATTGGTTATGTAACTGAGTGTCTCGTCTCTTTCTTCACAGAGGAAGCAGCTAGTTTTATAAAAATCGCCTGCCTATTTTACGTATACTTTTTGTCCTTGTTGCTTTCCCTTATCTTCAATGTTAGTCTGAACGCGAGTATCTTATGCAAGTTCTTGTTCTTGATACAATGACAGTAAGTTTTTTTTTCTGTTTACTTCATCAATTTCTTCACTATTGTTTCTGATTTAAGCAAGTTTATCGTCTCACTTTTTCTTCGGTTCTATAATTCTTGCAGTCGATTAATCGAAGCAGTTCAACATGTGCCAATAAATTCCTTTCCTTTTAATTTCTCCCTGGCAATGGTCTGATTTGCAGTGTCTGACAAAATAGCGACATCTGACGAATTGTCATTTGTTTACGCTCACTAGATCTAATCTATGACATTGGATCGGTTAAACAGGTTTTACATGGAAGTCTTCGAGAATATTATATAATATGAGCAGTCGAATACAAATTGTTTACATAATTCTAAATAGATGGTCGTTTTAATTAAGTCATGTTTATTCTATAGACCATCTGCCTGAAATCAAAGATCAGGTTTCTGCGTGCATTGGCGCTCTCAATTTTTCTGTATACCTGCGACATTAACAGAAGAATTATGGCGTCTCTTAACGTAGATCGTAGGGTATGACGATAAACTACATTTGGCAGCAAGGTTTCTGATCGGGAGATTGGAGAGTGTGGATTCACCTCTTAATTGTTGTTGTTCTTCCCAGGTCCACCCTGACCCGGGTTGATAGTACCTGTTAGGATCCCAACAATGTAGTGCTGTGAATTGTATGAATATATGTTGCGTTATTTATATTTAAATTTATTTAATAATGTATTATGCATGTTTATTATTTTTTCATACGCATAATAGTTGGAATATAATAAGCAAGAGTTTGTTTATATACGCGCATTGATATAAGAATATGTATCGAAAACAAATGCTGAATTTGCAATTAAAAACGTCGTAAAAATAGATCAACGGCCCTAGCTCAAGAACCCCTTATTTAATTTTACTGAAATTTAGCACTGCACTGAGCAGACGTTCAAGATACAATATGCCCCTATATTGGTTGGTATATTATGTATCACATACATGCATTAGTGTTTATATATATATATATATATATATATATATATATATATATATATATATATATATATATATATATATATATATATATGAATTACATATAGATAAAATTCAATACTCCATATGATGTATGGTCATTTCACCCAGAACGGGATTGTCAACACCAGGGTGTTAAATAAAAAAAAATCTAACACCTTGATGTTGACAAGCCCGTTCCGCGTGAAATGACCATATATCACATGTGGTATTGATTTTTATCTACATGTAATTCATATATACTCTGTAATAAATATACTGAGCTCTCCTCTGTGGATCAGTTTTAATATTATATATATATATATATATATATATATATATATATATATATATATATATATATATATATATATTGTCATCCACAGACAGACTGTTTCGCTGTATCACAGCTTATCAGTGTGGCTAGACGTCCGGTTGCCTCTGGCTAGAATCGAAAACTGGCTGAATTCGCGTCAGTCGGAAATTTTATCCTGAAGCTGTTGGCTCACGGCAGAGAAGAAGGTGAATTTAAGCGTATTTATTTTTAGATAAACACACAGTGACTGAGAGAACTCGATTCGATTTACCGAGGAGTATATTATAATATTTATATTTAATTTTCTACTAAGATTCACTTGGATTACTTACCACTGATATATATATATATATATATATATATATATATATATATATATATATATATATATATAAATATATATATATATATATATAGCATAATGATAGGCCACGTATACTTTCTTGATATGTATATAATATCTGGATAAAATAATTCTAAAATTAGACACATATAAACTAGGGGTAAACAAACACGTGGATATTTTAAATCTACATAAATATTTCAACAGTTAAAAATATTTTAAGAAATATTTCTTGAGTTATGGTCAAAAAAACCTTTTAAACAACATTTAAGACACTATCATCAGTCTTCCGCCAAAGATTCAAACAAAGTCGCATTGCACATCACGTGACATGCACGCTTCACGACAAACGCTGTAAACAAACACACAAACACGGTATCTCATTTGATTTCTGAGGAAAGACCTAGGTGGTCTGAAATATTAAATAAATAAATATATACAAAAACACAGAAATAAATACTTTCATATAAAAAACACCCAATTTTGTTTCATTTATATATATATATATATATATATATATATATATATATATATATATATGTATATATAGTAAAGGTAATAAATAAGTTGGTAGATAATCCAAATGGATCCTAATAATAATATATTAAAACTGATCCATAAAAAGAACCCAATGTATTTATTATTACAGAGCGAATAATTTTGTTTCATTTATATATATATATATATATATATATATATATATATATATATATATGTATATATAGTAAAGGTAATAAATAAGTTGGTAGATAATCCAAATGGATCCTAATAATAATATATTAAAACTGATCCATAAAAAGAAACCAATGTATTTATTATTACAGAGCGAATAATTTTGTTTCATTATATATATATATATATATATATATATATATATATATATATATATATATATATATATATATATATATATGTATATATGTATATATAGTAAAGGTAATAAATAAGTTGGTAGATAATCCAAATGGATCCTAATAATAATATATGAAAAATGATCCATAAAAAGAAACCAATGTATTTATTATTACAGAGCGAATAATTGCTACACAATAACATCCAACATTACCTCATATGGGGAATAGGTTTATTTCAACTGACGAGAAATTTTTCAGTCTTATTCAAACCCAGTATAGACTGAGTTCGTGTCAGAATTAGAAATTTGACTGTGACAGCTACAAAACAAACCGTCGAAAAGCTAATACAGATTTTATCTATTTCAATGTTTCAGTCAGGCAAAAGGCACGAGTGAGTGGTCAGGGGAGGGTGGAAGGTATTAGTTTTAAAGGGAAGACATTTTATAAATTTTTTTTCGTCGGTAGAAATAAGCTTATAGCCAATATGAATTAATTTTGAATTTTGTGTCCTAACTATCTATATATCTATATATATATATATATATGTGTGTGTGTGTTTTTGTGTGTGTGTGTGTGTGTGTGTGTGTGTGTGTGTGTGTGTGTGTGTGTGCGTGTACTTGTGTATGTGTGTGTGTGGCTTCACAAAACAATTCGGGTAATTTGACAGGAAGGATCAATTTGTTCGTCTGCCAATTTATCCGAAATATTGATTGTTATTTCAAACATTCTTCGAAGTCACTCCATCTAGAAATAAAGATGTTTTATTTCTAGTGACATATTTCTTTTAAGAACCAACTTTGAGCCTTAAGCTACACAGACATATATATATATATATATATATATATATATATATATATATATATATATATATATATATATATATATATATATATATGTTAGTTAAAAGAAATATGATTATATTTAGGTATCCGTATCGTCAAATCCCGCTGAAACCACTCGTACTCTTTCTCGAAGTAAAACAGTCTCGAGTCCGGTCAGTGAATAGATGAGGGTTTACTTGTGAATATCGGGTACTGTAATCAACCTTTATCAAAATATATTGTTAAAATATATTTCGACCTTAAATCTCTTAATGCTCCAGAATGAGTTGATAAGCCGTAAAAACAATCAAAACTTATTTATATCTTTGTGATAGTAAAAGCACAATATGCGAAACAAATTTGGGTTAATTTACAGTTTAGCACCCGCACTCAGTTCGCATTAAAAATTTCCAGAATACTTACATTTATGTGGAATTGTACATGCTTCATTCGAATCTGGCTTGATAAATTTGATAAAATCCAACGTTTTGGATTTATCAACAGTAAAAGTTCGGATTCATTCGCGTTGCGGTAGCCATTACTATCATTGTTTGTATACATTCGCTGCGGAAAAAAATCTATGAGTGGAATATTCACTTGTCTTGATTATTGCGCAAGCAATATAGTTGTCTTGCGCAGTAATTGAGACAAGTTGAGACAAGTAAGATCAGTAAAAATAAGGCCGTATACTACGTACTCTTCCGCGCTTTGCTATCCGCAGCGAATGTATGCAAACGACAGTAATGGCTGCCGCCAACGACGCGAATGAATCCGAACTTTTACTGCGATGAATAAATTGTCGTCTAAATAACGCAAAAATTAAAATGATATTGACATCTCATTTTAACAGATATATTTACCAAAATTAAACAGAAATATCTTGAAGTTCTAAAGAGTAAGTTTATTTAATAAAATCGCCATCGGCTTTAACCATAGCCTCCGGACAACTTCAGAATCTCCTGCAAGTTTTATGGACTGTCTCCTTGTTTCAGTTTGAGAATGCCGTCATAATCCTTACATTCAGATCATTTTTGGTATTACAAGAATTTTGCTGGTCTCTCGCTCAAATACACATAATAATCAAGAGGGTTTAAGTGCCGGGAGTTAAGTGGCCAGACGTAAGGTGTGATGTAGTCGCAGAAATTGACCGAGAGCCATGACTGGGTTATTCTGCCTGTGCAGCATGTTGCAGAGTCATGTTGCAAGACATAGGATCTTCCAGCAGACACCCTCTTGACTCTGAGCAGCACCATCTCCTCTGTGCACTTGTCGGCCTCCGTGTTGTGCCAGAGGCTATCAGAAAAAAAATTCAGCAGTTCATTTTTTATCAGAACAATCAGAGCGAATTTTCCGAGATTCTGTACCTTCGTAATCACCATTAGACTCGTCCAACTCTTTCTCGGTCCTCTGCACTGTCCTCAGATTTTCACCCAAATACTCTGAAATGTTCGAATTGGAGCATCCGACGCGAAAGTCAATCAGTAGAGCATGCTGTTTCCAAATTGCTGGCGGAGTGAATTGCGTCATGGTGCTCATTTTCCCACAGACGGTGCACAGCTGACACTACTATACTATGCAGTCGGCAATATCAAAAGCAACTAACGCGCAGGCGCGAATTTAAGATGGCGACAATTTACCCATCGCAACCTGTGTGTGTATATATATATATATATATATATATATATATTAATTGATATATATGTGATATATATATATATATATATATATATTAATTGATTTTTTTTAATAATTTTTATCGTTCAAAATATATATATATATATATATATATATATATATATATATATATATATATATATATATATATTATACTAAAAAGAAAGAACAGTAAGATATATAATCCGGTGTTCTTATTGATATTTTTATTTTTACAAAACAGTACTCAATGTAATTTTACAGAGCATAAATATTATAAATTAACTGATTTATTTTTATATATATATATATATATATATATATATATATATATATATGAATGTATATACAGTGTAACCCGGATATAAGAGACTCGGATATAAGAGAAACTCGGATATAAGAAAGATTTTCTCTGGTCTCAAATTAGAGCCATACTTACCTAAACAAATGTCGACCAAACCCGGATATAAGAGAAACCCGGATATAAAATACTTCTTCTCCGGTCCCGAAAATTCTCTTATATCCGGGTTACACTGTATATATATATATATATATATATATATATATATATATATATATATATATATATATATAATAGACAGGCAGAACCGAGAGAAAATTCCTTGAAAACCAAACCAGTGCGTGTGTCTGTGGTGTGTGGCCTATTGATATAAAAGGCTTCTCTTTTTTTACAAAATATTTATTTATTTATAACACTTTTTTTTGTTAATGCACTTAATGCTGAATCTTATCTTCACTGACTGAATAATGTATGAAATAATAAATAGGAAATAACTATGCATCAGGCAACGGACAGATTAAGACATGATAGTATATATCCCTGAGATTTCGATGCTTTTCCTCTTCCCAAATTCAGCTTCATAAATATTACTGAAGGCCAACGCAATCATATTAATATCGCAATAAAGGGAGAACATTCGAATTTTGAAGCTCTCCCAGGATATGTAAAATTTACCTTTCTACTACATAGTTACTGTATTAAGTCTGCTATCGCACTGGGTCTAAGAAAAACCGGCTACATCGATAAATTAAAGGTTATTTTATTGCTATGAAAATGTGACGAGAAAACGTGACGTGAGCAGGTGCGGTTAGCGAAGAGGCGCCAATCGACTTGCTTGACGCAGAATTGCCACAGACTTTTGATTTGGAAAAAAACACACAGTATCTTCGAAGTGCAGCAAAATAAAGTAAAATGAAATAATGTCTTTTTTGCGAATCATCGCGTTTGGTTCCTGTTAACATTTCGTAAAAATTACATTGGACAAACACACACACAAACACTCAAACACACCCACACACACACAGATTTTCACTGTGTTTCACGCGCTTGAAGTCTAACTCTAGACTGTTAAACGAATTGTATGATGTTTGATTAAAAAGTATCGAGACTGGATGTATAAAACGAAAACTACAATACATATCAATTCTTCACTTGATCTTTGTTGCGGCCTTGTTAGGGTTTGAAATAAAGACACAAGAGAGGGATTGAGTTAAACAAATATATTAACAGAAACAGTAATACAAACATATACCAACGAGAGTGTTACAGCAAGAATGTTCGGTCCGACTGTCAGAGCTGACTGCTGGAAACTTCCTTCTCCAAAAGGCAGTACCTGCTCCTATTTATAGCTGGGAGGATACATGCCTGCGTGGGTAAATTACCATAACATATACTAATTAACCCATAGCTGGAAGAGAAGCGGTTGATTCATGCCTTTCCCAAGGGTATTTACGCTTAACTGAATATAACGGACACTACGGATATTGGAACTTTTTGGGTTTAATAATGTTTTTAGGGACACAAGTTATACTGTTTTGGCCTTGTTAGGGCCAGAATTAAAGATATAAAGAGAGGAATTGAGTTAAACAAATATATTAACAGAAACAGTAATACAAACATATACAAACGAGAGTGTTACAGCAAGAATGTTCGGTCAGAGCTGACTGCTGGAAATTTCCGTCTCCAAAAGGCAATACCTGCTCCTATTTATAACTGGGAGAGTCAATGCGTGCATGGGTAAATTATCATAACAATCTTTGAAGTAGTCTCCTTCTGAAGCCACATGCTTTATCCACCGTTGATTCCATTCATAAAAACATTCATGGAACTCCTTTTTTTGGCATAGCGAGCAGCTGCGTTGTCGCCTTCTCTTGGATTGCCTCAATGAATCCTTTTCCTTTGAAGTGCGAGAGAAGCGAGATCTAAATAATATGGTGTTTGCCGGACCTGGAGAATGTTGTATTTAGACAAAAACTGCTGCACAAGCCGTTGTCACTGATGAAAACTCTGTAGTGCGGGTAACACATGGTGAGGCAGAGAGGACAGGCATTTTTGAAACGGCTATTACTCAGGAATACGTCCGCCCTCTCCGTCTCACCCATATAAAACCACATTCTGCACATTTTCCTTCCAAGCACTGCTATAAACAAATGGCGTGAGCGATATGTCAGTATGCATGAGTGACAGAGGTCAAGGTCAAACTGTGGCAAGCGGCTTCACTCTGCGTATTTTAGCTTCGTTAACAGAGCAACAATCCCGAGACATTTTGATCAGATCTTGTATAAGACGAGGGTTCGATGACTTTCTAAGTTTAGCGCGCAAACCAATTCTCTAGTTCGATCGACACTGAACGACTTCAATGTTGCCCTTGTACAACTGTTGTATATCTTCTCTCGGCCTCACCGGCCGGGGTCGCAAATTTTTTTTGCGTCCAGAGATGAAAGGCATCAAACACGGTTAATTTTCACTTAACTATTTTATTAATGTCAATATGTACTAACCATCCAGTGGGGGTCGTTCCATCTTCACTGGAGAGCCGTTTCAGACACGAAAGAGAACGCGACTACTTCGCTTGACGGTTATGAAACAATTATGTGATAAACCTCTCTTTGTGTACCCTTCCCACGTTAGCTCAGCCAGTCAAAATCGACTTCCTTAATTTGACTTGCATCTGACCTCGAAGGTCAACCTCCGGAAGTCGCAGCTGAGATACAACTCCCCTAAAATATATGTCTGCTAGACTATTATTTAACATCAGGTCATTTACGCGACCTTTTTATTTCCCGCAGAATTAACATTGCAAGTCTATCGCTACGCTATTGCTATTTACATGGTAACTGTTCAGAGGAACTCCATTATTTAGTTCCACCAGTTCAGATCTTTGCCCTTGCCTCATCAACGGAGTCAAACTATATACTTTCCTTATTCCACTTTAAGGAGGAACTTTCACAAACAGCTTTGTTCCCAAGAACTATTGATTCGTGGAACAGACTTCCATGCTTCCTCTAACATTACAAGCTTAAACTTTTCTTGTTAAGGGTCGATTGTTTTCATGTTACGGATCGATCGTTATCAATTCTCCATCACTTCGTACTTCTTCCTCATACATTAATGTCAAACTTTTCATTCAGTAAACATACACCTTGAGTGGCTCTCGAGCCTTGTACTGAGTAAGCATTAATAACAAATACAAGATACATAAAATTTTTAAAAATTAGAAAATACAAGTCACCAGATGCTAGATTTATTTCAGTTACTTCCATTCTCCCATTTTCCTCTCTACTCATAGCCTTGCGCCAGACAATCAGTGGAATATTTAAGCTTTCTCTATTACGAACCCTTACAATAAACCAGCAGAATCCTGGAGGAATTAGAATCTTGGCAGGATTCATTATTGGTGGGCAATAGCTGAACGATATAAGATATGCAGATGACAGTGTTGATAGCAGACACTGAAAGGAAGCTATATGAATTCCTACAGAAGGCAGTAAAGGAAAGCATTAATTGTGAGGAGATAAAATACATGGCTGACAGAAAAAAGGAACAGCCTCAGATGCGATCTACAAACAGGAGACATCAAAATAAAGCAAGTACAAAAATGGAAATAACTAGGAATTAATTTGAGGATATAAAATGCGAAACCCAAATCCGAAGGCGCATAGGAACAGCGAAAGATGTCTTCCAAAATCTAAGCAAAGTATTAAGAAACAGAAAATTTTTCTTTAGAAACAAAGATGAGTCTTTTCTTTTCTTTTTATGTTCCATGTTCTTTCAGGGCGTAAGCGATCATAGCTCTCCACCTCCCTCTATCCCTTGCAGCTCCCAACAAGTTCCTTATCTCTGCCACCCCACCCCCGCTAGACCACGTTCTGTTATCCACTTGCTTAAATCCGCCATGTCACGCGTTGTTTTCCCTTGTCTCTCTTTCCCTCTATACGACCCGTGAGTATCAGATTTACCAGGCCCTCCCTCATTATGTGTCCCAGAAACTTCAGCTGACTCTTCCTGATATTAAGTATAAGCCTCCTCCTTGTTTGCAAGCTCTCTAAGGCCTCATCGCTGCTCACATGCTCGGCCCATGATATCCTTAGCATACTTATGTAGAACCACATCTCTCTCGTGTTGAGTCTCTTCTTTATCTTTGAAGAAATCGTCCAATATTCGCTGCCGTAAAGAACAACAGATGTCACGTCACAGCTCAGTATTCTTTTGTTTGTTACCAAAGAAATCCTCCTGTCTCGCAGTATTCTACCCAGCTTTTGGAATGTTCCCTTGGCCATCCCAATACGCCTACGGATCTCAGTACTGAACTGTTAAGGTAAACAGTAAATAACCTATCTATTTTGTTGGCAGAACAGCGATTAAAAGAGACAGTAAAAAGAGAATGGTCATTAAGAACCACGAAGGAGAGAAATTTATGGAGATCTATGATCGTCCCCGTCCTGAAAGGACACGGCACATAGAAGAAGAGGAAATAGAAAAAAAAACAACTCCCCCAAATCTCGTGATGTGGTTAACAGAAAATTTGCTAATTGTCAGCATGAAAATCCAAATACATACATAAAACAAAAGAGAAAACCAAATATTTAAGTCGTGTTGTTCTTATCGCTGCCGATTATAATTTACGTTTCATAAAAATACCGGAACGCTTTTGAGACGTCAATTTCCATACTTTTTGTCCGTCGCGAAACCGATGTTTTTGTACAGAAATAGCCTCATCCTATTCTTTTGCTGTTGATAATAATTGCTATCAATTTAACTTTAAATTAACATTTGGGAACAATTTGGGGTAAAATTGTAACAGAGAATCGGGTCAGCTCGATAACAGACCCCGAGTTGGTTGTATGTGGTGCAATAAGCACCAGGAGTTACGTCCCCTTCCACAATGGGATGTTGAGAGAAGAATAGGTGGCGCTGCCTATTTGCATATGAATGATACTGGGCAGGTATTAGCCAATAGTCAGCGTGGGTCTGGGACTGGGAGGGCTATTTAACACCAGTGTTTTTCTCCGTCGAAAAGGGCGCTTTCGACGTGCGGAAACCAGATCAGACTCATATAAGACAGGGCAGGAATTGAAAGTAAAAGATGGTCTTTCACAATCTATGAATCTAATTTACCGTGAAAGAAATTATCAGATTAGAGATCGAGCCTCGTTTTCTATTGCTCATTCCAGCAGCTTACCGCTGAAGAACTTGTGGACACAAACGTGTTATAATAAAAAAACAATAAAAAGGGTCTATACTGAAAAGTAATAAAAAAGGGTTTTAATAAAAATCAAGAAAAAGACGCTTTAATTAAAAGTTCTGTAGTAAAAAAGCAGCAAATAGTTGGAATAAAAAGCAACAAAAAGACATTTTAAATAAAATAAATAAAAACTATACAGCAATAGAAGCCGTAGAACAGCGGTTTAATAAGAAAAAGTAAAAAGTTCTGCAGGTAAAAGCAATAAAAATGAATTGTAATGAAAATTGAGTTTTAAATAAAATCAATAAAATAATAATAATAATAATTATATTAATAATA
>OZ038492.1:73700001-73740001 GCA_964036315.1 Acanthosepion esculentum | reverse complement strand
ATAAATAAGATAGCTAGCTAGCTAGCTAGCTAGCTAGCTAGATAGATAGATAGATCATGAACAGAATAAGATAGATAGATAGATAGATAGATAGATAGATAGATAGATAGATAGATAGATAGATAGTAGCTGAAATATATAGATAGATAGAGAGAGAGAGAAATAGATCATGAATGGAATAAGATAGATAGATAGATAGATATGAACAGACCAAGTGAATCATATACTAATTAGCTGAGATAAGTATTTAACTTCATAACACTTAAATATCATCCCGGCTGTAGCATGCAGTGGCATGGACATATTTACTGGTGCCATAAATGCTATTCTTCCCTGCCGCTCCGCACTTCTGGCCTTTTACCAGTCTATTTTAATAAATACTTGATGTGTGTGATAGAATTGCATATTTTCAACAGTAGTCACCGTGCCACCGTGGCAATCCCAGATAAAATCCAAGACCACTGTATCATTACGGGTATATTTTTATGAGTTTGAAATGATTAAGGTTAGAAAGGAAGAAAATGCATTCATTTTGGACTCGATAGAAAGATTCATTCTCCTAACAAAAAGGCCCGCACGACTTATTGAAAATAAATCCCATTTCTGAAATTCGATATATGATTATCTGACACACGGGGGTTCACTTGATTCACTAACCTACCCAGAAAGAAATTTTTAAAAAATAGATTTCAGATAGTTCTACATATGTTCTTCTTTACGGCAGCGAATGTTGGACGATTTCCTCAAGGAGGAGGAAGATACTCGGGGCGACGGAGATGTGCTTCTACAGAAGGATGCTAAGGGTGTCATGGACCGAGCATGTGAGCAACGATGAGGTCTTAGAGTGGTTACAAACAAGAAGAAGGCTTATACTTAACACCAGGAAGAGGCAGCTGAAGTTTCTGGGACACATAAGGATGAAGGGCCCGAAGAATCTGATACTCACGGGTCAAATAGAGGCAGAGAGAGACAAGGGAAAGCAGCGCTTGACATACCTGACGATCTTGAGCAGGTGGATGACAGAACGTGGTCTGGGGGGGGAGGAAGCAAATGGAAGGAGCTTTCTGAGAGCTGCAAGTGATAGAGGGACGTGGAGAGCCATGATCGCCTACGTCCTTAAAGGACATGGCACATAAAATGAAAAAGGAGGAAAACAGTTACCACTGGATATCAAAAGAGGCGGATATAAAAGAGTCAGTTATGCAAGTAACACATTGCTTTAAGAATGTAACTTCTGATCCGGAGATTAGAACCGGTCATTATAAAGAAAGAGGCATAAGAAGATAGAAACAAAAAGAAAACGGTTTAATTTATTAAAGCAGGTGTAGCTAGCGAGTTTCAGTGACTTTTCATTCGACCGTCAATAATCCTAACGAATTATCAGTTAGAAGGGGATATATTTCCGTATAAATTAGTTTCTCCCTTTAATTTAGTGATATTTTTTGCCTCCCAATGAATAAGCGACTTGAAACCATTAAAAATCGAAAGTCTTTCTCATATTCACTTACTCTCTTTTTTCAATGAAAAATAATCGGTAAAACTTCCCTAATGAGGGCAATAAAAATAGTCAATTCAGACTATATGCGTTATGCTGTTTAATTCGCTCTATCACGATGAAGAAATATCTGATTTGATTTTCAGCAAGAGTCAGTAATAGACTAACTTTATTATGTTGGTCCCAAGAAAGCCGTGGAAACGAATGTGATGACGCAGCAGGTTCGATCCACGACTAAACAACGAAAACTGACGCCAAACACCCCTTCCAAGCTAAAAGATGATCACCTGTCTACGAAGACATACAGATCTGGAACAAAATATAGCGTGTCAAAGTTATATCAGGAATAACAATTTTCAAAGAGAGCAGGTCATCTCGAAATGCATGACTGCTAAAACTATCTTTCTATACATATTTGCCCCACACTTGGCGACGTATTTTTCTCGTATATGCCGTCCATTCAGAACATTGGCGATTATGACTTTTCTGTGAATTTGACTTGATTATGACTTGTAACGCTTAGTAAGGTCTGTCAACATTTTACAATGTCTCGTTATGGACGTTACTCGCTATTTCTTTTTGTCTATCTTATTTTCCGTATGTTCGCTGGATGTCTTTTCTCTTCATGTGTCCTAGAAACTTCAAAGGTCTTTTTCTAATAATAAGCATCATTTTTTGTTTTCATTTTCATTAAAATGCCAACGTTACTCACATCATCAATCGATGATAATCTCAGCATTCTTCAGTAGAACCACATTTCTGTTGTTTTTTTTTTTTAAGCGTTTCACCCCAAGCAAGGCGGGAAGCGACTAGAACGCATGGGGTTACAGAGAGTTGGAACGAGAGCAAATAGGAGTGATAGAGGAAAGGATAGAGAGAAAGATAGGGGATAGATCAAGGCATCTGGAGACGTCGATTGACATTACATTTGAATAGCTGGAGATTATAGCTATCAGGGAAACAAGAAAAGTGGGAAGTTCCACAAGCGAGATATGCGAGACATGAAGCTATTGGAGTAGAAGAGACGGCTAAATTTTTACAGTTTCGACAGTGAAAGGGTGAGAGCGAGACGCCAGCCTAGTTGAAACTCTTAAATTCATGAAGTCTGGGAACCAGCGAAAGCAGCTCATCGGAGCAGTTACCGTGAAATTATATGTAAAAAAGACAGAGGGAGGAGACGGCACGTCTGTGAGAGAGCGAAGGAGACGAGATGCCAGATCAGGGACTATTACATTGCATATCCGTCTCTGGGTTTTATCAAGGACCTTGAGCCAAAAAGAAAGGGCAATACTCCATGCAAGGGCGAATGATTGATTTGTGGATTTGAAGGATCGTCTCCGGCGAGAAAAATTTCATGGCGCAGAACAGGCTGTCAACTTTCCTTGCGGTGGACGAAGCTATTGACTCAGTGTATTCGTTCCATCTCAGGTCAGCAGACAATGTGAGACCGAGCAATCGTAGAGAGATGCTCACGTGGAGTTGAGTGTCAAACATTCTAATGGGAGGCAGGGATGGTTCTCTGTGGGGAATAATAGAGAGCAGTTTTGTTTTTGAGGCATTAAAGTTAACCAGCAAATTCCTGCCCCAGTTCACAACCGATTGGAGGGTTACCTCCTCTCTTGTTCATCTGTGAAGTGATTGCCCAACAGAATAGGAATTATATTACATAACAGTTTAGTACTCTTTTTTTTGTTTCTAACGCAATCCTCCCGTTTCTTAATAATTTGTTTAGATTTTTCAAAGTATTTTTAGCTATTTTAATGCCCCTTCGGAATTCAGTGTCACACTTTCCGTCTTTTGTTAAAATATTTCCCAGATATTTAATCTCGGTATCTCCCGGTCGTAGATCTTTGGCTGTCTCTATTACTGCTGATAGAAAAATAAAATCAAAAGTTCAAGATCCATTATTTAGTGATATTTTTACCATAAAACTATGTAAGAAAATTTTTATAAATCCGCTCACTCTGTCATTGTAAATTCAAATCACGTAATACAGAATCTAATTAATGGAATTTTTGGGATCACACTACCTTTTCTGCCACTGTAATTAGCTTAACGCCGTGACATGTCAATCAACGATATAAAAGGAAAAAAGACTCACTCTCTCTTCCTCTTTTCTCCCTGAGACGTGGTAGCGATAATTCAGTACTCTTCCCCTTAGCGAGGAGACGTCTTACTCGCTGGGCAAGCCGGCTACTTAATTTCATCAAACCACGTATCACATTCTCTTTTCTTCTATTTTTATTCTTCTCTCCCACCTCTCTCTATCTCTCTCGCACACACACACACACGCACACACACACATACATACATACATACATACTGCTTCTAGTCTCATAAACGTTTTCTTTCTTTTTGTATGAGCCCCGTACATCTATGTACAAATAGATTTATTTTCTCACTGTGTTGACTAACTTTGTTCTTTAAAGAACGTGCGACAGAAATAACCCCTACATATGCCCCCCTAAGAAACACCTCTCACATAATAAGAAGGAATTAGTGACAATTGTGTCTTCACCTAGCTACCATTAGAATTATGGAGGAGGTATTTCTGGGATATATATATGTGGGAGGTATTTCTGCCGCACGCTCTATAAAGAAATCCTCCACACGTTGAATGCAATTATTTTGAGAGTTCTCACCCGCAGCCGCAACAAATCAAAACGTGCCTGTCGCTGCACATTTTACAGTTGAGTAAACAACGCCATCTGAGAATGCCTGTATATGCATTCACAATGAGGTCTCGCTGATTTGTTTCCAGGTTACATCAAAGGCATTCAACTAGTGCTACAGATATTAAAAATGGCCGGTTGGCAGGGCATATATAGTAGAAAGATGATTGGCAATGAGGGTCACAGATAATGCGATGTTAGGAGGAAAGAAAAACTGTTTAAAGAATACAAATATTACTTTAAAGAGGAGATTGTTTTTCATACTGTAATACAGACCTCTTCTTAGTATCTTTTTTTTTTCCTTCGGCTAATTGGCTGCTCGTGAAAATAACTCACACGAAACCTTTTCAATTCAGCCAACCCTATAACATTTTTGGCTGTTGTTAGTGTCATGGTCCAGGTTAGGACCAAGGAAGAACAAACACGAACACAAGAGTAGAAATAACGAAGATATATTACACGAAATAATAATACAAGACGTGGAAGGTGTTAGTATGACTGTCAGTCTGGTTTGGAGTGAACTACTATCGGCTCGACTCGATTCGATATTTACTCCCCCCACGAGGAGAAAGATGTGGCACAAGGCCGAGTTTTACGTGGATATTCCGAGCCCGTAGGCGCGGCCAAAAAATGCCCGTAGAAACTGTAAAAACAGAATCGGGTTGGTCAACCTCCCCGAACGAGACTCTGCCCTTCGGCGGAGCCTCGTCCGGGTTCCTCTCTGCTCAGAGGCAGAGAGTTCGACCGTCTTGCTGGGACAAGTCGCAGCAAGGCTGTCACAGCTCGACTCGATTCTTCCCTCTATATCTTGAGAGGCGTAGTATACATAGTGTTAGGAAGAGTTCATTCTGTAGTTATAGGTAAGGACCCATAACAGCTAGTTGCAAATGAACTGATAAATGAAAAACCTCTTTTTCAACACACACAGAAACCACCTATTGTTTATACTACAACAATGCAGATCGGACCTTACAGTCTCTCTGGGGGAGCGCATTATTTGGTGTGTTCAACATATCAATCAAGGCCAGTACGCTCAAATCCTCGATCACACTAACTTTGGATTTCGTGATAATATGACCATCGACGACGTCAAAGCAGTTTCGTCGACCCAGTTTCATTCAAAAGTCTTGGGTCAACCCGTGGTATAGTTTTAAGTACTTCCCAAACATTCCACACTCCTGAGGCCGATAACAATACAAAGTAAACTTCCTAGTAATTCGGCCATATATATATATATATATATATATATATATATATATATATATATATATATATATATATATATATATATTAGTGAAAATTGAAGTCAACACTCAGAGGAGAAGGCTGTTTCATGCTAGGCGCAATCGTCAGGCGGCCTGACGATTGCAAGAAACAGCCTGTCGCCTCTGAGTGTTGACTTCAATGTTCACTTTTATACTTAGATACGCTCTATCTCTGATATTAAGAACTTTATCCCATAAATATAGCACACCTTAAAACTATATTTCTTCATATATATATATTAGGAGGATTTAAATAATCATATTTAATTCATCCAGTCTAGAAGAATTCTAAATAGAATGCAGAAAGCACTGGACGGCCGTCTCCTCCTATTTTTAGGACTCATCAACAGTGCGCATCCACTACCAAGAAGCGAACCCGTTGGTCCAATAGGTATGACTCAAACGTCATACCTATTGGACCAACGTGTCTCGGTGACGGAGAGGTAGCAAACTAGGCTCGATATAACTCCAGCTCTTCACAAATATATATATAGTGACATTCTATTTACTATGATTGATCTGTTGAACACATCAATTGAATATAAGACTTTTCTGCTTATTTATTATTTGGAACCTTGAAAAGTTGTTCAGTTGGCACAGACTTCGCATATCTACAAAGATGACTATGTCTTCAGAGAGACTTAGTTATGCGTTGCAGATGGAACAGGTATAATTACCAACTGATTTTTTGTTACGGCTAACAATTGCTGGTTGGGTGATCGGAGCCTGATTGATTGTCATGTGATGTAATTTTTTAATTTTTTTTTTTAAGCTTTTCACCCCAAGCAAGGCTGGAAGCCACTAGCACTCAAGGGCTTACAGAAGATTTGGAGCGAGAGCAGATAGGTGTGTTAGAGAAAAGGATGTGGAGAAGGATAGTGGATGGATCAAGGCAAGGGGTTACAGAAGATTTGGAGCGAGAGCAGCTAGGAGTGAAAGAGGAAAGGATGTGGAGAAGGATAGTGAATGCATCAAGGCAAGGGGTTACAGAAGATTTGGAGCGAGAGCAGATAGGAGTGTTAGAGGAAAGGATGTGGAGAAGGATAGTGGATGGATCAATGCAAGGGGTTACAGAAGATTTGGAGCGAGAGCAGCTAGGAGTGAAAGAGGAAAGGATGTGGAGAAGGATAGTGAATGCATCAAGGCAAGGGGTTACAGAAGATTTGGAGTGAGAGCAGATAGGAGTGAAAGGGTATGGAGAAGAATAGCGGACAGATCAAGGCAACCGGAGATGTCGATTGACGTTACATTTGAATAGTTGGAGATTATAGTTGTCTGTGAAACACGAATACGTAAGGGAGTTCGACAGGCGAAAGGTGCGAGATATGAAGCTATTGAAGTAGAAGAGACGTCTACATTTAACAGTTTCAACAGTGAATGGGTGGGAACGGGATGCCAGCCTCGTAGGACGCTTGAATTCATGAAGTCTGGGAACCAGCGAAAGCGGCTCATCGGAGCAATTACCGTGAAAGTACTTGTTTTAAAAGACAGAGCGAGGCGACGGCGCGTCTGTGAGAGAGCGACTGCAGACGAGATGACAGATCAGGGCCAATTACGTTGCATACCCGTTTC
Organism: Acanthosepion esculentum; assembly: GCA_964036315.1. NCBI lineage: Eukaryota > Metazoa > Mollusca > Cephalopoda > Sepiida > Sepiidae > Acanthosepion > Acanthosepion esculentum. The sequence continues at coordinate 73,732,997 of OZ038492.1, read as the reverse complement.
TGGATACCCCTGTCAATCATTCCACATTCCAAACACGGGTAATTGTTTTCAACAGGATAAGGAATTCTGGGTTGATTCTCATGCCTCGTCTCATATACATCACCATACTATTCCTCATACTGTAATACAAATCTATGTTTTAGTGTCACTTCTTTCTACGGCCTTCTGTGTGCTCGTGTAAATAACTGAAACGAAACATTTTTCCCCTAAAAGTTTGAACTCGGCCGTCGGACGAAAGACATAAAAATTCTCCTACATCAAGAGGAGTAGCAGGAGGAGCAGTAGCAGCAGTAGCCTTTGCTGAAAGGCTAAACATTCTCTTTCCTGGTTTTTATTCTACATTATGTCTCCCTGTACTAAAAGGTAATAAACTTGTTAAACCAATTCCGGTTTTCTAGTGTTGTTTTTGATAATTCAGAACAATTTTCCATTCAGCGATCTTGCTAGCATCTTTGCTTGTTATTTGGTTCAAACCAACTGATCAACGAACAACCTCTTTATCAGGACCAAATTAATCATCAGTGAAATAACAGTTCGTCAGAAAATATATATTAAATTCAGATGCTTTCTCCATTAAGCATTGATAGTTTGATATATTTTTAAAACGAAGAAATCCTGCCCATATACATTTGTCCTTATACTCATGATATTTTTCCAAAAAACATTTTAAATATGTTCACATATTCATACGAACGTTTTAAGTGTTGCAACTCGTGCTACGTAGTTCAAAGTCAGAGTAAAGAGATTTCTATGTTATATTTCTCTTTTCATAATGTGTATTCGGAGAGTCACAAAATAACAACAGAAAGCCGATGTCAAGGTATTTTAAAAGCAACAAGAAGAATAATAGATTTATGCCTAAGACGATGTCTTTATCAAAACTGTACAACTAAAAAATAAGTTAGTCATTAATTCCGGCTATAAATTTGTTTTTGCTTTATGCTTTATTGAACTTACGAACAGCATATGGCAGTAGCACCTGTTAGGGTCCCACTGAAATCGAGTCCTGGGTATGACGATAAACTACATCTTGCAGCAAGGCCACTGATCAGCAGATTGGAACTTTTCCGAAGCGTGGAACCACGTCTTAATTGCTGTTGTCGCCATGTCCATCCTGACCAGAGGCGATAGCATCCGTTAGCGTCCCAACTACGGACAAATAGTGAACCGCCAAACTGAGGTCAAAACATGAAAATACAAAAATACATTACAAAAAATTACCAGCAATACTTTTTGGAGAAAAAAAACCCCAGGCTCACAAGAAAAGAAAATTTCAGCATTAAATGATCCATAAGGAGGAGTCACGGTGGAGTAATGGGTAGTGAATCGAGTGGTGGAATCGGAGAGCCGAGTTCGAATTCCAGTCGAATCCATTACATTCACTTACGTGCTAATACCCTTGGGAAACGTATGAATCCTCTTTTTCTCCCCCCCCCCCAAGCTATGGGTAAATTACGAGATAGACCGGATTCTATAGCCTTGGATGGCCACTGGTCTACCGCAGAAAGAAATGGCAACCTACTGCGGGAAAGATCTGCCTCGTCAGTCACGTATCGAAAGATACATGGTCGCCTCAGCGTGTATCACGCATGGCCCATAACTAACAATAAGGAAGCAAGGATATGTAAGATAGATAACGGTTGATTATAAAAGGTGAAGATTCTAATGGTTGGAGAAGCATCCTATTCCATAATCGAAGCTGTCTAAATGGAACTTCCATCTCTACCAATGGAATTTGAAAGGAATGCGTCTCACTGTACGTGGTGAGTCGGGTCGTAGCTGTGAGGGTGTGGACTAGTGGAAGCAAGCCATGTAGTTCGCCAGAACATCTGGTCGTGTTTCTGACTAAAACTTTTGAAATGGAAACTCCTAGACACCACACAACCATATATTCACAAATATCTTCAGATGCTACCTGGCTCGATACAAAAATAACGTATTGGTTCCTATTCTCAGAAAATGGTTATTTTCTTAGAACCTCTCCGCAAATATCTAACACTTAAATAGAACTACCAAACGGGAATTCTTCCTGGTTATTTCTCATGATAGACTTCTGATTTCTATTTCTTTGATGGCGATCTGAAGATTCTATAAAAGTTCTTTTGCGCCCGCTTCGTTCTCCGTATATTATTATGAAATGTCAAATTGGTTCGATTGAAACATGCCACCAAATTATTGTTTGAGGTTAAAAACGTTCTCATATTATGGCTCATTGATTGAAGTAGTTGATATACGGTTAAATAATCAAACCAAACCAAAAGGAATGGAACAATGCAGTTTCAGTTAAGGAGATTTTCTAAGTCTAACTTAGATATAGCACAAGGCCGAAAATATTGGGTACCCAATGAGGACGCACTTTCAGGTAAAAGATAAGATTTTATGCTTCTACGCCAATGTACAAGGAATTCACATCTCACGTTACTTGACTAAAGTAATCGTCATATTAGCCAAATCAACAAGTATTTGTAAGTAGCCAATATAATCTTAAAACATATTTCGGAAATATATGAAATGATATTCAAGGTTTTGTCAAGCTTTATTGGACTCTACTTTTCCTTTGGCATGTAGAGAGATGTGCTGCATGAGCAAGTACCGATGTTTCATAAAACCCTGCCCATGACTGCGCCCTGGCAAAGACACTCAAGCGTCGCCTCACCACGATAGCAAAACACGGGAAGCAACAGTCAAATATTAGTTAGACTATAACAATCAAACCAAAAATCGGACGAATAACATAGCTATACCTGTTATATAACGATAGAAAAATAAAAAATACTACGTTACTTAAAAATCGAAAAACGAAAAAAGTAAATAAAAATATGCAGTATAATAAATAAATAATAAAAAACAAGTAAAATAAATTAATCTAAATTAATCCAGATAAATAAATTAACAAACTAACAATCTGCTCCCGATAAATTAACCGTTAGAAAAAAAACAAGTAAAGATAATCAATCCAAATAAATACATGAAGTAATAAACAAATTTAAAAATTGCTCCTGCCAAAATAATAGTTAGAATAAACTATAGCAACAAACCCCAAAATTGAATAAATAGCTTTAATTATCTTCCAAAACCAAAACAAAACTATTAAATAAGCGATATAAACAATTTTTACTACGTTAATAAAACACCGATTAAAATAAAATAAAATAAAATAAATAAATCTATGAGATAAGAAATAAAAAATAAAAATAAATAAAAACAAGCAAAATAAATTAACACAAAATATATAAATAAACAAATAAACAACTTCCGTCAAAATAACCGCCACAATAGACTACCCACAATGCACCACTGACCGGTATATATAAATAGCCGAGAAAAAAAACAACAGTCGTGGCCTGACGATTGCGTCTAGCATAAAACAGACTGTCGCCTCTGAGTGTTGACTTCAATGTTCACTTTCATATTTACACACGCTCTGTCTCTGATATTGTGCACTTTATCCCATAAATATAGTACACCTGAAGACTCTATTTCTTCATATATATATATATATATATATATATATATATATGTCTATGTGTGTGTGTGTGTGTATATATATATATATATATGTATATATATATGGGTGTGTGTGTGTGTGTGTGAGTGTGTCTATGTGTGTATATATATAAGAAAGTGAACATTGAAGTCAATATCAGAGGCAACAGGGTGTTTCATTCTAAACGCAATCGTCAGGTGTTATCTTTAATATTCACTTTTTTATAGTTACATACGCTCTATCTCTGATATTGAGCACTTTATTCTATAAATATAGCACACCTTAAAGCTATATTTCTTTATATATATATATATATATATATATATATATATATATATATATATATATATATATATATATATATATATATATATATAGTTGGATATTGGGCGCTTTCCAATAAGTACTGCGCATATATAATATATAAATAATATATATAATAAATTGCATGTATATATATATTTATATACATACATATTTCACACACGCAGACACATACACAAACACACACACATATATATATATATATACATATACATATATATATATATATTTACATTACATGAATCATTCATACGAAAAGCAGATAGTGAAGTTAATGATATAAATGGCAAGAATCACTCTCGCAAACAATTTTTAATAAAATGCATTAACCTCGAACCCGTTGATGAATGTTATGATCCCTGTTTATAAATTCCAGTGGTATAAGGTCTTTTTTTACTACAAGCTTTCTATTGTTCATACAATCATCGTCAAGTATAGAAATAGATATGTCTTTTTTACATCCAGGTTATAACAGGACAACGAAAGTTAAGATGTACTCCGAAATAGTTTTTTTTAAATGTGTTATTGTTAACTGTGAAAAAATTTTTTCACGGTTAACAATAACACATTTCACAAAAAAACTATCGAAAGCTTCTAGTAAAAAAAATACCTTATACAATGGAATTTATAAACAGGGATCATAACATTCATCAACGGGTTCGAGGTTAATGTATTTTATTAAAAATTGTTTGCGAGAGTGATTCTTGCCATTTATATCATTAACTTCACTATCTGCTTTTTGTATGAATGATTCATCTAATGTAAATTGAACTACACCACATACTTGATATATATATATATATATATATATATATATATATATATATATATATATATATATATATATATATAGTCATGTTTCGCTGTATTACACCTGACTAGACTAGATTGCTTCAAGACGGGATCGAAATTCTACCAATCTAGCATCAGGCAGAGATCCTACCCCTAAGCCTTCGGCGCACGGCAGACAGAAAGTGAAATTTTAGAGTTTTTCTATACGAAATACGCCAGTGGCTAAGAGAACTCAATTCTTACTTGAAGAGTAATGCATATATATATATATATATATATATATATATATATATATATATATATTCTAAAAATGAGACAAAGTTCAGGTTATTATTCGAGTTTATGATCGCGGTTGTGTTACACTCGTGTAGCAGTTTGAACTTTGTGTCTATTTGAAGTGTGTCGCTAAGTTGACATTTCAAGTAAAGTGTCAATCATTATCTATTATCTTTATCATCAAAACCTTTGCATTATAAATATTTTAAAAGTAACGCTATAACTTTAATACCTCTTGATATTTTTAATGTTTTAAATTCAGTATTTAAAAGTATCAAACTCAAGCTCCTTTCGTATTCAAACATCTAGCTGCAAAAAGATAAACATTCGATAAAAAACATATCAGAATGTTTTTTACCTCAAACAATAACTTGGAAGCATGTTTCAATCGAACCAATTTGACATTTCATAATAAAATACGGAGAACGAAACGGGCGCAAAAGAACTTTTATAGAACCTTCAGATCGCCATCAAAGAAATAGAAATCAGAAGTCCATCATGAGAAATAACCAGGAAGAATTCCCGTTTGGTAGTTCTATTTAAGTGTTAGATATTTGCGAAGAGGTTCTAAGAAAATAATCATTTTCTGAGAATAGGAACCAATACGTTATTTTTGTCTCGAGCCAAGAAGCATCTGAAGATATTTGTGAAGATATGATCGTGAGGTGTCTAAGAGTTTCCATTTCAAAAGTTTTAGTCAGAAACACGACCAGATGTTCTGGCGAACTACATGGCTTGCTTCCACTAGTCCACACCCTCACAGCTAGGACCCGCCTCGCCACGTACACTGAGTCGACTCATACGCATTCCCTTCAAATTCCATTGGTAGGGATGGAAGTTCCATTTAGGCAGCTTCGTTTATGGAATAGGATGCTTCTCCAACCATTGGAATCTTCAGCGTCTAGAATCAACCGATATCTATCCTATATATCCTTATAATATAAACCTCTTGGTTCCTTAGGCGATCATCTATCTTTCGATACATGACTGACGAGGCAGAATTTTTTCCGCAGTACATTGCCATGTCTTTCTACGGTAGACCAGTTGCTATCCAAGGCTATAGAAGCCGGTCTGTCCTGCTATTTACCCATAGCTGGGGGAGAAGAAGAGTATTCATACGTTTCCCAAGCGAACGTAAATGAATCTAACGGATTCGACTGGAATTCGAACTCGGCTCTCCGTTTAGTCCGAACCGCTATCCATTACTCCACCATGACTGCATGCTCGCAATTCCAGCAGTTTAATTTAGTCACCATCTACCTTGAGAGGCTTTTTAACCTTTTATTGAGGGAACAGTTTTCTATGTACTGCACGTCTCTAGGGATGTTTCGTCTAGTTCTTATTTTTAGTACTAAGTACAATAGCCTAGTGGACTAAAGCGTTGGTTCAGGAAAATGTGTGACATAGTAATTACTAGCAGCATGGCCCGGCGTTGCCCGTGCTTGATTCAGAAATCGTACGACTCATACAGCAATCGCTATCACTTGACTTAAAATATTTTTGCCCTTTCTTGCCTTTAGAGGAGTGCCCTTTGCCGTGCTGATGTTGCTACATGCCTTGCTTCTTGCCTATCTCACACTGCGAATTTTTTCTAAGCTCTATACTAAAAATTAAATCTGTTACGAAAAAAGAACTAAACAAAATGAACACAAAACGATCAGCTTTAAAAAAGAACTCGTAACTGGAAAAATAGAATGAAAAAGGAATGTTAACAACAAATACTTTTTCACACCCAACCCAGTTCTGCGGAATCAGAATCAACGTTGAGTTTGAGCAAGGGAATGAGGCAATTGGAGTAAAGTTCCATGCAGATTTAAATATTTCCCACTTGTTACGAATGCAGTATCGATTTTTTTTTAACTAGTTAACATTCGTGTAAGTCAGCTGCTGGCTCTCACGCTGGCCAATATAATCTTCCTGGCTATTCGTGGAAGCCAGCTATAGGCTCTTGCTCTGGTCAATAGAAAATGGCCGCAGACTACATGAAAACTGCCGTAGAAGCGTGAAAAAATCGATTATCTCCATTATCGATGGGAGTTGGGAAATTCAAAGTCGGTCTTGGCCTTTACCGCTAAGTTGGAGCATGTACATGTATATTTTCGTGCAAATCCGACGAAAATTGCGGCCGTGCATTCGTTACAAACACTCACACATCCTGCCTTTTATAGATAGCTGATAAGTTCAGTCCCTTGGCCGGACAGTGTGTATTTGGATTCAATGGAAACAGGTCGGGCAATAACTGCGCAGTGCTAAAAAATAAAAGATAAATGTGATATCCCTAGAATAGTCTATCCCCGTAGAGTAAGAGTTCAGTTCCGAATTTCCTGTAGGATGCGCGGTTCGAAATACACCTGATGAAGGCAGGGGGACAACAATGATGATGAAAATAGTCCGCATGTAAATAGTTTAAATAATAATAATTCTTCATCCCAGAAATTCAGACAGCAAGAAAATCATGTGATAGTAACAACAAAAACTATGAAAATAGTTCTAATCTAAATAGTGTGAATAATAATTCTTCATCCCGGAAATTTGAGACAGAAAGAAAATCATGTGATAGTAATAACAAAGACTATGAAAATATTTTTAATCTAAATAGTGTGAATAATAATTCTTCATCCCAGAAATTCAGACAGAAAGAAAATCATGTGATAGTAATAACAAAGACTATGAAAATATTTTTAATCTAAATAGTGTGAATAATAATTCTTCATCCCAGAAATTCAGACAGAAAGAAAATCATGTGATAGTAATAACAAAGACTATGAAAATATTTTTAATCTAAATAGTGTGAATAATAATTCTTCATCCCAGAAATTCAGACAGAAAGAAAATCATGTGATAGTAATAACAAAGACTATGAAAATATTTTTAATCTAAATAGTGTGAATAATAATTCTTCATCCCAGAAATTCAGACAGAAAGAAAATCATGTGATAGTAATAACAAAGACTATGAAAATATTTTTAATCTAAATAGTGTGAATAATAATTCTTCATCCCAGAAATTCAGACAGAAAGAAAATCATGTGATAGTAATAACAAAGACTATGAAAATATTTTTAATCTAAATAGTGTGAATAATAATTCTTCATCCCAGAAATTCAGACAGAAAGAAAATCATGTGATAGTAATAACAAAGACTATGAAAATATTTTTAATCTAAATAGTGTGAATAATAATTCTTCATCCCAGAAATTCAGACAGAAAGAAAATCATGTGATAGTAACAACAAAGACTATGAAAATAGTTCTAATCTAAATAGTGCGAACAATAATTCTTCATCCCAGAAATTCAGACAGAAAGAAAATCATGTGATAGTAACAACAAAGACTATGAAAATAGTTCTAATCTAAATAGTGCGAACAATAATTCTTCATCCCGGAAATTCAGACAGAAAGAAAATCATGTGATAGTAACAACAAAAACTATGAAAATAGTTCTAATCTAAATAGTGTGAATAATAATTCTTCATCCCGGAAATTCAGACAGAAACAAAATCATGTGATAGTAACAACAAAAACTATGAAAATAGTTCTAATCTAAATAGTGTGAATAATAATTCTTCATCCCGGAAATTCAGACAGAAAGAAAATCATGTGCTAGTAATAACAAAGACTATGAAAATAGTTCTAATCTAAATAGTGGGAATAATAATTCTTCATCCCGGAAATTCAGACAGAAAGAAAATCATGTGATAGTAATAACAAAGACTATGAAAATATTTTTAATCTAAATAGTGTGAATAATAATTCTTCATCCCGGAAATTCAGACAGAAAGAAAATCATGTGATAGTAACAACAAAAACTATGAAAATAGTTCTAATCTAAATAGTGTGAATAATAATTCTTCATCCCGGAAATTCAGACAGAAAGAAAATCATGTGATAGTAACAACAAAAACTATGAAAATAGTTCTAATCTAAATTGTGTGAATAATAATTCTTCATCCCGGAAATTCAGACAGAAAGAAAATCATGTGATAGTAACAACAAAAACTATGAAAATAGTTCTAATCTAAATAGTGTGAATAATAATTCTTCATCCCGGAAATTCCGATAGAAAGAAAATCATGTGATAGTAACAACAAAAACTATGAAAATAGTTCTAATCTAAATCGTGTGAATAATAATTCTTCCCCCCAGAAATTCAGACAGAAAGAAAATCATGTGATACTAATAACAAAGACTATGAAAATAGTTCTAATCTAAATAGTGTGAATAATAATTCTTCATCCCTGAAATTCAGACAGAAAGAAAATCATGTGATAGTAACAACAAAAACTATGAAAATAGTTCTAATCTAAATAGTGTGAATAATAATTCTTCATCCCGGAAATTCAGACAGAAAGAAAATCATGTGCTAGTAATAACAAACACTATGAAAATAGTTCTAATCTAAATAGTGTGAATAATAATTCTTCATCCCGGAAATTCAGACAGAAAGAAAATCATGTGATAGTAACAACAAAAACTATGAAAATAGTTCTAATCTAAATAGTGTGAATAATAATTCTTCATCCCTGAAATTCAGACAGAAAGAAATTCATGTGATAGTAACAACAAAAACTATGAAAATAGTTCTAATCTAAATAGTGTGAATAATAATTCTTCATCCCGGAAATTCAGACAGAAAGAAAATCATGTGCTAGTAATAACAAACACTATGAAAATAGTTCTAATCTAAATAGTGTGAATAATAATTCTTCATCCCGGAAATTCAGACAGAAAGAAAATCATGTGATAGTAACAACAAAAACTATGAAAATAGTTCTAATCTAAATTGTGTGAATAATAATTCTTCATCCCGGAATTTCAGACAGAAAGAAAATCATGTCATAGTAATAACAAAGACTATGAAAATAGTTCTAATCTAAATAGTGTGAATAATAATTCTTCATCCCGGAATTTCAGACAGAAAGAAAATCATGTGCTAGTAATAACAAACACTATGAAAATAGTTCTAATCTAAATCGTGTGAATAATAATTCTTCATCCCTGAAATTCAGACAGAAAGAAAATCATGTGATAGTAACAACAAAAACTATGAAAATAGTTCTAATCTAAATAGTGTGAATAATAATTCTTCATCCCGGAAATTCAGACAGAAAGAAAATCATGTGATAGTAACAACAAAAACTATGAAAATAGTTCTAATCTAAATAGTGTGAATAATAATTCTTCATCCCGGAAATTCAGACAGAAAGAAAATCATGTGATAGTAATAACAAAGACTATGAAAATAGTTCTAATCTAAATAGTGTGAATAATAATTCTTCATCCCGGAAATTCAGACAGAAACAAAATCATGTGATAGTAACAACAAAAACTATGAAAATAGTTCTAATCTAAATAGTGTGAATAATAATTCTTCATCCCGGAAATTCAGACAGAAAGAAAATCATGTGATAGTAATAACAAAGACTATGAAAATAGTTCTAATCTAAATAGTGTGAATAATAATTCTTCATCCCGGAATTTCAGACAGAAAGAAAATCATGTGCTAGTAATAACAAACACTATGAAAATAGTTCTAATCTAAATCGTGTGAATAATAATTCTTCATCCCTGAAATTCAGACAGAAAGAAAATCATGTGATAGTAACAACAAAAACTATGAAAATAGTTCTAATCTAAATAGTGTGAATAATAATTCTTCATCCCGGAAATTCAGACAGAAAGAAAATCATGTGATAGTAATAACAAAGACTATGAAAATAGTTCTAATCTAAATAGTGTGAATAATAATTCTTCATCCCGGAAATTCAGACAGAAAGAAAATCATGTGATAGTAACAACAAAAACTATGAAAATAGTTCTAATCTAAATAGTGTGAATAATAATTCTTCATCCCGGAATTTCAGACAGAAAGAAAATCATGTCATAGTAATAACAAAGACTATGAAAATAGTTCTAATCTAAATAGTGTGAATAATAATTCTTCATCCCGGAAATTCAGACAGAAAGAAAATCATGTGATAGTAATAACAAAGACTATGAAAATAGTTCTAATCTAAATAGTGTGAATAATAATTCTTCATCCCTGAAATTCAGACAGAAAGAAAATCATGTGATAGTAACAACAAAAACTATGAAAATAGTTCTAATCTAAATAGTGTGAATAATAATTCTTCATCCCGGAATTTCAGACAGAAAGAAAATCATGTCATAGTAACAACAAAAACTATGAAAATAGTTCTAATCTAAATAGTGTGAATAATAATTCTTCATCCCGGAAATTCAGACAGAAAGAAAATCATGTGATAGTAATAACAAAGACTATGAAAATAGTTCTAATCTAAATAGTGTGAATAATAATTCTTCATCCCTGAAATTCAGACAGAAAGAAAATCATGTGATAGTAACAACAAAAACTATGAAAATAGTTCTAATCTAAATAGTGTGAATAATAATTCTTCATCCCGGAATTTCAGACAGAAAGAAAATCATGTCATAGTAATAACAAAGACTATGAAAATAGTTCTAATCTAAATAGTGTGAATAATAATTCTTCATCCCGGAAATTCAGACAGAAAGAAAATCATGTGATAGTAACAACAAAAACTATGAAAATAGTTCTAATCTAAATAGTGTGAATAATAATTCTTCATCCCGGAATTTCAGACAGAAAGAAAATCATGTCATAGTAACAACAAAAACTATGAAAATAGTTCTAATCTAAATAGTGTGAATAATAATTCTTCATCCCGGAAATTCAGACAGAAAGAAAATCATGTGATAGTAATAACAAAGACTATGAAAATAGTTCTAATCTAAATAGTGTGAATAATAATTCTTCATCCCTGAAATTCAGACAGAAAGAAAATCATGTGATAGTAACAACAAAAACTATGAAAATAGTTCTAATCTAAATAGTGTGAATAATAATTCTTCATCCCGGAAATTCAGACAGAAAGAAAATCATGTGATAGTAATAACAAAGACTATGAAAATAGTTCTAATCTAAATAGTGTGAATAATAATTCTTCATCCCTGAAATTCAGACAGAAAGAAAATCATGTGATAGTAACAACAAAAACTATGAAAATAGTTCTAATCTAAATAGTGTGAATAATAATTCTTCATCCCGGAAATTCAGACAGAAAGAAAATCATGTGATAGTAATAACAAAAACTATGAAAATAGTTCTAATCTAAATAGTGTGAATAATAATTCTTCATCCCGGAATTTCAGACAGAAAGAAAATCATGTCATAGTAACAACAAAGACTATGAAAATAGTTCTAATCTAAATAGTGTGAATAATAATTCTTCATCCCTGAAATTCAGACAGAAAGAAAATCATGTGATAGTAACAACAAAAACTATGAAAATAGTTCTAATCTAAATAGTGTGAATAATAATTCTTCATCCCGGAATTTCAGACAGAAAGAAAATCATGTCATAGTAACAACAAAAACTATGAAAATAGTTCTAATCTAAATAGTGTGAATAATAATTCTTCATCCCGGAAATTCAGACAGAAAGAAAATCATGTGATAGTAATAACAAAGACTATGAAAATAGTTCTAATCTAAATAGTGTGAATAATAATTCTTCATCCCTGAAATTCAGACAGAAAGAAAATCATGTGATAGTAACAACAAAAACTATGAAAATAGTTCTAATCTAAATAGTGTGAATAATAATTCTTCATCCCGGAAATTCAGACAGAAAGAAAATCATGTGATAGTAATAACAAAGACTATGAAAATAGTTCTAATCTAAATAGTGTGAATAATAATTCTTCATCCCGGAAATTCAGACAGAAAGAAAATCATGTGATAGTAACAACAAAAACTATGAAAATAGTTCTAATCTAAATAGTGTGAATAATAATTCTTCATCCCGGAAATTCAGACAGAAAGAAAATCATGTGATAGTAACAACAAAAACTATGAAAATAGTTCTAATCTAAATAGTGTGAATAATAATTCTTCATCCCTGAAATTCAGACAGAAAGAAAATCATGTGATAGTAATAACAAAGACTATGAAAATAGTTCTAATCTAAATAGTGTGAATAATAATTCTTCATCCCGGAAATTCAGACAGAAAGAAAATCATGTGATAGTAACAACAAAAACTATGAAAATAGTTCTAATCTAAATAGTGTGAATAATAATTCTTCATCCCGGAATTTCAGACAGAAAGAAAATCATGTCATAGTAATAACAAAGACTATGAAAATAGTTCTAATCTAAATAGTGTGAATAATAATTCTTCATCCCGGAAATTCAGACAGAAAGAAAATCATGTGATAGTAATAACAAAGACTATGAAAATAGTTCTAATCTAAATAGTGTGAATAATAATTCTTCATCCCGGAAATTCAGACAGAAAGAAAATCATGTGATAGTAATAACAAAGACTATGAAAATAGTTCTAATCTAAATAGTGTGAATAATAATTCTTCATCCCGGAAATTCAGACAGAAAGAAAATCATGTCATAGTAATAACAAAGACTATGAAAATAGTTCTAATCTAAATAGTGTGAATAATAATTCTTCATCCCGGAAATTCAGACAGAAAGAAAATCATGTCATAGTAATAACAAAGACTATGAAAATAGTTCTAATCTAAATAGTGTGAATAATAATTCTTCATCCCGGAAATTCAGACAGAAAGAAAATCATGTGATAGTAACAACAAAAACTATGAAAATAGTTCTAATCTAAATAGTGTGAATAATAATTCTTCATCCCGGAAATTCAGACAGAAAGAAAATCATGTGATAGTAACAACAAAAACTATGAAAATAGTTCTAATCTAAATAGTGTGAATAATAATTCTTCATCCCGGAAATTCAGACAGAAAGAAAATCATGTGATAGTAATAACAAAGACTATGAAAATAGTTCTAATCTAAATAGTGTGAATAATAATTCTTCATCCCTGAAATTCAGACAGAAAGAAAATCATGTGATAGTAACAACAAAAACTATGAAAATAGTTCTAATCTAAATAGTGTGAATAATAATTCTTCATCCCGGAATTTCAGACAGAAAGAAAATCATGTGATAGTAATAACAAAGACTATGAAAATAGTTCTAATCTAAATAGTGTGAATAATAATTCTTCATCCCGGAAATTCAGACAGAAAGAAAATCATGTCATAGTAATAACAAAGACTATGAAAATAGTTCTAATCTAAATAGTGTGAATAATAATTCTTCATCCCGGAAATTCAGACAGAAAGAAAATCATGTCATAGTAATAACAAAGACTATGAAAATAGTTCTAATCTAAATAGTGTGAATAATAATTCTTCATCCCGGAAATTCAGACAGAAAGAAAATCATGTGATAGTAACAACAAAAACTATGAAAATAGTTCTAATCTAAATAGTGTGAATAATAATTCTTCATCCCGGAAATTCAGACAGAAAGAAAATCATGTGATAGTAACAACAAAAACTATGAAAATAGTTCTAATCTAAATAGTGTGAATAATAATTCTTCATCCCGGAAATTCAGACAGAAAGAAAATCATGTGATAGTAATAACAAAGACTATGAAAATAGTTCTAATCTAAATAGTGTGAATAATAATTCTTCATCCCTGAAATTCAGACAGAAAGAAAATCATGTGATAGTAACAACAAAAACTATGAAAATAGTTCTAATCTAAATAGTGTGAATAATAATTCTTCATCCCGGAATTTCAGACAGAAAGAAAATCATGTCATAGTAATAACAAAGACTATGAAAATAGTTCTAATCTAAATAGTGTGAATAATAATTCTTCATCCCGGAAATTCAGACAGAAAGAAAATCATGTCATAGTAATAACAAAGACTATGAAAATAGTTCTAATCTAAATAGTGTGAATAATAATTCTTCATCCCGGAAATTCAGACAGAAAGAAAATCATGTCATAGTAATAACAAAGACTATGAAAATAGTTCTAATCTAAATAGTGTGAATAATAATTCTTCATCCCGGAAATTCAGACAGAAAGAAAATCATGTGATAGTAATAACAAAGACTATGAAAATAGTTCTAATCTAAATAGTGTGAATAATAATTCTTCATCCCGGAAATTCAGACAGAAAGAAAATCATGTCATAGTAATAACAAAGACTATGAAAATAGTTCTAATCTAAATAGTGTGAATAATAATTCTTCATCCCGGAAATTCAGACAGAAAGAAAATCATGTCATAGTAATAACAAAGACTATGAAAATAGTTCTAATCTAAATAGTGTGAATAATAATTCTTCATCCCGGAAATTCAGACAGAAAGAAAATCATGTGATAGTAATAACAAAGACTATGAAAATAGTTCTAATCTAAATAGTGTGAATAATAATTCTTCATCCCGGAAATTCAGACAGAAAGAAAATCATGTGATAGTAACAACAAAAACTATGAAAATAGTTCTAATCTAAATAGTGTGAATAATAATTCTTCATCCCGGAAATTCAGACAGAAAGAAAATCATGTGATAGTAACAACAAAAACTATGAAAATAGTTCTAATCTAAATAGTGTGAATAATAATTCTTCATCCCGGAAATTCAGACAGAAAGAAAATCATGTGATAGTAATAACAAAGACTATGAAAATAGTTCTAATCTAAATAGTGTGAATAATAATTCTTCATCCCTGAAATTCAGACAGAAAGAAAATCATGTGATAGTAACAACAAAAACTATGAAAATAGTTCTAATCTAAATAGTGTGAATAATAATTCTTCATCCCGGAATTTCAGACAGAAAGAAAATCATGTCATAGTAATAACAAAGACTATGAAAATAGTTCTAATCTAAATAGTGTGAATAATAATTCTTCATCCCGGAAATTCAGACAGAAAGAAAATCATGTGATAGTAATAACAAAGACTATGAAAATAGTTCTAATCTAAATAGTGTGAATAATAATTCTTCATCCCGGAAATTCAGACAGAAAGGAAATCATGTGATAATAACAACAACGACTATGAAAATAGTTCTAATCTAAATAGTGTGAATAATAATTTTTCATCCCAGAAATTCAGACAATAAATAACATCTTTCGTTGAAAACAATAAATTGTTGGCTTGTTTTCTATAAGGAAAGATTTTATTTGAAAATCATTCAACGCCGTAAAGTTGCCTCAAGCAACAAAAATCATTTTAATTTATATTCACTAGAAATTCCCATGAAATCTTTACTGTTTTCCTTCTTTTTAATTTTCTGTTGAATGATTGAATAAGCTCATGGCGAGTTCTACGACCATAAAATATCCGTAGAAATTCCCCAATCGCATCGGTAAATATTTGTCAAAATGTTCCGATAAGATAGTCATAAATTTGCATTCTGTAAAGCGGTGACTATGGGAATACCTTAATAATAGAATGTTTTGATAATAAGAAAAATGAAAAGGAAACCAAATCTAAATGAATAAAGGTGATTTTTTCAAAAAATTGAAGTGTCGGTGTTTTTTCTTTCTTTTAGCTATATTGTTTTTTCAATTCTTAATTCATGTTCTTTTATTCGCCTCTCTTAATATTTTTTCATGGATTCTCTCACACTCGGTATTTCTGTGTGTCTTAGTGGTTTTATCGCCTTACTTGAGTTGAAATGAATAAAAAAATGATTCTTTGATGAAGATGCTGTGCAGGTAATATGTCTACCTTCAGAATAGTGTTTCTGTTTATTTGTCTGCATCTACTATTTCCTTGCTGTCTTTGCGTAGGTAGCAATTTTTGGTTGTTTGCGTTCTCTTGAGTTTGGTATTTGCAGTAATGTCTGCGATGAGTTGGCCGGAGGCTGACCAAACTGGAATTAGAGGAAATGTAAAGGAAAAGAAATCTAAGCAGCAGACATTACCGCGAAAGGATTCGGAGAATGTAATGAACGGGGTAGGAAAAGGAAAGAACGAAAGAACGGACGATCAAGCAGTGAATACTGGACAGTCTCCTCACGGATGAGGAAGATACTTGATGCCACTTAAACGTGGTTTTACAGTAGGATGCAGAAAATATCATCGGCTGGACGTGTTTGCATCGATAACACTTTAGAGTATCTCTATATATTTCTGAGATGAGGTATTATGTACACTATTTACATTATTCGGACTATTGTCCTCATCTTTGTCGCCATATTTATTACAACGTTTCGGCCTTTCTGTATCTGTCTATATTTCTGAGATGAGGTATTATGTACACTATTTACATTATTCGGACTATTGTCCCTCTCTTTGTCGACATATTTATTACAGCGTTTCGGCCTTTCAGTATCTGTCTATATTTCTGAGATGAGGTATTATGTACATTATTTACATTATTCGGACTATTGTCCTCATCTTTGTCGCCATATTTATTACAACGTTTCGGCCTTTCAGTATCTGTCTATATTTCTGAGATGAGGTATTATGTACATTATTTACATTATTCGGACTATTGTCCTCATCTTTGTCGACATATTTATTACAACGTTTCAGCCTTTCAGTATCTGTCTATATTTCTGATATGAGGTATTATGTACCCCATTTACATTATTCGGACTATTGTCCTCATCTTTGTCGCCATATTTATTACGACGTTTGGGCCGTTGTACGCTCCGGGCTTCTTCAGGTGGTTGGAATGACGAACTGAACCCTTTATTTCACTCACTGGGGTAGACTGTTCTAGTTCCCCGTGTCATGTTTAATAGGATGTTGGTTATCAGTTATCTCCTCTTAATTCCCCTCTCCAAGTTCTCCACTGCCTTAACCGGGCATTGAACTCACACTCTTTGGGTCCTGTCACTGTGAGTTCAATACCCGGTTAAGGCAGTGGAGAGGGGAATTAACAGGAGATAACTGACATCCATTAAACATGGCACGTGGAACTAGAACAGTCTACCCCAGTGAGTGAAATAAAGGGTTCAGTTCGACATTCCAACCACCTGAAGAAGGCCGGAAAATTCAACAGCCGAAACGTTGTTATAAATATGGCGACAAAGATGAGGACAATAGTCCGAATAATGTAAATAGTGTAAAATTTTAGAGAAAAAAAAGAAAACTTCATATCAGAAACATACAGTTGGAATTTCTAGGATTCAACTGAGGGGGGGGATTCGTAAAATGTCACACTCACAAGACATATTGTAAGCAAGAGAGACGGAGGAAAACAGTGTATAACCTGCTTGCTTTGTGTAAATGGATGTCAGAACAGGGTAGCAAAAAGACAAAATTTGGTAAGAGGTGTAAAGGTGTTGTAGTGTGCTCGCCCTAATAATGCTATTGTGGACTCTTCCACCTACTGTAAAGTGTAGGAAAGTAAGCCTCAATGGAACAGTGCTAGACTGATCATTTCTGTCGAACTCTCTTCCTCGGGAAGAGAGGAACTCGGACGAAGCTTTGCCGCAGTTTCGTCCGGGGAGATAGACTGTTCCTGAACCCGTTATTACGGGTTCACAGGGTATTTTTTGGCCGAGCCTACGGGCTCGTAATACCCACAATAAACCGGCCTTGTGCCACATACACCTTCGTCGGGGGGTGCTGTTAAATATTAACAGTGATATAGACTGCTCTACTGAGGCTCTGACTGTTCGCTGCTCGTGTCAATCTCTCTGTCTTGGGTAGAGAGGGACCGGGATGAGGCTGTGCCGAAGGACATAGTCTCGTCCGGGGATGTAGACAGATCTGAACTCGTTTATGCGGGTTCTATGGAGATTTTTTGACCGTCCTATGGGGTCGGAGGACCCACATTAAAATCGGCCTTGTGTCACATGTCACATTTACCCTCGTGGTGGTGGTAGGGGTTAATAAATATCAACAGTAATATAGACTGAACGCCGGTCAAACGACACACACTCCCAAGTCGTGTAACACATTTCTGTTGTATTTACTGTTCAATACACTATTTATTTGGAACCTCTTGTCTTGTTATTTCTTAACCATTACGCGGACACAACAAAAGGACAGGAAATTGTGAGCGCCAACGTTCTGAAGGGACATGGCACAAAGAAAAAGAATAGAATAAATATCGTTTAAAAAAGCTATATAACAGCTATAAAGTACAGGGAAAATTATCATTAAAATGACCAAGAATCTGTTGTTAACTGGGGCAAGAAATGTCTTGTCAATTACAATGCATTAAAGCCTTAACTGCTCTCTTTTAAACACCTCAGATAATCTTTCTTGTCTTCTGTCCGCATGGCTGGTGCTAACGTTTTCCGCTTATATCGAATCAATTGCTAAGTCTGCGGCTAGGAAAGTTGGTTCACTGTGACGCGCTAGACAATCTTCCTCGCCAGGTTCCATCTTCAACCTTTATATATCTGCCATTCTTCGGTGCAATGAACAATACTGCCACGTGTAGCCTAGTGCTTCTGCTGGATATCTAAAGATTCTTGATAAAATCTAAACAACATTATCTATCTTGTCCTGGCATCTCGGCTTCAGCCACATTCCCACCGCCTTAATATAGATACCCTGTGTGTTTTATTTAAATATTTTAACGGCAATGGTTCTTATGTGCTTTCCTCTTTTGTACCGACTCCACTATCCTTCTCCACATCCTTTCCTCTAACACTCCTATCTGCTCTCGCTCCAAATTTTCTGTAACCCCTTGCCTTGATCTATCCACTATCCTTCTCCCCATCCTTTCCTCTTTCACTCCTATCTCCTCTCGCTCCAAATCTTCTATAACCCGTTGCCTTGATCTATCCACTATCCTTCTCCACATCCTTTCCTCTTTCACTCCTATCTCCTCTCGCTCCAAATCTTCTGTAACCCCTTGCCTTGATCTATCCATTATCCTTCTCCACATCCTTCCTCTAACACTCCTATCTATTCTCGCTCCAAATCTTCTGTAACCCCTTGAGTGCTCGTAGCTTCCAGCCTTGCTTGCGGTGAAAAGCTTTAAAAAAATAGATTTCGAAATTAATTCTTTACTAAATTGATTGCTACAATCCTCAGTTAAAGACAGGAAAGTTACTACTAAATATCAGACGCTGAGAATGACATTTCGGTAAAATATTATTTAATTATTATTTTTACGGAAATATACAAAACATTGAAGTTCTGTGTAGAGGTTCACAATTGGGCAGATAGATAGATAGATAGATAGATAGATAGATAGATAGATAGATAGATAGATAGATAGATAGATAGATAGATATGATGCAGTTTCGACAAAGAGATATATATGAGAATATGTACTCACCAGTATAAATTTCTATGTAGAGATTTAGATAGGTAATGAAGAGATTTAGATAGGTAATGAAGAGATTGAGATAGATAGATAGATAGATAGATAGATAGATAGATAGATAGATAGATAGATAGATAGATAGATAGATAAACTGCGTTATTTTTCTTTCTATTTTTATTAATGGTCATTTTAACAATGATTATGAGGCCTTCGTTTTGTGAGACACAGTTCAGCAGTAACTTTTTGCAATACGGTCTTGATAGCCATAGCCTATGGTAAGAGAGTTGTTCAGTACAGTTTACAAATAAATATTTAATACCGTTTCTGTAGACGAAACTGATTTGCTTCGACGTTACTTGAAGAGGCGAAACTGATTAAGCATATGAAACGTGGGGAAATAAATTCCTGCAAATTATTATTTATTATTGTTTTCATCTAAAATATACATCTGCATATTCACGGTTGGCCAAATACTTTCTTAGTTTAAAAAAAGCAAAACAAATTATACCATAGTAACAACTTATTATAGAGTCTGTCTTGTCGCTTAAAAATCCCGAAACTCATTTGGGCATTAACATCAACTTAATACATACAAACGCGAAGTTATTTACGAACAACGTATTCCTTGAGACACACTCGTGCTATTTATCGATTCTTTTTTTTTTATGATTTCCATTCTTTCAAACGCATTGGAACTCATCTTCTTTCCCTGACTTCAAAGACAGAAACCTTACATTCAACAGCTGACCATGGCAATTCTTGTGTTCTTCGCAAATAATCGATTCGCTTTCCTCTTAACTCCAACTGAAACCGGATTGGACATCCATTGGGCAAATTTAAGTAGACAAGCAAACGCTTTACTTTCATACGTTCTTTTACGCTAAATGGCAATGCATTCACCCATCCGTCATTTTATGCATACATATATTCGTACACGCTTACATAGATACACGTTGATGTAGGAAGATGGCAGAAAAGATATCATTAATTTTCTTTTTCGTACTAATTTGGTTTTTCATCATTTTTTTCTTTTTGCACTTCATGTCAGATAGATAGATATGAATACAATGACATAGATAGATAGATAGATAGATAGATAGATAGATAGATAGATAGATAGATAGATAGATAGATAGATATGAACAGACTGAGATTATCGACGTTTGCACTAGTTGCTCTAAGTTTCGGTAAAAATGAATAGACTAAGATAGACATGAATAGACTAAGATAGATAGATAGATAGATAGATAGATAGATAGATAGATATGAATAGACTAGGATAGATAGATAGATAGATAGATAGATAGATAGATAGATAGATAGATAGATATGAACAGACTGAGATTATCGACGTTTGCACTAGTTGCTCTAAGTTTCGGTAAAAATGAATAGACTAAGATAGACATGAATAGACTAAGATAGATAGATAGATAGATAGATAGATAGATAGATAGATAGATAGATAGATAGATATGAATAGACTAGGATAGATAGATAGATAGATAGATAGATAGATAGATAGATAGATAGATAGATAGATATGAACAGACTGAGATTATCGACGTTTGCACTAGTTGCTCTAAGTTTCGGTAAAAGTGACAAGTCAACCACCGAGAAAGTGTGGTGTTTGTGAGACAAATGTAATTATTATTTTAATTTTTTACTATTGACATTGGAGATGCAACCACTTTAAAGGGTATGGGAATTCATAAACAGCGTTGTTTTTAGATAAGGGGTTATTTTTTTATGTCCCGAGTTATCTGTATCAATTAGTTTAAAGGTATTGAACATTTTATAGTCAATGATAATTCTAAAGTATTTGGTGAAACCCTTAAATGATATTTAACAGCGAATTGTGATTTTAATGTCTTTTTTATCTTGTGTATATTTGGGACGCAGCTGCTTACGATAGAATAATCTATATTTCTGAGATGACAGTTGTAACTATTTACATCATTCGGGCTCTTGTCCTCATCTTTATTGCCATATTCACGACGTTTCTGTCGTGAAAGGCTCCGTCCTTCTTCAGGTGATATATGTTGTAATTTCGAAACGAAGTTTTTGTCTTCCAAGTTTCCTTGGAAACTTGAGTTACTAAAGCGAATCAACTGAAAGTGAGATTTCTAGAAAAGGCATGGCACGTGGAATTAGAACAATTTACCCCGTGGACTAAATAATGGGTTTGGTTCGAAATTCCAACGTATATCACCTGAAGAAGGCCGGAGCGTACAAAAACTGAAACGTCGGTAATATAGCAATAAAGATGAGAACAACAGTGGGAATGATGTAAATTGTGTCAAAAGTGAATAGGTTTTTTAGTAAATAGATACCTTGTTCTTCTTCACTTGGTCTTATGCTAGTTTATTGCAATACAAAAAGGTGTGCATTTATGTATGTTTTGTGAGTCTGTATGCGTTTTATGATTCAGTTGAAATAAAATTTGTTTTTGCTTAATAAATGCCTGGTTTTCTAACTCTTCAAATGAAAGCCTCCGTGTAAAACTTTTCGCTTTATTTGTTTACTTATGAACGATGTTTCTAGAGAGCACAGCTCATAAATATTTTAAACAAGCGCAAAAGCTGTTTTAATTGCCGATGGTTACAGGGACCATTAAGCATTTGGAGCTGAAGGGAATCTCAATAAATTCACCAGTTTGGCATTTCTTCTAAGTTGTAATTTGAGTTTATCTCTTCAAACGTCTTAATCGACTCTGAAGAAGATTTTAAGAGAATACAAAAAAAGAAAATTCCCTTCAACAAATTAAGTGTATAAAAAGAATTACAAACACTTCTTTTTATCCAAAATCCCAAATAAATATCTCATGCCTTCTTTGAGATCAAAGTTTATTTCTTCTTACGTAATTTTCTTGTTTGTTATCTCTGAAACCCAACAACCCAATTGTTACTCTCTCTCTCCCACTCTCTCTCTCTCTCTCTGTATATATATATATATATATATATATATATTACACCGAAAACATGTCAAAATCGCTACACAATTGCAGTCGTGTTTCGATGAGTATCAATGCATCTAATCAGGCGATTGTAAATTACTGGCGAGTGAACTATTTATTTAGAATTAAATCCAAATACAAATTATTTTTACGAAAAAAGAAAAAAGGTGTGGTTATAAGCTTTGTTGGCTTTATTCTGATCAACCAATCAAGTACAACCTACGTTAAATTTAAACTAAGCGAAGAAGGAAAAGTTAAAAAAATATTTTTTTATAAATGAGTCATGAGCTGTAGATCGGCAGCTAATGGCATCCAGACATAAACAGGAGCGGATGTAGATGGATGCATAAATTATACAAAATAGACAATGCCATTTCATAAGAAATAAAAATGGGGTGGAGAAGTAATTTAACAAAATGTTAAACAAGTTATATGATTTGTTAGTTTCCTACATCAAATTTTTTGTAGGTGATAAATAGCTTATTTAGGAAACTAGTAAATAATTTCAACGTATAGAATTATTTGGTAACATAATATGCATATTACTTTACCAGATAATTCTATACGTTTAAATTATTTACTAGTTTCTTAAATAAGCTATTTATTTAAGTCTATTAAATTGTTCAATCGCCAGTAATTTACAGTCGGCTGATGAGATGCATTGATACGCATCGAAACACGACTGCAATTGTGTAGCGATTTTGACATGTTTTCGGTGTAATATCCTGAAATAAATAATATTGCTCTATTTTGTATTGAACCCCCTTTTAAATAAAATGTTACAAACGTTGTAATTGTACTATATTCGTTCTGATCTTAACTGTATACATATATATATACATATATATATATGTGTTTGTGTGTGTGTGTGTCTTTAGGCAGCATATTTTCATTCAAGCAGGTTTGGTGAAATAATTTAGACGTATTATGTATTATTGTCTATTATAGCTGCAGTAAAAACCATCGGTGAGTTGTACGTGTGTTTTGAACAAACACATATAAACCTGAGCAGGTGTCAGCAACAGGAATCAGGTATCCCCATAGTAGACGGGTGTGTCCGGAAAACAGGTGTAGATGGCCGTATATATATATATATATATATATATATATATATATATATATATATATATATATATATATATATATATATACAGTAATTTAGGTTAGACAGTAATTTAGGTTAGAATTTAACAAAACTTGTTCATATATATATATACATATATATATATATATATATATATATATATATATATATATATATATATGTCATTCACAGACAGTACTGTTTCGCTGTATCACAGCTCCTCAGTGCGACTAGACTTACGAATGCCTCAAGCCAGGATTGAAACACAACTAATTTGGTGTCAGTCAGAGCGATCTTCACTCGGTAGAGTTACACAACTAAATCTAGCGTATTGTTTTTACAAATGTAAACAAATGCCCATCAGCTAAAGTGCTCCGTTCATTTACACTGAAGAGCTTTGCATTAGTGCAGGTGGCTGTTGTTTATAGAATTAGCTTATCACTCAACAGTGCTCGATTGAAATGTATTTTCAAGATATATATACATATATATATATATATATGAACAAGTTTTGTTAAATTCTAACCTAAATTACTGTCTATTAATTTTTTTTATGAAATATTTCCAATTTTCGAATACGATGTTGTACATCTGGATCAAAATTCTGGATAAAATGTTTAATGTTTTGTTCTGGTTTTGTTCAAACAATTTTAACAATTTCAGGCATTATTCTGTTGTTCGTGTGGTAGTCTGGCTACATCCTATCATTTTCTGAGCGCAAGTTACTCCAAAGTGAATGCATCTGTAAAACACGAAGCTAGAACGCACTCTAAAATTAACAGACTTCTTCGGATGAACTGAATAAAAACTATTTCGATGAAGTATTGCTTTATCAAGACAAATGTAGGATTTATTTTGTTGCATGTGTTTATATACAAGAGCAAGGATATCATTGGTTATCAAGTCTCTTAAATTTGAGAGCGTTCATGAATATTCATCACGTGGTTGAAAGGTGAGCTAAAACATGTGGAAGACACAAAGTGCCATAACTTAAAGTCTGGCCAAAATTAAGCGAGTAATATTCAAGAATTTACTTTTTCAATTATTATTTTTTTTTATAAAAGCATATTGTTTTAAATTGTAATATGATTGTTACGATTTTGTATGGACATGTGTAGATCTTCAAAAAGATGAGGTAATGGATTTAACCCTTTTTTAAAAAAATTTCTTAAATATTTTCGTAGTCGTGTATATTGACTTGGGAAAATAGCAATTATTTCGGGAAAGGTGACATTGGAAAGAAACCGGGGCGTAGATTTATATTCTGATAAGATTCGATAGCAACATTCTCGAGAATTTTCCTTCTGAATAAATTACTTTCTCTTTTGATAAGCGTGGAATTTTTTAGATCAAAATTGTGATAAAATTTATTTCTATATATGACTAGTGCATTTGATAAATTGATAGAGTGATGTTCGATAAAAGTGAATCACCTGATTTTCTTTTACTAAAAATATTTTTTGTCCATTGTTTTTGGGGTTAAAATAATTTTTAATCATACTAACATAAAGACCCCTTCCCGACCACCTAGGAAAAAAGTTTATTCACCCTAAATGTATCTATTGATAATTATAAATTTGGATATAAATGACATTCAGGGAAAAAAAACTCTGTGCAAAAAAAGTGACTCTGATATCGCATTCTAATGATTAAACAGGTAAATTTAAAGAGCTTTTGACAAAATATTGAAAACTATTTCACAATACACTCAGAACAATATTCTATAGAATTCTAGAACAGCTTAAATTAAATCTAGAGTATTTCGGAATATTCCAGAAAACCTCATACAGTATAAAAACAGCTTGAAATAGCCACTCAAGTCACTAACCAGAAAGGGTACAAACACGCATCAGAACCACTTAAGGCATCTATTATTGCCCTCTCAAAAGCAGGCAAGTCTACGAGAGAAATTGCAAAAATTGCTATAACCTCGCAATCAACTGTCTCTCGAGTAATTAGGGCATATAATGATGCCACTCCTGCTCCAAGAAAGGAAACAAGGCGACGAAAGAAAAAGATTGATGGTAGAACTGGCAGGGTAATCAAGAGAGAAGTTGCGAAGAATAGGACTATAACTAGCCAAGAAATTGCAGCCAGTCTAATGGAAGAGCAAGGTGTTAGTCTTGCCTCTTCAACAGTCCGTCGGTGGCTGTTAGAACAAGGCTACAAATCTTGTACACGAAGGTTTACGCCGCTAATAAGCAAAGCCAACAAAGACAAGAGACTTGAATGGGCTCACTATTACAAAAATTTCACCGTAGAAGACTGGAAGAATGTTCTCTTCTCCGATGAAACGAAAGTTGAGCTAAATTTAAAGGATAAGGTGAGTCACTTTTATCGAACAGCACTGTATGTGTGACGTCCCTTTTCTGTTCATAGATACGTTTTTTTCTCATTTATTCTTGTTTCCCCAATGTAACAATTTGGCAATTTATTATATATATATATATATATACCTGCATCTGATTTATTATTTTATGGGTGTTTTTGCTTTTGATCATAATCATATAGTATTAGAAAGCGTTGTAAAATTGCAACAGAGTTCTACAAGGTAAGCTATGTTCGTCATTTGTCCTGGAATATTACCAAATACATTTTCGTCCAAATAACGAAAAAAAAAAAGTAACCTTTATGCAAATTCAAATCTCACTGACCAATCATCAATCAAGAGGGAAATAAGAAAGAAGGTGCCTATTAATAGGCTGACGGTTCTTATCCCCCAGTGATGCGGTCATTTTGTGACCCAAACTCCGGAACAGACAATCTTTCAGTGTCGAAAACAGAATCACTATGAAGATGTCGAGATAATAAGTATGTCCGATGTTATTTCCTTCCTGGTGGATGGATAGCCAACTTATATTTGCATAAATATAACATTTTTTTCCGTACCGTATGTGGGTGAATAAAATGAACTCTGTAGATCGTTTGACATGATTTTTACATCGGATTTTGATAAAGAAAACACTTGAAGCAACAGAAATGTGGTTCTACAGAAGGATGTGAGCAATAACGAAGTTCTCTCTATGATACTGTTATGATGTTGGTTTGGGGTTTGTAGAGACAAACGCTAAATAACACGTAACAATAAAAAGGGTTTTAATAGGTTGGTAAAAAGGTACAGAAATCGCCTGAGTAGTCAATAACTAGCTCAGCCAAGAACTTCTCTGTCTCCCTCATGTCAACTGACATGCCACTATTTAAAGTCTTTGTTCACAGACGCAGACAAGTTCATCTTCAAGAGGGGTGGTAGGTTTCCGACACAACAGATACTGACAATCCAACACAATTCTACCCTTCCGTCATCGAGCTAAGCTTTCTGGGGTCGTTTGTGAATCCACTGCCTTAAACATTCATCATGTTAGTGTACTTCACATTCTTTTTTTAAAACTGCCACGTCACACAAGTTGTTAGGATGATACTTTCGTCATAACAATTGGTTACCAACAGCGGAAATAGATAGATAATCAGATAATGAGACCGTCATCTTCAGTATAGCGCTCTCTCTTTTTCAGCATAATAAAACAAATTAAATAACATTGTACTATACTTTAACTCTTAATAAATTACATATAAATATTAGGCAATTCTATAAACTGACTCTTGGTAAATCTAAAACACTAAATTCTAAAGACAATAAGTTTATATTTTATTACAGAAGTTGTAACTGTAATGCAGGAAATTTCGGCTTAAATATTCTATAATTTCAGTCAATATTAGGACATGAATTAAATAAAAGTTTTGATTGCAAGTAGTGAATATATTTAATATATTCTCTTAATGCTTAAAAAGTATATGACCCCCCTAAAGCGTGCAAGAATTACTTTGAGACACCCAGCGTAACTAATACCCGTGTATTCGTCGATGCCTAAATGTTTTCTTAAAAATCGAATCTTTAAAACTCAGTTCATATAGAAGTCTATATAAGAGATGAAGAGAGTTCCGTTTTTATCGAGATACCAGCAACGAAATGGTTTAGAATCACATTTGGCAGATTACAATAATTTTACGTGAAAAGTTCTTTAAGAACTTTAATTTCAAACGTTGCTATCTCACTTTTGTATTACTTTGCCGCTGATATCTCATTACCGCGATCAAGATAAGACACTAAGACTTACTTTAATTTTATGAGAAAGCTGAAAAAAAACTTTGATTATCAATCAGCTTTTCGAGAGCTTTTGAGTAAAATTTCGCAGGTTTCGATGTGAAAAGGTTTTCAAAGTAATCTTCAATCTCGTTTTCATTAGAGAAGCTTTCCCTCGGTAAAGCGTTTTGCAACGATCGAAAAGTGTAATAATCGATTGGTACAAGGCGAGGTGAATATGGCGGCTGAGGTAGATCGAACTAACCGAATTTGAAAATTTTCTTCCTGTGTTATTCTTACTGAATGTATGCTTACGTTGTCAAGGAGAACAAAATTCTTCCTATTGACGAACACAGGCACTTTCAACCAAACCTTTATAGACACGTTGCTGCTACTGGACGTTTAAATATGCATTTAGTGTTTCATTGCGTTTTTAAGAAATTTACAGTGTGGTACTTAAGTCTTGTCTTTTTACTTCAGATGGCTGGCAGGTTTAGGGTTACAAGGACCATTCTATATGACACTGACTATCCACTGCCTTCGGCGTTAAACATTCACCATGTTAGTGTACTACATATTCTTTTTAAAACTGCCACGTCTCACAAGTAGTTAGGATGGTACATTCGCCATAACAATTGGTTACCAAAAGCGGAAATTACTTATGATTAATACATTTAACCTTTTGTTGTAATGTCCCACACACCCTTTCGCCTGTGTGGACCGATTATATCATTAGATATATATATAGTGAGTACAGGATATAACTGGAGGCTTCCTTCGGGAATTAGTTGGAGATTCGTCTCCAGCTAAGCTAGTCGAACTCTCTGCCTTCGGGCGGAGAGGAACGCAGACGAGGCGGTGCCAAAGGGCAGAGTCTCGTCTGGGGAGGTAGACATCTACCCGACCCCGTTTGTTACGGGATCTACGGGGAATCTTTGCCCGAACTTCCCGGATCGGTTTTATCACGCATTAAAAAAGTCCTGGTGACACATCCTGCCTCGCGGGAAGGTAAGGTAAATAACCTTGCTTCGGCAATTAGTTGGAGATTTGTTTCCGGCTGTGCTGGTCAAACTTTCTGCCTTCGGGCAGAGAGGTTCCCCAGACGATCATATGTCGAAGGGCAGAGTCTCTTCTCGGGAAGCAGCTACCCGACGCTGCTTTATACAGGGAATTTTTCTTTTTACAACAAATGCCAAAACATTGTGCTGCAGTAATCAAGGCTAAAGGAGAATGTTTTGACAAGAGCAAAATTTAATCATAAAATGCTTTCTTTTTGTTTTTGTCATAAGATTTCTAATAAAATATAATGTTACACTTTTTTTAACCATGTATCATAATTTTCTCTTACTTAAAGTACAAAACAAATACTTTTTGACATAATTTAAAAATTACCAAGAGTGGCCTCAAACATTTGAACTGTAGTATATATATATAATATATAATGAGTGACATCATTTGTTTACATTTGGATACGCATCGAGCAGATATGAATGTATAAGAGAAAATCATGAAGAATTGTGGTTTAAAAACAGTAAAATCGACCATGTTATCCGGGACGCTCCCCTGTGGCTCACTCAGTAAAAGCACATCAGGCTCTATGACGGTTCCGTATAGGATACAGATTCGATTGCTGTAAGAGGACGCATATTTTCTATGAACATTTCTCGGACATTCGGGCCGGTAAATGTTGTTAATACTGTTTATTATTAATAGAGCCTTTACTTAAATATTTGTATCTATAAAAAGAACGTATTCACATAAAAAATGTCTTAAAATATATATATATATTAAAAGTCA
This sequence comes from Acanthosepion esculentum, assembly GCA_964036315.1. Taxonomy (NCBI): domain Eukaryota; kingdom Metazoa; phylum Mollusca; class Cephalopoda; order Sepiida; family Sepiidae; genus Acanthosepion; species Acanthosepion esculentum. The sequence continues at coordinate 73,703,086 of OZ038492.1, read as the reverse complement.
CTCATTTCTTTCTGTTTTTTAGTCTCAAGCAATGCCAGCTTGGGAAAAATAATATAAGATTAAATTATTTTAAACACACACAAATACATACACACCCACACATCTTTTCGTTATCCATCTGATGAAGCCATTAGAGGCGAAATGCATTATCGGATATTATTTTCGAAACATATTCCATGAACGTTTTTCCAAATGTCAATAACTCTGAAGGGATTACATACCCAAATTTATTACACACACACACATACACACACACACACACACTGACACACATACACACACATACATTTAAAATTAGAAAATAATTTTAAGATTTAAAAGTGAAGCAGATATTTTCATATAGTGGTCAATATAAAAAATAGAGCATTGATAATATTTTTTTATATACACAGAAGAATATACGGATTAAACACTTGAAAAATGGGCACTGTAACACGAAACACCAGAGATTGATATGGACAATTGCAGTTAAGTAATTTTTTCTGTATATATAAAAATAATATCATATATATACATACAGGGTGACCCCCAAAAAACGAGAATTTTTGAAGTGCGTATTGCCAGAGATGAGCAAGTGGCAACACTGCGAGACAGTGACCTTTGAGCAAGTAAACATTTCGCCATTTTAGTAACGAGAATGAAATTCACAGTATCCCAGTCAATGAGGAATCTCAACTGCAGATTTCAAGAATGCATTCGTACAGGAGGCGCCATCTACAGGACGTAATTTTAAAAAAAATGAAAATTCCATCATTGTTTCTTAAATGGCATGTTTTAAGATTTCAATTACTAGGAATTAAATATTTTTCTTCCATCACTCTTGGTTTTATTGGATTGTTAAAAAGTTCCCGTTTTTTTAGGTCACCCTATATATATATATATATATATATATATATATATATATATATATATATGTGTGTGTGTGTGTGTGTGTGTGTGTGTGTGTGTGTGTGTGTATATATATATATATATATATATATATATATATATATATATATATATATATATATATATATAAGCAGGGTATATCAGAATTGAAGATGAGAGATTGCCTAATTACCTGCTTGGTTAGCACCCCAGACACAAACCCACGAAACGTTTCAAGGATGTTGTTGAAGACAACCTAAAGATTTTTAAATTAGTGTCAAACACTAGGAAAAGTGCCAGAGAATAGGTCTAGCTGCAGAAAGTTAATTTTTTTTTATTTGATGGTTTCAATCGTTTTTAGATCAAAAGGCTTGAGCATTTGAAGTTGACGGGTGTTCTCAGGAAAGGCGATGTAGACTCCTTCATGGACGATATTCAGACTGAGCTTGCGTGTAACATCAGCGGAAATGTTGTTCTAGTCACCAAAGATCACATGAAAATCGGCAGTCTGAAAGCGATTATCTGAATGTACTTATGTCCGTATTGTGATAAAATTTGCAGTTCTGATGCCGAGCTGAAGCGGCACCTGAACGTACACGATGAGAAAGTGACTTTCAAGACTCTCCAAAAGTCTTTCGTGTGTGACATACGTAAAACGTTATGCAGGAGAGAGAGAGAGAGACTGGTTTGTAAAGTCATCTGGGTGCTCATGGGAGCTCAGTTCAACATTAAAGAAGAGTTGGCTTCCTTCTTTCATATGTGGCATTATATATATATATATATATATATATACATATATATATATATATATATATATATGAAGAAATATAGTCTTAAAGTGTGGTATATTTATGGGATAAAGTGCTCAATATCAGAGATAGAGCGTGTGTAAATAAAAAAGTGAACATAGAAGTCAACACTTAGAGGCCCGGTGATTGCATCTAGCATGAAACAGACTGTCGTCTCTAAGTGTTGACTTCTATGTTCACTTTTATATTTATATATATATATATATATATATATATATATATATGTATATGTGTGTGTGTGTGTGTGTGTGTGTGTGTGTGTGTGTGTGTGTGTGTGTGTGTGTATACGATAGCAATATATATTTTTATATAACAAGAACAATAATGGGGAAAAATGTATGGCAAAGTGGAAAAATGTTTTCTTCTGGCGCGTATCGTCCAATAGGACTTCGTCAGACTAAATTCGTTATGTGGGTGCCAGTGCACATGTGCACAAACGTGGAATGCTGGGAAATTAAAATTTAATTTTTTGTTGTTGTTGTTTTAATTTAGCCGATTTCATTTAGATTCTTAGATCACAAGGTCATCTACAGTAAATCTACGTCCTGGCTCTTACAACATTTCACCATTCCAAGCAGACCTATTATCACAGTGTGGAATATCAAATCACAAAAGTATTGGAAAGAAAAAGAAAAGAAATTTAAATGAAATCAGCTAGACTGAAAAAAAAATTAAAATTGCCAACATCCCTAGTTCTTGCGCATGTGCAGTCGCGCCATCATAACAAATTTAGCCTGAAGAAATCCTAAAGGACGAAACGCGTCTTAAGACAACTTTTTCTACTTTATCATGCACTTTCCCCCAATATATATATATATATATATATGTCATTTAGACGTATTTTGTCTATTTATTTTAGTGTTAATCATTTCAAGCCCAGAAATTAATCACTTGGTGGCTGTATAAAATTGATTAAGAAATATTCAAAAATTTTACTTTGAAATAATTTTTATTTTCACAAGTACTTTCAATTTCATCTGAGACCATCTTTAAGGGGTTAAAATATCTGTGGATTTGTTTACAGTAGCTTCGTAAATTCAAAATATTTTTTTCACTGTTCGTTTACAGCATTCCAAATTCGAATTCGAAATTTTTTTTATGCTGAGCGGACCCTAGTTACAGTTTCTGACAGAGGGCATAATGTGTCATGATAGTCAACTTGAACAACACCATCCCGTTTAAACCCTCGGTCACGGTGATATAAAACGTCGTCCTCGCACAACCATTAAAGGCTTCTGAACAGTCATTTTTACCTATTTCTACACATAACTCTTACGTTAGTACCTGGCTTGGTTTGCAGGCAATTTCCAAAGGTGCCACACGCGCTGCGGTCGCATCCCAAGACCGATAACATCAACAAGTTAACTTTCTGACAAACTGAGCGTGGCGAGATTCGAACACGGATCGAA
>OZ038492.1:73690001-73692501 GCA_964036315.1 Acanthosepion esculentum | reverse complement strand
GGTTTTAAATCCTTAATAATTCATAAAAACTTAAAATATTAAGAAAATGGAAAATATCGTTGGAAACAAAGAAAAGAGTACTGAACTGTTACGTAATATTAGTCCTCCTATATGGCAGTGACTGTTGGACAATCTCTTCAAAGATGAAGAAGAAACTTGAAGCAGCAGAAACAAAGAAAAGAGTACTGAAATGTTACGTAATATCAGTCCTCCAATATGGCAGTGACTGCTGGACAATCTCCTCAAAGATGGAGAAGAGACTTGAAGCAACAGAAACAAAGAAAAGAGTACTGAACTGTTACGTAATATCAGTCCTCCTATATGGCAGTGACTGCTGGACAATCTCCTCAAAGTTGAAGAGACTTGAAGCAACAGAAATGTGGTTCTACAGAAGGATGCTGATGATACCATGGTCTGCACATTTGAGCAACCGAGAAGTTTTAGAGAATATAGAAACAAAAAAGTGACTTACACTTAACATCAGGAAGAAACAATTGAAACGTCTAGGGCACATCATGAGAAGAGTGTCCTTAGCAAATTTGATACTCACGGGACTGAATGAATGAAAGAGGGACAGAGGAAAACAACGCATAACCTACCTAGCGAGCTTGAGTAAATGGATTGCGAAACAGTGTTTAGGTGAGATAACAAAAGGACTAATATTATTAAGAGCTACAAAGAAGAGGAAATTATGGAGAGCCATGCTCGCCAATGTCCTGAAGGGACAGCGCACATTGAAGAAAAATAATAACTTCTGAGTTTTTCGTATGCTAACTAAACATTTTAAGCTAATAGTGTATTCGTTATTTTTTTTGTCCTTTTCCTTCTCACGGTTGATTCTCTGGTTAAAATAAGAAGGGATTATTCATTAGATTTCTTCAAGATTAAAAGATGTATCGCTTAAATGTTACTACTGAATTTACTGAAAGGCATTCTAATTGATAAAATGTTTGCCTGGGTTTAAGTTATTCATTTTTAATTTTTCTTTTGATACCGCTACAAAAATGGCTTTAAAATCATAGTAGATTCTAATAACTTCTCGTTTTCCTCTGTGATAGCTAAATAATTTAACTAAGACTGAAACGTTTTGTTTATAGTTCTATTGACTCCGTGGTCAAGATCAGAAATAATTCTCTACATTATTTACATTATTCGGTCAGTTATTCTCATCTTCATTGCCATATTAACAACATTTCACGCTACGGCCTTCCTCATTTGATTAGAATTTCGAACCGAACTCTTTATTTCGTCCAGCGGGGTAGATTGTTCTACTTCCACGTGCCATGCCTCTTCAGTATGTCTCAGTTGTTACCCTTTAACACAACTCTCCAAGTTTTTTTATTTTCGTTCACCACTGCTGTAGCCAGGTATTGAGCTCGCAACTCTTTGGGTCTAGTCAATAGATCTAACCAACGCCTTCATCCACTGGACCATGTGTCCTTGAGGACATATCATAATACCTCATCTCAGATATATAGACAAAGAAATAATTCTACTTTAAACTTCTTAAAAATTAAAGAAATATATATATATATATATATATATATATATATATATATATATATATATATATATATATAGTGATTTTCCAAACATAGGTTAGATATGGCACCATGCCGAAAATAGACCCGAAAAAAAGGCACCCCGACCCTACCTTGGCTTACCCTATTTTCTAAAGTAACTAATATCTTGATACAATAGCTGTCAGTGAAAATGAATACCCTACCGCCTCGTATTAAAATGATTGGTTTTCTCCATATCCATAGAAATAAATATTACGAATGTATATGCTTATAAAGCTCCGTAAATTTCAAAATAAGTTATTCCAAAATTCGCTTGAGGATGAAACAGAACTAGGTACTTTAATTTAATTTAATTTCAATAACTGAATTGAAGTTTTTAGCTTCTGTTTTTGAAACAAGAGAACTGTTATATAGCGATGTAATCATATTTTTTTTTAAATAATTATAATATACGCTCTGCTTGTGTATTGGGCACTGTTTTTTTTTATAAATAATAAAAAAATAATAAAGATAATTTGGATTATTACCTAACGGTTCTTTCCTATTTTTCTATATATTTACACACACACATACACACACATGTATATATATATATACATTCATTTCGCGGCAAATCAGACATATCTACTCAACTTTGCTTAGTCAACCCCAATGCTACTTTGAGCAAATTCGAAGTGGTCACATCGACATTCCAATGCGCAAAGTTAACCCTGAAAATCAGTAATCGAAATTCTGGCTTTCATTTGGGCACGAACGCTCAAACGCTCTTGCCTAAGGAATATACTTCACTACATAAGGCATTAAGCACTCCTTCATTTTACAGCAAATGTGGCGGGACTATTCCTGGTCATGGAATCTTGTCTGATGTTATTGAACATTACATGCTTCAACAAGTTCGATTTCTTCTTTCATCAATCTTCTTTTTATCTCTCCTTTAAAACCTGGTTACGGAGAGATATCTGCGTACATTATCAGGA
>OZ038492.1:73682501-73687501 GCA_964036315.1 Acanthosepion esculentum | reverse complement strand
TATATATATATATATATATATATATATATATACATACATACATATATATATATATATATATATATATATATATATATATATATATATATATATATATATATATATATATATATATATATACACGCACAATAAATTCTACCTACCCTATGTGAGATTGTTAAAGCTTCGATAAAAATGAAACTAAAAATGTATATATCGGACTCATGGTAGGTACTCACAGCGGGTATTGAACCACCTATGAAAACACCCAAACACATACACACCTAACTCCTATTACCCATAAGAAGAATACTTTTAAAACACATATAGATAATAAGAACATCAAATTGTAAAATCGTTTGCAGATATTAGAAACAATAATCATAAAAAACACCAAAGCTAATCCCCACAGCGTCTCGTATGATCGGGACCAAAACGTTTTAGTTGTCTTCAGAACTAATTAAGAAATCACTAAGATGATATTGCTAGTAAAAGAAAAATGCCTCCGAAACAACGCAGTATAAGAAATAAAACAAAAATATATTAATAATCGACATTACCACGAAAATTACCCTTCCGCCACTTAAAAATGGCTGAAGTATTAAAGGAAAGCGCTCGGGATACTAAATACTTTGGACAATTTCTGTACACACTCAGTCCTCAAAAAAGAAAAATTGCTAGAACGCAAGAAAAACTAAATGAAGCACTTAAAAAATATTCTTTGTTCGTCACAGTTAACGAAACCTGCCTAAAAGAAAGACTGCGGCGTTTAGGGTTCGAATTCCGGGATAGCCTGTTGCTTTGACTTCTGTACGGTCACACTTGGAAAAAGTAAAAATGCATTGTTCTCTCCCCACAATTGTGAAACCTCTCGAAGTTCGTAGCCATTTCAATTCACAGATAATAAAGAAAAGGAATTAGTCATAAGTCTTGATACTTCAAAAAGACATCATACCACGAAGCCCACTATAAATCCTCCAGATGCCAACTGCAATGGGACAGCACAAAATCTCTGTCCTAAAATTAAGTCTCTAGCTTAAAAAAAAAACTTAAAAGAAGACAATTGGCAGCTTTTGCGAGCACTTAATATGTTTAGTTGAAGCAAAAGTTTACATCAATTTTTCTTCATGTTAGATATACGCCTTTTAGTTGAAACCATTTTTTACACACATAAAGCTTCACCGTTATGTAAAAAGTAATTGTATTCCGAGGTCGAAGGAAGTCAGTGAGGAAAAGATGTGTCAAGCGGAGTTTTTGGAAAGATATGCCAAGAGGTTGCGTGAGCACAGGGAAGTCGATTCAAGAAAGGCAAAAAAAAATCGAGCAAAATCGCTGGGAGGAGGTTGAGAAAAAAACAGTAAGAAAAAAAGAAAAAAACTCGTTTTCAGACAAAGATGACAGCGCCATTTTCACTATTTCTTTAAAATGTTTCTTCTTGACGAAAAAAATAAACATTAAAATAATACGAAAAAAAAACAAATATATACAAGGATTCTGATAAATTTATTTTATATAAGGAAATATAAGCATATATAAGAAATATGATAAATTTAGATTGTAGAATGACGTCATCATCTATGACGGGTTATTATTTGTGTTACGTGGGCATTCTTTTCATTCTGTTCTTTATTTCTTTCCACCAAATTCCTCATACTTGACTGGGTTTCGTGACTTCGATCTGCTAGATCGATATTTTTATTAGATATCAAGAGTTTTACAGATTATACCTGTTCAGACATACAGAACGCCTCCACCAACAAAATAAAAAAAAAATATATTATTTTTTTTATCAGTTCACCCCAAGAAAGGCAATAACGCCACTAAGATTCAAGGAGCCACTGAGAGTGAAAGAGAATGAAAAGACTTTAGAAGGAACCGGAAACACAATCGTAAACAGGGAACAAGAGATAAACCTCTGTCCCTGTTCAAAAGTCCCGGGAGGTGTGTGAACCGGTCGATAGGCGAACCTATCTGCTCCTGTTGAGGAGAAAAAATAAATAGTGATTAAAATTTCAGAGGTCAGGCGGAAACATCAGAAGTAGAAGATGACTTTAGAAGGAACGAATCTTATACAGGAACCAATGATAAAAATCTTCCCCTGTTGAACCGTAAGATAGGCAATGTATTCAGGCTTCATGCTTCTCTGAGCAGTTTGTAAAAATGTTTCCGCGCCGAGGAGTAGCTTTATTATTTTATTGTGTCGCTAGAACATAACGAGAGCCTCATTTCTTCTGGCAAAAATACTTCAAAAATATATCACACTATATAAATCCTCCAGCTGTTAGTTTGCAATGGGACAGGGCTATCATATTATGTATATGCAGTCACATTATCTATCTATCTATCTATCTATCCGGGTCTGTTCATTATCTATCTATCTATCTATCTATCTATCTATCTATATATATATATATATATATATATATATATATATATATATATATATATATATATATATATGTATATATATATATATATATATATATATATCTCAGACTGTTCTTAATCTATCTATCTATCTATCTATCTATCTATCTATCCGGGTCTGTTCATTATCTATCTATCTATCTATCTATCTATCTATCTATCTATCTATCTCTGTTCCTTCCTATCCAAATCTATCTATCTATCTATCTATCTATCTATCTACCTATCTATGTGTGTATTAATTTACTTATTTAATCTCTCTCACTCTCTCACTCTCACTCTCTCTCTCCACACACACACACACACACACACACACACATATATATATATATATATATATGAAGAAATATAGTCTTAAGATGTGATATATTTTATGGGATAAAGTGCTCAATATCGGAGATAGAGCGTATGTAAATATAAAAGTGAACATAGAAGTCAACACTTTGGGGCGACAGTCTATTTTATGCTCTTTAAACAATATTTAAAATTAAATTTTAAAAAAAAATGAGACCTGGTAATATACATACTTATATTTGATGTGAATAAATAATTTTAAATACTGGAAGTAATTCTATTACATTTACTTGTTTTATAAAAAATATAGTCGATTAAATTTAAAAGTAAAAATATTTTAAAATTGGTTTTAAAGTTGTAGTTAAATAAAACGTATTCTAACCTTAACACCTCTCTCAAAGTACTTCAAACACATAAAAGAATCCAATAAAACACATAATGGTTAAATGAAATAAATATGATAGGTTAGAATATGTAGGACATTAAATGACCCATGTCCTTTGTACATACATGATATAAATATATATTACTAAGTTTATAAAAAATAAAAGTTTACTGAATCAGTGAAATAATTTAGCTATCTTTGCCGCCATTGTCATAAATTTTACTTAAAAAAATGTAACCTGGTAATATACATACTTATACTCGACAGTATGTAAAAAAAATAATTTTACATACTGTAAGTAATTCTAATACATCTACTTGGTTTTAAAAAGAAATATAGTCTATTAAAAATTAAAAAGAATTTTTTTAGAATTGCAGTTAAATTAAACATATTCTAGCCTAAACAGCCAAAAAAATCTTTAAGTATACAAATAGAAAAAATGCCGTAAGAATTTTGCCGTTAACAATAGAATTTTTATAAAAAACCCAGACGACATGCATTTAGCGGATGTCAGAATTTGTTGAAAAATACATCCCTACCCAACCCTAAACATAACCCCGCTTTCGAATGTAACTATTAACTGATACAACGAAAAATTGAAATTGAACAAGCTAGCAAAAAAAAAGTTACTCCAAAATTCACTTGACGAGGAAATGGAACTAATGTCTTTAATTTAATAACAAACTTAAATTCGAAGCTTTTAGCTTCCATTTTTGAAACATGGTTATTATTGTGTAGCGAAAAAACATATTTTAAATCAGTTAATTTATAATATATACATATATATATATATATATATATATATATATATATATATATATATATGCACATTTCATTGAAAACGACAGACAAGGTGCTTTTATTTAGTTTGTTATACAATTTCTCATGCGATCTAATAATTCTTTTTCTTTTCGGATGATAAATTATATAAAAACTGTCCAAATGTTCTTTTTATCAGAGCGCTTTCGGCGATACATTTAGCCATTTTCAAGGATTATATTTTAAATGTTAAAATAAGAAATAGTTTGTTGTATGTATGTTTTATAAAATGTTTTCATTTCTTTGTTTCAAAACACGGTCAAGATATTATGTCCATGTTCAAAGTTAATATTATTAAGTGTTGGTTTGTTTGTTTTTATTAATAAGGCTTACATTATTTTTAGCCTTTTTTGCATGTGGAAGATGCTATTATATTAGTGTTGTCGACAAGTATGTTCCGAATAGTGTCCGGTAGGTCCCCGTGAGTATTTAAATGAGATCTAATTGAGCTATTGTCAGAAAGGTGTAGAGTTAGTCTGCGTGTCAAACCTGTTGTACTGGTCTATATAATTATTTACGAATTTTGATTGATCAGGAATACAATTTCTTTATGGGCATTTAAATTCGTAAATAATATTTGCTCTATTTAATTTTGTTTTAGGAGGTGAATTATTATTTTTAACTATAAGGTTAGATGTTTTAAATTTTTTATAATAAATAATTAATCTAATTTTTTTGCTATTGTCAACTGGTGTTATGTATTTTTTAGAATGTTCTTAATTCTGCATTCATCCTGTTTATAATATTTTATAAAAAATATTAATATTATTGTTTATGTTTCTACTCCTGCCGTTGCTATTAGTTACCTTGGACAAGAAACGCTTAATGTGGAAATCCAACAATTGATTAGGAAATCCGTTATTAATCAGCGTTTGCTTTATACTTTTTATCTCTTTAAAGAAAAGCGTGTGAGAGGACGAGTTCTCGTGCACTCTCGTGAGGAAATTTTTAATAACACCTATTTTATATCTAAGAGGGCATTCACTAGAGAAATTAAGATGGCAAGAGTCTTTACTAGTTGTTTTTTTTTATAAACAGAAGTTTTAAAAGTATTATTACTAAAATCGACAATAACATCTAAGAAAAAAAGTTTATT
>OZ038492.1:73607501-73677501 GCA_964036315.1 Acanthosepion esculentum | reverse complement strand
GTACTTATATATGTACTGAAAACCGTTCTTTGTTAGTTTAGTAGGATGGTTAGATATGTTTGTATGCTGTCAATTAAGCCTTGAAGCATTTTATGCCCTATAGTATGTACTTGAGTTTTAATGCCCTCTTAGATTCGATGTAGCCAGAAGGGGTCCCCTAGATGCAAAAGACACACAACTTATCTCTAAAATAAGAGAATACGACTGCGTGTTTTTCCTTATATACTGCTTTTTGCAACGCTATATTTAGTAGTTCATATGATAAATATATATATATATATATATATATATATATATATATATATATATATATATGATAAATATATCAAACAATTTGCAAAACCTTTTATTTAACAGTTTTCGGTGATCGAACAACGTCATCATAAAAGAGGCATTTATTTCGACCAAATCTATATTAGTCGAAATAAAAGCCGTTTTTTATGACACTGTTTGGTCAGAGAAATATGTTAAAATAAGAGTTTCCAAGTATTTACCATTCCGTTCAATTCTCATCCATATTTAAATCAGAATTACTTATGGCGGAAAAGTAGCGCAATCTACATTATCTTGCCGCCTATGTTTGCCAGAGATTTAATCAGCGAGTCACCATAAAATCCTAGCTTAACGATATTTCTTTGTCATTTGCACTATCATCTCCTCGGCGATATGACCAATAAATTATTCGCCAGCCAGTAATATTTCGTTCACCTAAAAACATCCGAAAAGTGTTTGCGTGGTGAACTTTGGAAGGGAAAAAACTTACTCTCCAATTTTTCACGGCTTATGTCACTCTCTCTCTCTCTCTTTCTCTCTCTCTCTCTTACTCTCCCTCTCTCTCGCACACACACACTCACTCACACACATATACACACACACACTTCTACCTATTTTTTGCATTACCTTTTCATCCTATATGCTAACCTACATACCTATGTGTTTTTTGTATTATTGCAATCACTTAAGATGAATAACGAATGGAAGAATGGAAAACCTGATTGACAAATGGTCGAATACTTGGCGACATTTGGCTAGATAGATTTGTAATGCTACAATTTACCCAATGCAAGGCTCGATAAGGGGCCAGTAAACGAAGATTACTAGGATAAGAAGGATAGATAAATGCTTAACCTTGACTTGAAGAGATTAACATTGTGAACTTCAGGGTAGTATTTACGCAGAGTTCTGTTCCACAATCTAGCAGAAAAAGAAAAAAGAAAAAGCTCTTTGAAGGAAACCCTCTTCTTACATTTAGAATACGGGAGAAATGAGGGTAATTTAACTCGATGGAAGTAGCATGACGTGTCTGAACGCTAAACATCTGGACATTTGCCATGGAAATAGCGATAGAGTAGCGATGGGCCTGATAGTTTGCGTCTGGGGGATTGAAGCTGCAGATAGGAGAATACGTCTTCCCCAACAAGACTACGTAAACGATTTTGAGTTCTATCAAGGCTGGAAAGTGGGATTGAGTTGCACCGGCCAAGATATGCAAGCTATGCTCTATTGATAGATACTGGGCTCTCAGCGTGATGCAACTGCTTTTTTTTAAAGATCGTACATATTATGATTGTAGAACAACGATATCTAAATTTAAAAAATGCTATTATTTTAAACGAGAAATACTCTTGAAAACGTCACGGTTTTCCTAATTTAATTTTCGGATGAATCTCAGTTCTTAATTTAATGATTGAATAAGCTCATGGCGAGATCTACGACAATAAAATATCCGTGGAAATTCTCCTATCGCTTCGTTAAATATTTGAGATTAACAACTTTAACAAAATATTGCAGTAACAATCATCAATATAAATAATGGTCGTTATTTTAAGCAGGGATACAAATGAAGAGATCTGAAATTGAAACCTTTTTTCCAGTTCATCGTAACAGGCGTTAAAAGCTTCTGTCTTTCTTTCTTTTCTTCATTTTCTCACTGAAACTAAGCGGCGTCTCTCTCATGACTTTTTCGTCTTTCCACGCGATCAAAATGTAATAGTCCATTATTTAAGAGTTATTGGCAGGTTTCACTGAAACTGGCGTTAAAAACTTCTATCTTACCTTCTTTGTTTCATTTTCCGACTGAAACCAAGTAGCGTCTTTGATATGTCTTGTTTTCTCAGGTGATCAAAACGGAATAGTCCATTATTTCTGGAGTATTAGCGGGAGACATGTTACTGTAACAAAACACAACTGTTGATTATTATATCCACAAGCAATTTTAAAACCTCTATCAAATAAAAGTAGATTATAGTTAGAATAGATAATTCATTCAAAAACACTAAGATATACACATATACAGATACACACATACACACAGATATACATAAGCACATACACACATACGTACATACGCATACACACCCATACATATACAAGCGCATAAATATATAAACAAGTACATATATAACAACCATAATTACAAACATATATATACACAAATATATAACATGTACAAATATATTCATATATACATACATACTCGTAAACACACACACACATCCACATTCACACATATATATATACACATATACACACATATATATACATATACACACATAAATATACATGCAAATGGATATATATATATATAAAATTTACATAGAATATATACATCTATGTATAAAAATACACGCACAAACAACATAATAATGTATACCTACATAGATAGGAGGATTATATATAAGTAATAACATAATAAATTTACAGTAACATTGCATTATCGTCAAAAGTATTACTACCCATATAGTAAGTTAAATTTTGAGCTATGTTTACAGTTAACAGTGAGTTCATTCCTTTGGTATAAGAGATGGGTCTTGTCTTTAAATCTAATGATTTCAAATTTTTCATCAAGACGTAAATACCAAAGGGTATATAGAGAATTACATGTTCGAGTTCTCTTAATTAATTTTCATTTAGCAGTAGGTATCTTGTTTTTCTCTTTTAAACTCCAACAATACTTGTACAAGGAAGTCTTTTATTTATGATTACTACAGTTGAAAGATTGCGCATGTCCTTTGAATGTATCCATCGTAATTCCTATGTACATTTTTTAATATTGGGGTTTCCTAGTGTAGAAATAGTATTCAGATAAACTAGAGAACTTGTTAAACAATTATTCTGTAATGGGCAATTATTAGGATTCCTACGACTGCACAAATTATTATTAGTTTCATTATACTTAGTTTTACTCGTTGCAACCTGACGAGTAGTCAAGTTTTTTGAGTCCTTATACTTGTTGAAAACTGTTATTATGTTTCTTAATTATTTTTTCCAGGTTATCAGCACAGATGTAGCTTAATGTAAGGGTGTTATAATTGAATATTTTACTGAGTGGATTAGTTTCGGGCTCAGGGAAATGTTTTTTGATAAGGTTTAGAAATTTATGTCCTAGATTGGTTTTAACCACTTTCTTTTTGTGGTCAGAATTAACAGGATTTCTATATTGAATATTGGTATCCTTGTAGCCAATATTTCTAAGGGTAGAATTATAAAATTCACTATGTTTATTAAAAACGTCTTTGCTAGAAGAGTTAGTATTTAAATTCAATAGAGGAGTATATGTGCTTAATAACAAAAGGTGGGGTGGTTGGAATTAGAATGTACATATATCGGGTTAGAATTAACTATTATATAAGATTGAAAAGAGCTATAAGGTCTAGAGTGACATCCAGAAAATCTACCTGTTTAATCATGTTTACTATTGATGAGAATGATTTCTATTTTAGTCTAACCCTAACATTAAAGCATTAATAATTATAACCAAGGTTCGTTGTCAAGTTTCTTGAATTCTCATATACTTGATCATTGCAGCTAATGTAACAGCTTTTCCAATATCGAGGGGTGATTTGTCGATTTGAACCTTTTAAAACTCTTTATTCAACATTCAACACCATCACTTGATAAGACAGCAGTAGTGTTGAAAAAATGTTTATTTAATAGTGATTTTATGACATAATAATGTTATAATTTTTTAATAAATTATATTTGCTCTACTCTATATTGAGCACTCTTTTAAGAATAGTATTTTTGGTTATTGCAGTTTATTCTGAATACTCCTATCCTATACTTATATATATATATATATATATATATATATATATATATATATATATATATATATATATATATGTGCACATGTCATTAAAAACGACTGACGAGGTGTTTTTATTTAGTTTTTTATATAATTTCTCGTGCGATCTAATAATGGACGTAATATCTTCACCGTGTTTTGAAACAAAAAAATGAAACAAATAAAACATACATATAACAAACTATTTCTAAGTCTGTCTATTTCTAATTCTAACAGTTGAAATATAATCCTTGAAAATGGCTAAATGTATAGCCGAAATCGCTCGGATAAAAAGAAAATTCGGACAGTGTTTATATAATTTATCATCTGAAAAGAAAAACATTATTAGATCGCACGAGAAATTGTATAAAAAAACAAAATAAAAGCACCTTGTCAGTCGTTTTTAATGAAATGTGCATGAAAGAAGGATTGCTGCCTAAATATATATATATATATATATATATATATATATATATATATATATATATGTATAAAGACATTTTTATGTTTAACATTCTTTTTATAGATACAAGTATTTAAGAAAAATGGCTGAGAAATTTTCATAGAAAATATTCGTCCTCCAAATATCAAATGTAAACAAAGGACGTCACACATTATGAAATGGACAATGTCTGACAATTATTTAAAGACATTTTTATGTTTAACATTCTTTTCATAATGTGTCACGTCATTTGTTTACATTTGATACGCCTTGAACAGTTATGAATGTACGTGAAAGATTCATGGAAGATTGAAGTTTATAAGCAGTAAATTCGACCTTGCCAACCTAGTGATCCTATGTGGCCGGATGGGTTAAAAAGGCGCGTCAGGCTATATGACGGTTCCGTATAGGATACAGGTTCGGATCCTGTCGGAGGACGAATATTTTCTATGAAAATTTCCCGAACATTCAGGCCGGTAAATCTTGTATCTATAAAAAGAATGTTAAACATAAAAATGTCTTTAAATAATTGTCGGACTTTGTCCATTTCATAATATATATATATATATATATATATATATATATAGTGGGAGGAAACAAATATTCGTACACAAACAAATTTTTAATTTATTGTATTCCAACTAATGAGTAAACTTTTCAGATAATTAAATGCACACAGATGCATAATAACTAAATATGCATAAAAATCAGGAAAAAATTGATTTAATAGAAATAAATTCCATTTATCCATTTTAATGTGTGAAAAACGTATTCGTACAATACAAAAAAAGAATCCATAATATTAATTTAATACTTTGTAGAATAGCCATTATTCACTTCTACAGCAACCAACCCTTCTTTTAGTTCTCAATTAATGATTTGCAAATTTTAGCTGGATTTTGTTCCATTCTTCTTCGCATATGGTCTTTAGATCCGGGATGATTGTTGGAGCTCTCGATTGAATTTTCAAATACCGCCAGATTCTCGATTGCGTTTAATCTGGGGAGTGACTTGACCATTTCAGGATATTTATATCAAAGAAAACAAAAGAACGACCTTCACACACATAAAATGTTATTTTTTATTTAGTAGGATTGGAAGGACCTACTCAAAACTCATCTCCTTCCGAAGAATCAGGTGATTGATTCGAACATATACTAAGAAACACTGAATATAGCAATCAATGACAAGCGTGCATCTGGATATTTCAAAACAGAAGAAAACATAATATTCAATCAAGATAATGCTAAATTGTTCATTTAGTCAGGCAAATATCTTTACAGCTCGAATGTGAATTTTCCCTCACCCGCCGAATTCAGTCGATATTCAACGTTCGAACAAAAATTTTCCCAATATTAACTGAATTTTGCTAACAATATAAACGCCGTAGAAGACTCCAAAAAGCACTAAAGGCGGTTATTTGCTCAGAAAGAAAAATATTTTTGTGATGACGATTTTATAACGTTAATTAAAAAGGAGCCTGAAGACTGGAAGTAAAAGATAAAAAAAATATTCAGTAATGTTGAAAATCAAAATATTCTTGAATTTTATTTTATAAGCAGGACAATTTTTATGCTCTCCAATTTCAGAATACTCCCAACTAATTACCTTCAAAATAAACAGCATTTATTATAATCAACATCCGCTAACATGCCAGTTGCTATTCTACGCCCATTTTTCTATGAGGAAAAACATTGACGCGTGCAAATAAATACACATTTAATTAGTTCTTTTCATTAAGGTAACTTTTTTTCTGGGATTTCTTGAAATCTTGAGCATGAATCTTATATTAAAGTGTCATTTCAAAATAAACGAAGAATGGCAACAAAGAGATTTTCTTTTTTAAGATATCTGGCGCTGGACTAGATGACAACTATGTGGATTCATATTATTAATTAATTTTTGCCCAAGGGCTTTAGTGCAAGGTAAGCACGAAGAAACCCAATCGAATTGCAAATTCCATTAAACAAATCGTTGTTGATAACTATCACATTACCATACGCCTATAATATATAATTTAAATTATTTAACCCTAAGCAAGAGGAGAATACAATTAAAACGCAAGACGTTACTGAACGTGAAAGAAAATGAGAAGACTTTAATGAGGAGAAAGGACAATGAAAAGAAAAGAATTCAGTTGACCTTGCATTTAAATTTTCAAGATCGTAGGTGACAGGGAAGCAAGAAATCGGAAAGAAAATCCATTCGCGAGCTGTGCGAGAACAGAAACTATTATAACAGAACTTACGGTTACATCTAGCTATTTCAACAGTAAAACGATGAGATCTAGTTGGTAATCAAGGAGATTTTTTACATTTATGCGGCCGACATACGAAAAAAGAAAGCTTATTAGAACAAAGGGAAGGCACGTCACGTCGGTGAGAAAGTGACTGATGTAGAGATGCCAGATCAGGACCGATGACATCACAGGCCATTCTTGGATTTTTTTAAGAAACTCAAGATATAAGACAGGACCACAAGACCAGATATGGCAGAAATATTCAATACACAGGCAAATGATAGATTTCTAAGCGTGCAAGATATATTCCGACGAGAAAATTTTATTAGAGTGTATTCAATGTTGTATAAGAATTCTACAAGTACAGGTACGCTCTCACGAACATATTATATATTTAAGTGGGCATGAATAGTGTTACCCATTAACCATCCACAAGTTACTGTGCTGACGAGACTGTAAGGTCGAAACCCGAGTAGTGCGTTGCATGTGGAATTTTCCTAATCTTATAATATATATATATATATATATATATATATATATATATATATATATATATATATATGTAACGAAATATATGGATGTAGATCCGACGGTATGATGAAAACTATGGAAAAGACAAAGCAAAATCGGAATATGCAAGTTTACTGTTTTAATTTTGTTTTACTGTCGACGTCAGATGTTTCGGTCTAGTAGACCATCTTCAGGACATGGTTATTGGAAACATATTTATATTTACGTCAACATGAAGAGACGATAGACACAAGACTGGTCAGAAACAACTAGTCTTGTGTCTATCGTCTCTTCATGTTGACTTAAATATAAATATGTTTCCAATAACCATTTCCTGAAGATGGTCTACTAGACCGAAACATCTGACGTCGACAGTAAAACAAAATTAAATCAGTAAACTTGCATATTCGGATTTTGCTTTGTCTTTTCCATATTTTTCATCATATATATATATATATATATATATATATATATATATATATATGTATTTATGTGTGTGTGTGCCTATATATATATATATATATATATATATATATATATATATATATATATATATATATATACTAATAATAATACAATATGTTAATCCGTATGGAATTTCCGTATGGAATTTCCAGGTAGAGCACTATGTCAAGACACACAGCAATATTATTATTAATTAAAGAATATCAAACACTTAAAATCCCATAGGTAATAATGTTTATTTCATGAGATCTTTAAAATTCATTTTATTTGTTTTTTAAAGCTCCCATGAAACGGAAATTATAACCTATGGGATGTTAAGTACTTGGTATTCTTTAATTATATATATATATATATATATATATATATATATATATATATATATATATATATATATATATATATATATATATATATATATATATAGTGGGGGAAAACATATTTATGCACATACAAATTTATAATCTATTGTATTTCCAACTAATAAATAAACATTCTTTTCATATAATTAACTGTACACAGATGCATAATGACTAAATATGCTTAGAAAACAGAAATAAAAATTATTTAATAAAATTAATTCCTATTTATACATTTTAATAGGTGAAAAGGTATTCTTACAATACAAACAAGAATACATAATATTCATTTAATACTTTGTAGAATATCCATTATTCACTTCTACAGTAATCAAACTCTTCTTGTAGTTCTCGATTCATGATTTGCAAATTTTATTTAGTATTTTGTTCCATTCTTCTTCGCATATGGTCTTCACATCCGGGATATTCGTTAGACTTCTCGATTGGATTTGAATTTTCAAATAACGCTACAGATTCTCGATTGTGTCTAAATCGGGTGAATGACTTAGCCATTTCAGGATATTTATTTTTAGCAAGTCATTTCTTCGTAGATTTTGCAGTGTGCTTAGGATCATTATCTTCTTGGAAGATCCAATCAGGATGAAGTTCAAGATTTTCAACTAAAATCATTAAATTTGCTTCCAAAATATTTTGATATGCTCAGGCATTCATTCTACCATCTATTACTGATATGTTGCTAGTAACTTTTGCAGAAAAACAAACCACGATGCTACCACCACCAAATTTCACTGTTGTCTTTTTCTTGAAGGTATCTCCATCTTTCCTCCATACAAGATTTCGAGAATTTCGTCCAAACAACTCAATTTTGATTTCGTCTGTTCATAATATTCTTTCCCTGTACGATTTTTCCTCATCCTTACGTTCACAAAGGAATTTCAACCTGGCATCTTTGTGTCTTTTCAATAGCAGTGGAGTTTTCTGAGGCGGGGGGGGGGTAGATTGTCCCTATGAATTTCATTGCTTATTGTTTTTGTTTAATTTGGCACATTAATTTCCTCGAAGACCATGAAGAAATTTTCTGTGTGGCACCAATCTACTTCGTTTTTCATCGGTTTTGAGTATTTTATACCTTGCAATGAATGAAATAATAATAGTAAATGGAATATTCAGGTTCTCTGAAATTTTCCTGTAACTTTTGCCTTCTTTCCAGAGCTTAACAATCAGTTCTTTTTGCGAATTTGTCAATACTTTACCTCCTCCCATGATGATAACCTTCTTGCGCGATTATCAATTACAGAATGATCTGTTTGCATTTTTTAGGCTAAATATAATTCCTGATAACATTATTGGAACATTCTACAGTAGTCTATTTGAATATTCTAGGGAATTAAAGCAATTTAAAAGTTTTACAATCTGAAATTTGCATTGTACGAATACTTTTTCACCCATTAAAATGTATAAATGGGATTGATGTCCATTAAATCAATTTTTCTGTTTTCTATGCATATTTATTTATTATGCATCTGTGTCCACTTAATTATATGAAAAGTATGTTTATTCATTAGTTGGAAATACAATGAACTAAATATTTGTATGCGTACGAATATTTGTTTCGCACCTCACACTGTATACTTGGAATTGGGCGGCAAGAATTCACTTAAATAATTTATTTTAAATTCAGCCAACAAGATATGTTTCATTTTTCATTGCATATTTCCAGTTTTCGAATAAGTTATTGCACATCCGCATGAAAGATGATAAATACAAGGTTGCAGTAACAAAACCTTTGTCGACGATAATGACAACATTTATTCCTGATAATGCCCGTAATGGTCGAATATACACAAGCAAAAACAGAACAAAAATATGAACTTTGGTCAGTTTAGTTAAATCTTTTTATTAGGATGTGCAATAATTACAACAACTTATTCGAAAGATTAAAAAATAAATTGAAGCCGATCTTATCAAAAGTTGACGGTCAGTAAAAAAAAAAAATCTTTATTGTACCACGGCGGTATTTCAATCTAGTGTTGTTGTATGGGATCACTGAGGAACAAATCCGCCCGATAAGCAGGTTTAATGAGTTTTGCAATTACTTTTACAACCACGTAAATCAGGCTTATAGATCTATCGTCTCAGGAAACTGAATTTGAAACTTTTCCTTTGAAGAACGGCATCAACCCAGTCCTGATGTAAAGTGCACTCAACCAGATTGCAAATCTCTACTTCAAGTGTCTCGCCTGCATGAAGTTAAACCTCAATAAAAATGCCGTCAATATCTTGCCAAGTGGATACTTCCTGGCATGAATTTAGACGTGGAAATTATTGGTTTCTTGTTCGGTTAGTTCACTTTTGTCCTGGGGGGGGGGGGTTACTTACCCGCCTGAATTCCAAAATATGGGGAAAAGACATTCCACCAAATCTGCAAATAATTTATGGTAATTGATGCATACTAAAAGAAAAGTAAGATGCTGCGAATCATGATCGCTTTGAAGGAAAATGACATTGAAAAACATTGTTCATAAATATGTTTCTAGCAATACGAGATAAACCATATCATTTACTGCAATATAAGCTTCAGAAGTGTATACCAACAGTAGTAACGACTAGAATCAGTAATCGTCCTGGGTACGACGTTAAACTGCATCCAACAGCAAGGCCTCTGATCAGGAGGTTTTGAGGAAGCGTGGAACCACCTCTTAATTGCTGGTGTTCCCAGGTCCATCCTGACCCGGGGTGGTAGCACCTGTTGGGGTCCCAGCTATGGGAAAATAGTGAACTTCCAAGTCTTTTCCAGCACATTGAAACAATGATGTTGCCAACTAACTTTTCTGAAACAATGATGTTGCCAGCTATACGTTTTTGAAACAATGATGTTGCCAGTTTTTGAAACAATGATGTTGCCAGCTATACGTTTTTGATATATTTAGTAAATACTGGATCTGGCATTAAATAACCCATAGTGCTTGATATGCTATAAAACCCCAAACAACCATAGAATCAGTAATCAAATAAAAGAAAAGAATGTTTCGGAGAGTCATGATCGCTTAAGTCCTGAAGGAAAATGATATTGAAAAACATTGTTCAGCAATATATTTCTAACAACTTCAAACATAGCCATATCATTTACTTCAATATAAAGTTCAAAAGTGTATACCAACAGTAGTAACGAGTAGAATCAGTAATCAAAACAAACTTATTAGAATAATGCCAATTCAATGAAAAGTCATGTGTGATTGCTTTTCATCTATTTTTTATAACAATTACTTCGATATTCAGGGAGGGCATAATATTAGCTAGTGAAGATTACTAAATAGTTTTAGGGAGAATGATGTGTAAATTTTCTTATAGATCAATCTATCATGTATTGAGTTTGAAATGCACTTAACTAATGGCTACTGATAATGAGTATGTCTCGATTCTCTTGTTCAGTGAAGACGTTCCTCGCAGAGTACATTCCTTCTCTGTCTTTGAGTCAGTTACTTATAACAGATATCCAGTGGAGCGAGCACGATCCTTGCAGATTGCTTCATTTGTAACCCCGTCCCCGCGTTGGTCTTCAAGTTCCTTCAGACTACCGTGGTTATCATCTAGCTGCTTCCTCATTCGTTAATGCGTTGTTGGTTTGTCGCTGGTATCGTGTCGATGAGCACGCTTCCACTCGATCTAGCTGGCGTTTGTCTTCTTCGCGATCCTTCACCCCTCTGCCACCTTATGTTTTTGATCTCAGACGTTGATGAAATAAACTGAAGTGAAGAACAGGTCGACGGCGAGGAGCTACAAAAAAAGAATTTTTGGGAACAATTTATTAACTCGGATTAAAATTGTAACAATTATTTGGTTTATATATGATTTGTTGGATACGGCGGTTTTAACCCTTCCTACTTAATGTTATAATCAAATGACACTGGAATCTCCTTTTGGAATTTACAGCTTGTGTTAAATAATAATTTGAATTTCTAAGTTCTGGTCTGAAACAAGGTCGTGGTCTGGAGGTATCGCTGAAAGATGTGGATTCCTGTAGCAGTAATGTGTAGGTTGCCTTCAAAACTGCTTGAGAAGTCATTTAAAAAAAAAACGGTATTTTCTATTAAAATGCATTGAGAATAAAATGTATATGCATTGAAAGAATGTTTTCTCTGACATTGCTTTTCTTTATTGTAAAATTTGAAATTGTAAGCGAAAAGAAAACTAAAATAATTGAATAAATGAAAGCGGTATAATTCATATAATGATTCTATTTATTTATTTATATTTCGTCCAAAGATGCGAATGGATATTTAAAACAAAAAATAAGACGATATCGTATGACTAGGAAAGCAATTATCATACAATAAATGATATTATATTCTTGAAACCGACATGAATAAATTGATATAGGTATTTTAGTTCTTTGTAGACATACAATCGGGGTCGCCGTGCAGTTATTCACCAACTAAACAGCTTCTACCATATACCATGGTTCGATTCATGTTTGCGTCACTGTGAACAAAAACCGAAAAATACCCGCTGTACGTTCAACAAAGGAACGAAAGGTAGACGATCGTCACGAAACCTGTATAGAATGTCCTCTGTTCATAAATTCATCTGACACTGTTTCGGGGTTTGTAGGTGACCGTTGGGACAACTTTGCTGTTAATTCTGTCGTCTCTCAAAGCAGGCTAAGAGACCAGAGCTTCCCTTCGGCCAGCGAGAACTTCATCTGCCTCTCTGTCCATCTCTGATTGCTACTCTACATCTCGATGGATAGCTTGTAACTAACCTGCTTCTCTGGCTGTGCTGTTCTTATCTAGAAAGCTGCTTGACTACACGAGCCCATGACCGAAATACCATAGTTTCCGACAGAGTGTCACTTGATGCTGAATATTTCTATGTATATCATTTTTCCCTTTGGGGACAGCGGATTTGAAGCTATCACATCTCGAGTTTACTGTTGGTTGTCATAAAAAAAATAAACAGGCATAGATAAAAATCATTTACCTTCCACTTAACTACGTGGGTCGCCCAATCGAGGGGGTACGCATTGTGTCTTATTTTTACTAGAAGTAGTTTATGTTTCGAACCATCCATGCAGCCGTCAAACAACCATATCACTAAGAATTACACCACGATTGTGCGGTGTTTACAAGATGAATGAACGAATAACTAAATTTCGTCTCGTTTCGTATATAACCATCCATATTTGGTCCTAATAAGGATCAAAAGTAAGCAGAAATTTATGAAACAAAAATGGATGACCGTTACCTCCTAACAATGCGACCATTAAGAAATAAATAGTACACCCCAAATGTTCGCAGAATATTTGATAAAATATTTACAGCATTATTATTCAACCGTCAGATTATTTTCTCTGCGGATCTATGATTTTATGCCACCTTGATTCGAGAGGTCCGAGTATTTTACAATATCTTCAGATTTTTGGCAAACACTGAATATAAAGAGAATGTTGATTGGAGCAAAACAAATAGTTGACCGGTCTGGCGAATAACCAGACATGCAGAAGAACTTCCCATTCCAACTCCATTGCTATTTCCTGCGTTGTGTTTGCAACAGTCTGATAATGATTTCGTGATGGTGTTCAGATGATGTCGGTTGGGGTCACTGGTCCGTCTAAACAAGTGACTTATCAGTGACCACCGGAATAATAGTAATTCTATTTCAACCATTTCTTCAAACATTCGGCATTCATTGACAGGACAGCCACTGTTATTTCCGATTGAAATTTATAAAATCTTTCTTTGAAAATAATCTTATTACTTATCACATCTTTCAGTATAGACGGGGGCTTCTTTTCTAACGCTCGTTATCATGTAGCAAAAGGCGTGAGTTAATAGTTAAAGAGGTTCGCCTGTTTGACAATATACTACTGAGTCAGATCCTCAATGTTGGTTCCAAACAAAATTCGAAACGACGTACAATCACACAATCAGCCAACATATAGACAAATTGTAGATGGATATAATTGCGTAGGAAATTCTCTTTTTCTCTTCCCGTATGTACTTCAAACACGCCAATGGCTCACTTTAGTGTCGCACAGTTCATTTTATTTAGGTTGTAAGAAAACCATAATAGTAAATTCTCTTTAAAATAACCTAATTGCAGGGTAATTTTTCTTTCGGCAGATTTTATTTTGTTCGAAATGATGAAAGCTCTCCCGAATCGAGTCAAGATGTTCTTTGATTTGGATACTCGTAATGAAGCCAATTTTTCATCGCCAGTCAAAGACTTGTACAAAAATTCCCTTTCATTTTCGACAAACAAGATAGAGCAAGTGATTGAGGACTGAAAAACCGTTCATCAGGAACCCATGGTCTTACCTTCCGAATTTATGTAACCTTCATATTTCAATTGGCTGATTACTCAAGTTGTAAAGATCTGAGAAAACTTCTAAGATTTTAGTATTATTGATAAAAAAAAAATAGCGTATTGTTTTTAATTATCTTTCTGCAGTAGGTATCTGCCATTTTTAATTCTTCTTTGGTCATTTGAATTTTTTTCTTTCATTGTTTCCTCTACCAGCACTATCTACTTCTGCTAATCTGCCATTTGATTTTTTTTCTTATTGATGTTGTTGTTATCTCTCTCCCTTCGTGGTATCTAAGAATTTAAATTTTAGTTCAAATTTCACGTTTGAATCGATCATAATAGTTTTTACAATTTAATCTCAATATTTATTTTGTTTTTGGTTTACTTTGCTGTTACGGAGTTGGTCAATGGGTATTCTTTCATGGTATAGATTACTGCGCCCTCCCACTCCCATACCCCAAAATACCAATATAACCTAGAATGTCTACTAAATATCGCACGGTTACAAAGAGTTTCTGTGGGCCGATGATTGACTCTTTAAATAAGTACATTCTGAGAAATAACTTAACCGGAAAGTTAAACCCAGGACTGTCTTCAATGATCTTTCAGCAGGAGGTATCTCTCATTTTTAATTCTTTGAATTTTTAATGGATATCTCAGCTTTAACTAACTTAAAACTTAGTAACTTTTTTTAATAGGAATGGACAGGCTTTCCTAACGCCCGACCCATACTCCTCCTTCTCCTGAACAGAATAGGGGCTCATCCCTTGTTCGCTGTTAGGAAGCGGTTGCCGGTTCGTTTCCGCTTCTGTGGCCTTAATAGTGGTGCTGTCATGTATCTGTTGTCATATGTGTGGATGGTGGCAACGTCTTTTCATACTAAGGGTACCCGTTTGGCAGTTTCTGGTTGCTGCTTCCCGACTGGTAGTTAGGAGCCCAAACTCTTGCGTAGCGACAAGAGAGGCTGCTCTGATCATCAGTCGCATAATATCGGTATTCTTGCAATGCCATTTCGCGCATGGAAGGGTGTCGCTGCAAGCACCTCCGGTGGGCAACCCCGAAGTCACACTATGTCGCTGTACCCGCCAATTCCTAGCCGACACATGTTACATTAAACGACTGGCTTCTACTTCTACTCTCGGCCTTTTCCTTGCCGAAACAACAAACCGTGACCATAAACAACCAACGAAATAAAACTAAACCACCTCAACAAAAGCACCTAAACCTCTTAATCTTTCTTTCTCCAATATTCGTGGTATCCGTACCAACTTCTGCAGTGTGGAATCATTTCTCTTCCAACAATCTCCAAACATCCTAGCTCTCTACGAAACTAATCTTAAGTCTACAATCCCCTCCTCTGAATTATCGATTCCTCACTGTCTTCCAATTTTTAGGAAGGACTCTAATATCCATATGCATGGCCTCGGAGTTTATGTCCGCAAACATCTCTCGCTAGCTAGAGAGCTCTCTCTTGAATCCCCTGACTGTTCTTACATGTGTCTGCGTCATTCTCTACTAAAATCAGTCAGCTATCACTTCTTTATCCACCCTT
Source organism: Acanthosepion esculentum (assembly GCA_964036315.1). Lineage (NCBI taxonomy): Eukaryota > Metazoa > Mollusca > Cephalopoda > Sepiida > Sepiidae > Acanthosepion > Acanthosepion esculentum. Next base: position 73,661,604 of record OZ038492.1, on the reverse strand, counting down.
CTCCTTCCTCCCATGACCGGTGCGTGCGAGATAGTATTTCTGATAATATCTCTCTACACACTTTTGCAAATATATTTTTGTACGGGGACTTTAATGCCCGTCATGCCAGGTTGCTTAATCACTGACCTCGCTGGTATCCAAACCCTGAACTTCTCAACCTCTCACCTAAATAGTGGACTTACCCACGCGTTTCTCCAGTAACGCTGATGGGCACACTTCTCTTCTAGATCTCTTTTTCTACCCCTATCCCTGACTCATGTCGTACTCTGCAGCTCTGTCCTCTTAGCAACTCTGATCATGCTGTAATGTCTGTAAACATGTCTTTCCTCTATCCCACCTGACAAGAACCTCCTACCGAAAGAACATATTTCTGTTATCAACGAGCTGATTGGGATGCGTTTCGTGACGTCGATTATGACGACCCTTGGAATGAAGTCTTTAATCATCCCGTTCAAAAATGCGCTTCTCGGATGAAAGCTGGCATCGAAGCTTTCATTCCATCACGGAAATACCGAGTGAAATCACGTTCCTCACCTGCTTGCTAGGCCGCTATAGTCCACAGGAATCACTTCTTCCGGCTGTACCAGAGTGACACGTCTGATTGCAACAGAAGTCCCTTTGTCTCTGCTCGTAATGTGTGCAAGCACGTTCTCAAAGACGAGAAGTTATTGTTTGCTGATAGAATTAATCAATGCATAGAATTTCGCAAGTTCGCTTCTAGAGATTTTTGTCGGCTCCGCAAGATTGTGCTGAACAACAGTAAACCCTCCCTCCCTCCTCTATTCAATCAATTTGAAGTCCTGACATCTGCAGCAGATACTTGCTCGGAAATTCTTTTTCAGTTCCACACTTGACTCAACTGGAATGCCCATACCTGATTTTCCCCCTAGAACAGAGGTTCTACTGATTGATATGCGCATAACCCCGTCACTGGTCTAGGACATCATTTCTAAATAAAACTTCCATATAGCAGTCGAAATCTGTTCCCCAACTGTCTGCAATTCTCTACTAACTCTACAACAAATACCTCGCTGTTTCCCGCTTTCCTGCTTATTGGAAGGCCACCTATGTAGCTATGTAGTTCTTTTTAAAAGAAAAAACTTTTGAGAACCCCATGGGCCCTCAAACTGTCGCCCTATTAGTCTCTTACCGTTTTCGCCGAAGTATTCGAGGCTTTAATCAATGCCGAAGTGGTTAAGCATCTTACTTCTCACGATTTACTCTCGGACAGACAATATGGCTTCCGTTTCGCCAGGTCTACCGCTGATGAGCTAACGACCATCACTGAATATATATATCAATCACTTGATAATAACACCGAAGCTTGATTTGTAGCTCTAGATATCTCGAAGGCGTTTGACAGGGTTTGGCACGCTGGTCTTCTACGTAAGCTCCAGCGGTATGGTATTACAGGATTGTTTCAATTAATCCAAACGTTCCTATCAAATCGTGAAATGAAGGTCGTTTTGGACGGGCTCGCTTTCAGATCCTTTCACACGAATGCAAGTGTTTCCCCCAAGGCGCTATCCTGAGGCCAACGCTGTTTCTGATCTTCATCAATGATCTTTCTGATGTCATCAGTTCCCAAGCAGTTATTTAAGCAGGTGACACTACCATTTAACGTGCATTGAATACTGCTACCATATCAGGTGTGCTGTTTATCTCGGGGTTCTTGAGAAAATCCAAAGAATGATCTGCAACGTAATCGATCCTGACCTGGCATCTCGACTTCAGTCATTTTCTCACCGACGTGACGTCGCTTCCCTCTGTCTTTTCTACAAATATTTTCATAGCGACTGCTTTTTTCCCCTATTGTCCCGACGACATGAATTTAAGCGAGCTACAAGACTGGCATATAGGTCCTATCCGTTTACTGCCGAAATAATTAAATGCAACCGCCACCTCTACCCCAACAATTTCTTACATCGTACTTCACACCGATAGTAGTCCCTTCCATTTGCTTGCTATCCTGATAACGGCAATCTTCAGAAATTTAAATTCAACGTCAATGGCAATCTTCTGTCTTCTTTAATCCCGTTCATCTTTTGTCCTTTCCTCAATCCTCCCTATACACATTCTTTTCTCTCACTTTCACTCTCTGTAGCGCCATTACTACGAGTGGCATTCCCGCCTGGCTTGGGGTGAAATGATTAAAAAAAAAAATTTTAAATGAATTTTGCACAAAGTTGTTTTCCATTAGATAGATAGATAGATAGATAGATAGATAGATAGATAGATAGATAGATAGATAGATAGATAATGAACGGACTGAGACAGACAGACAGACAGACAGATAGATAGATAGATAGATAGATAGATAGATAGATAGATAGATAGATAGATAGATAGATAATGAACGGACTGAGACAGACAGACAGATAGATAGATAGATAGATAGATAGATAGATAGATAGATAGATAGATAGATAGATAGATAGATAGATAGATAGATAGATAATGAACGGACTGAGACAGACAGACAGATAGATAGATAGATAGATAGATAGATAGATAGATAGATAGATAGATAGATAGATAATGAACGGACTGAGACAGACAGACAGACAGATAGATAGATAGATAGATAGATAGATAGATAGATAGATAGATAGATAGATAGATAGATAGATAGATAATGAACGGACTGAGACAGACAGACAGATAGATAGATAGATAGATAGATAGATAGATAGATAGATAGATAGATAGATAGATAATGAACGGACTGAGACAGACAGACAGACAGATAGATAGATAGATAGATAGATAGATAGATAGATAGATAGATAGATAGATAGATAGATAGATAATGAACGGACTGAGACAGACAGACAGATAGATAGATAGATAGATAGATAGATAGATAGATAGATAGATAGATAGATAGATAGATAGATAATGAACGGACTGAGATAGATAGATAGATAGATAGATAGATAGATAGATAGATAGATAGATAGATAATGAACGGACTGAGACAGACAGACAGACAGATAGATAGATAGATAGATAGATAGATAGATAGATAGATAGATAGATAGATAGATAATGAACGGACTGAGACAGACAGACAGATAGATAGATAGATAGATAGATAGATAGATAGATAGATAGATAGATAGATAATGAACAGACTGAGATAGATAGATAATGAACAGACTGAGACAGATAGATAGATATATGATGAACAGACTGAGACAGATAGATAGATAGATAGATAGATAGATAGATAGATAGATAGATATGTGTAATCGTGCACGTGAAATCTACGCAATACAAGTAAGTTTATAAAATAATTAAGTTATCATAAAATTCCTCCTATCTAATGCACTTATGCGGATCTAATTTGAATCAATTTTATTTTCAAAAACAGACAGTTTTTCTCTCTCACTATATTTTTCTCTCACAATATTTTTTACAAACCAATAGGTTTGCAAAAAAAATATATATAGCGAGAGAGAAAATTTAGCTGTTTTTAAAAATGATGGTACATTTAAAATTGCAAAATAATTATTTAGAAATGGGATCTATTTTTCCCGTGACCAAAACAGATGTAATGGTGGTGAGAATTAAGAGTATTTACATATTTATTTGCCTTTCTCAGCCCAACTCCGTACAAAAGAGTTAGACACCACGTTTAGAATATTCCGACACTAAATCAACAAATTAAGGGAACTCACTCGGTATCGAACTCACTTCACTCTAGTAACGAGATCAACTTACAAGATATTGGTTCTCGTTCATGAAGCGCATTGCTCAAAGCCAACTTGGAGGAAGAGTAAGATTTCTAACGTCCCCTTACGGAGGTTCCTTCGTTGATTTTGTTTAGCGACATATCAACCTCTCTATAGATTATTTAATACCAAAATTTATATACACTATTTACATTATTCAGACTATTGTCCTGATCTTTGTCGCCACATTTGTTACAACGTTTCGGCCCTTGTACGCTCCGGTCCTCTTCAGGTGGTTGGAATGACAATCTGAACCCTTTATTTCGCTCACTGGGGTAGACTGTTCTAGTTCCACGTGCCATGTCTAATGGGTGTCAGTTATCAGTTATCTCCTGCTTAATTCCCCTCTCCAAGTTCTCCACTGCCTTAACATGTATCTGTCTATATTTCAGTGATGAGGCATTATGTACACTATTTACATTATTCGGTCTATTGTCCTCATCTTTATCGCCATATTTATTACAACGTTTCGGCCGTTGTACGCTCCGTTCGTCTTCAGGTGGTTGGAATGTCAAACTGAACACTTTATTTCGCTCACTGGGGTAGACTGTTCTAGTTCCACGTGCCATGTCTAATGGATGTCAGTTATCAGTTATCCCCTGCTTAATTCCCCTCTCCAAGTTCTCCACCGCCTTAACTAGGTATTGAATTCACACTCTTTGGGTCCTGTCACTGGATCTAACTAACGCTTTTATCCACAGTGCCATGTATCCATGAGTCCGAATAATGTAAATAGTGTACATAATACCTCATCTCAGAAATATAGACAAAATCTATATATTTAGTACGTTGTTTTATGTTTTCAGCTATAGATATTTCGTACATAATTTTATAGTTACTGGGTAAAGTTTTTCCTTCATATGTATAGTTTGTAAGCCATAAATTATATTGTTGCTAATTTTACTATAAAAATGTATTTTATATTTTTTTAATATTGCATTGATTGTCATTTTGCTATAAAATGTATTGTTACGCATTTTATTATAAAAATGTACTATTGATTTTTATTTGGGATTCACTATTCGCCCATAGCTGGGACCCTAACAGGTGCTACCACCCTGAGTCAGTGTGTACATGGGAACGATAGCATTCAAGAGGCAGTTTCATGCTCCCCGAAATCTCCCATCTCCCGATCAGAGTCCTTACTATCGGGTGTAGTTTATCATCATACCCAGGTCGGCCTTGGGGTTGGGGGTGATTTGATAATATGAAATTTTGCCGAATATCAACCACTTAAGTCAACCTATCGCATCCATGATAGAAACTTATTACGGGCTTCATAATTAATATTTTATCAAACGTATAATATTATTATTACTAGTTTTTGCACATGTCGTCAAAAATTTACGGCGGTATTTAAGTTATTTTGCAATTCATTTGCAACTTTAAAATGTCAGAAGATTCATTTTTCTTCTATATTTTCATGTTTATGTTCAGTTTTTCCCCCGAAAAGTAAACTGAGAATAAAATTAAGTCAAGCTAGCAATTGATCTTTTCCCTTGTTCTTAGATTAGTACGACTTGTATCAGTAAACCATTTTATATCGAAAACATTCTTACAAACTTTCTGGCTTTAAATAACCTGAAAACGATGGGCAGGCTGTAAAAAAATCAATCGAACATATTTATAGTTCCAGTTGCAATTTATAAATTCCCACAAGCCAATATTTCTAATATTAACATGTGACATTTCTACGACATTAAAAGAAATCATCACAACGCAGAGAAAAGTCCTCCATTCCTGTGTAGCAAGCTATTTTGGTGACGTTGAAAATATTTACGGAAGAATATATGGCGAATTTGCAGTGTAGGACCCGAGTTCAGTTTCTACTAAAACATTTCGAAAATTGTTACAATTACGTGTAAATGTACCCGCTTAATTCGAAAATAACAACGAAAATGTAATAAAATCTACCGTTTTGGACTTACCGATACTAACATTTCGGACTCATTCGCGTCGTTGGCAGCTACGGCACGGCGTTGTTTGTATACATTCGCTGCTGAATAGACATGTGCGGAAGATTACCTAGTCAACGGCATTTTTACTGATCTTACTTATCTCAATTACTGAGCAACTGAGGAATCATTGCGTGCGCAATAACCAAGACAAGTTAATGTCAATTCCGCAGCAAATGTATGAAACAACGCCAGTAATGGCTGTCATAACGCGAATGAGTCCGAAACTTTACTGTCGATAAGTCCAAACCGGTAGAGTTTATCAAATTATCGTCGTTAGTTTCGAATTAAGTATGTACATTTACACGTAAATCTAAGAATTTGGTAAATTTTCAATAGAAACTTAGCGCGTATCCCACACGGCAAATTAGCTGAATATGTTGCACTAGTTCTTTAATGTGATAGACAGAATATCTTATTTCTAATGCAGAATTCCAGTCTAAATATATATATATATATATATATATATATATATATATATATATATATATAAGACGATTGGCCTGACGATTGCGTCTTGCAGGAAACAGCATGTCGCTGTGTTGACTTTTATATTTACACACGCTCTATCTCTCATATTGAGCACTTTAGCCCATAAATATAACACACATTAAGTGTATATTTCTTCATATATATATATATATATATATATATATATATATATATATATATATATATGCACATGCACTCCCTAGGAGGAATCATCAATAGCTTTTATTTCTGAAGCTTTATTAAAAATACTTGCAGAGGAGAAATCAGGAAAATGTTACGTATAAATAAATTAACCGAAACATAATGATCGACCTCGCTGAGTCATTTTCCAGTTGGAGGTGGGGGTTCAATCCTCACTCTGTGCTCTACATTCCAGTCTCTGTACCTGAATAAAATAATCTTAGTAAGCCTTAGGTTTTATCCAATAAGTATCGTCCGTTTCGAAGTAGTGGCCTAATTACAGAACATGTATATCTGAGCTCTGTCGGTAACATGGAGTAATAACGCGATTTCACCGCAAGTCTTATGTAAGTATGGTAGATATGAAGTAAAAGATGGTAGGTAATTTTGATTTATGAAATGCAACCTTGATGCTGCAGTATATGTCTCACAGGAGAATATGCCAGAAAATACTTTCATTCACGCTCCTTCAGAGAAGTTAGAAGCAGTTTTGACTTAAGATGTCCTCGCTAGCTGGGATTAAGATTCGTGATTCACTCAATGTCAGTGACTACCTTGACAGATGAATACGTGTCAGCCAAGCTTCACCTAGGTTGGACGCATAGGCAAGAACTGTATAATAGAAAATATTTTTAAAAAACTCCCCAGAGAATAGATGGGAAGTCTCTCAGACATCACACACGATATTGTGAGGTCTGTGTTGGGCTCAGGGCCCGAGGCCACACACATTGCCGATAGTAATTGAAGAAGCCCAGGACTGGAAATAAAATTAAGTATGAGAGATCAAGTTCCGTGCTTTCATTAGTGTTGCGTAGAAAGACGGGCGACCATCGCTACACTAAAGTGTTGCAAATGGACTCTTCCATTGACTACGAAATTAGTCGTAAGCAGGTCGCACTAACTACAATATTTGTTAGTATTTTGATGTTGGTTGATTTTGTTTGGTGGCATATCAAGCTCTATGGGTCATTTAATTCCCTAAATCTAAATATTTTAAACGCAATTTTATGCCATCAGCCACAGATAAAAATCTATTGTTGTCATTTTTTATATATATACAGGGCGATTGAAAAGGAACTCCCCATTTTAAAATACTTGTAATTTATTTATTAACTATAATTTTGACAGGAAAGCGTTTAGTATGAGGTCTAATTTAAAATTCGATATGGGTACCAGATTTCGCTACTCAGTCTTAATTGTTCTAGCAAGACACGCTTGCTAACCATTACACCACCACGAGGCGCCATTTTTCTAAGCGTGGCTTAGATATGACACATGGCCGAAAGTATGGGGCACCCAGTGAGGATCGAACTCGCTATTCAGTTGTAACAGTTTTAGCGAGACTAGCTTGCTAACCATTACACAACGCCGATGCGCCCGAAAGCGACACAACATATAGAAGAAAAACTGTGTTGCGAATTTCACTGAAATATAATTTCCTCCACAAAAGAAACGATTTCAGTCATGCAAAACTGCCAAAAATGAAACCCAAATGCAGTGCAGAATAATTGTCCAACTGAAGAGAAGGCGCCATATTATTGTGATTGAATTTGTGTCAAATACATTGTGACAGATAAATTAACGTATAACCCAATATGACAGTTGAATAAAAAATATAATCGATCAAAAAGACAGATCTAAAATGCAATCAATGTTTACAATTAAATGTAGGCGCCTTCTGTAACGGCAAACGATTTGTCTTCGCAACAAGTCTATTAATAAAAATGAAAAAACCCAACACGGACGAGATATAATTTGAGCAAGTTTAAATAAGAAAAAACTAATTTAAAAGAAAAATGAAATATACTGCATAGAAATCGGTTCACTCGACGGCAATAACGAAATAGTTACTAATGAATTTAACTTCAAAATTGAGGCAATTAAATTTGGTTTTAGGGTTAAATTCACAGACAGCAGAATTGATTGTGCCTCGTTAAACTAGATTCTAAATATGCAATTCTGTTCCAAATAACAAAGCAAATAATAATTCTTCATCTGAAAAATTTCGATTCAAATCATTTTTTATCTTAATATGCTAGAGACAATACAGTCTATCAAGATATCTGGCAATTGAATAGACTCAAGTTATAATAGACTCATGCCTTCCTTATCAGAATTAATACTAGATAAACTGAAGCAGCCTCTGTTTAAGTTTCCGTCCTGGTAATAATTACACCACCAAAAAATAAAACTAATAAATATGTAAACGTCTAACTGTGCGATAATAAAGTGAGGTTGAAACAGATATTTTCTATTGATTTGTGACTTTGATACTCACTGAGTGTCCCATAACTTTCGCCTTGTGCTAAACTAAATTTAGTAAAAATTTATTTACTAAAATTTAGTAAAAATATAGTAATCAAAATATGGGCAGCAGCAGCATAATCAGCAGTCAGGTTAAGTTTAATTGTCTCAATTTACTAGAGGAAATTGCCTTAGTGGATAAAAACGTTGGTTTACGAATTTGGTGACATAGTGGTTGCGAGTTCAATACTTACGTCAGGTAGTGTGTAAATGCATTCAGTGGAAATGGGCAAGCAATAACTGAACAGTACTAAATAAGAACTAGATATGAGCAGTGAAACGAGAACAGTCTACCCCCGCCCCCCGCAGATTAAATAAAAGGTTCAGTTCAGAATTCCCTGTAGATTACAGAGATCGATATACATTTGAAGAAGGCCGGCGTGTACAACGGCCAAAATGTTTTGATAATATCATCAAAGATGATGACAATAGCCCACTTATAAATAGTGCAAATAATGATAACTTCTCATCCCAGAAATTCAGACAAAAATTAAATTTAGTAAATATTAATTAATGGGTGCCTTCTCGTGAGGTAATGGTCAATAGGCAGATTGTTACCACGGACTAGTAATTTTGGTTCTTATTTCTTATTTAGTATCAGATCCTGGTGTTTTTATTTTTAGTTAATTTAAATTATAAAAATTCAATTCTAATGACCTATCGCCTCTATATGTTGTTATTTCATCTAATTAACTTCCTATTACGGTGTAACCCGGATATAAGAGAAACCCTGATATAAGATATATTTTCTCTGGTCCCAAATTAGAGCCATACTTACCTAAACAAAATAGACCAAACCCTGATATCAGAGAAACCCGGATATAAGAGACTTATCCGGTCCCGCCAACTCTCTTATATCCGGATTACACTGTATGTATAAATAGACGCATCGCCAAAGCTCCACACCAAATAAAAAAGATCCTGTGATCTTCCCTTGTGAAAAGTATGTGTACTAATTTTAGTGTGTAAATTCTGACTCTTGTTCGTCGGCTTAAAAGTCCCCCCTCACTCTAAACGGTCTGGTAACGAGCGTTCGTATAAAAGGATGGTTTGAGGTTTCTTCTCATTTATTCAGAGAGCTGTGCCACATTCCATAATGTGTATCTTTTCCTAATGCGTTGCAAATGCAGATTTACGGCTTCTTTGCTTGTTTTCGGCGTCTGCTACTTGTGAAGCAGACGCGCTTCAATACAAGTCCTTCACTGATTATCGTCTTTTACATGATGCATACAACCCGTCCTTTCAAAGACGCATCAACCAGCGACCGCATTTCAATTGAAAACTTTCTAAATATCTTTTGATGGATAGAATTACAATCTTAACCTTCGCTAAACGTTGTCCATATTCTAAAAGTATGAGTTCTCTTACAGCTCATAATGAAGACAGGCTATCACAATAATATCTCGGAACGATATTTTGATTTCTTCTCGCAAATTGTATGCATTCCTCCTCTAAGGTTTTTTCTTAATAGGAGATGGTGACACCATAACATTGGAATAGTGGAAGATGATTTCCAAAGCTAAGTATTAAGAAACTGGAAAAATTTCGTTGGTAACAAAGAAATAATTATGTGATATCAGTCCAAATCTCGGACAGCAAAAGGAGCTTGAAGAAAAGGCCTGATGCAACAGAAATGTGGTTCTACAGATGGATACTGAGAATAACATGGACTGAACATGTGAATAACGAGTATGTCTTCAGGGAAATGGAATCAAAATTGATACCCCTAATTCGAATCAGAAAGAGACATTTGGAATTTCTAGGGCACATAATGCGGAAAGGAGGTATGGAGAATTCGAGACTCACAGATGAAAGCAACAGATAACCTAACTAAAGATCTTGTGTAAATGGATGACGGAAGAGGTGGTCAGAGGGATAACGAAAAGAAAAGATTTACTCAGAGCTACAAAGGACACGAAGTTATTGAGGACTGATGACCGTCTACCTCCTGAAGAGGCACAGCACATAAAAGGAGATGTGTGCAAATGTAACTGTTGCCGTTTTATGCATTTATCTCCCTTTTTTTAAAACTGATTAACAAAAGAAAACAAGACAAGCTTAACAGCTGGCGTGATATGTATTAAATGCGCACAAGTTAACAATCTTACTACATTAGGAATGGCTTCATAAAATAGCACGTTAATTGCCCTTCTCGATGGTTGTGCAGAGGTTATATATACTGTTGTGGTAGGATCCACCTAATCTGCATAGGTGACTACCGACTATATAAATAATGGTTGGTACCGGAAGACAGAGAAGCGAATACAGAGATCCAGCTAGAGACTCTGCCCGACTGCGACTTAGTCAACACATTTTCCAGGAACGGTCTTCCCAGAAATATACAGAAATACTATATGTAAATATTGTGTACACTTTCTTGTTATAATACATTCTTGTTCTAAGTACATTTTGTGTTGCATTATTATTCCATGCATTAGTCGAGATTCAACAATGAGCCAAGACTCAACATATACTAACGCCGGGAAGTATAACTGGCTGGTCGCACAAATAAACTCGGAAAAATACGAATTCATCTCTTTTCTCCTACCTACGACAGACTAGCATTTCTAGAGTTCGTTAGCTACCAGTATAAGCAAAGGACAAATCTGAATTCTTAACCAGCTGGCCCTATAGTCTATGGGAGAGTCAGCACCATTGACATACGCATGATCGCTTTTTTTACGCAACTGCCCAAGTTTTGAACATTTTTTTTTTATTTGCTTATTTACTTAATTTTTAAATCATTTCACCCCAAGCAAGTCGGCCGTGCTGGGTATGACGGTAAACTCCATCCGCGTCCTGGGTAAGACGATAAACTACATCCAACAGCAAGCCCTCTGATCAGGAGGTTTTGAGGAGCGTGGAACCACCTCTTAATTGCTGATGTTCCCGGGTCCAACCTGACCCGGGGTGGTAGCACCTGTTAGGGTTCCAGCTATGGGAAAATAGTTAACACCCAAACTGGGGTCAAAACATTATGAAAGTGTAAAAATAGGTTTTAATATATACCATAAATTCTTTGTAAAAAACAAAAATTACGAGCAGTACATTTTTAGAAAAAAATATACCAAATATAGTTTACTTGAAAGAAAATATTACCAGCAATAAAAAAAAGATGTCGGCATTAAATAACCCATTGAGGTTGATATGCCGTAAAACAAACCAAAATCAACCAAGCCAAACCCAAGCAAGTCAGGAATGCCACTAGTACACATCGGGTTACAAGGAGTGAAAGAAAAGACTGGGTATAGGGAGGACTGAGGAAATGACAAAAGATGAACGCGATTCAAGAATATAGAACATGGCAATTGATGTTGCATTTAATTTTTTTAAGATTGTAGTTGTCAGGGAAGCAAGTAAACGGAAGGGAGTTCCGCAGGTGGGAATTGCAAGAAAAGAAACTGTCGAAATAGAAGTGGTGGTTGCATTTAGCTATTTCAATAGTAAACCAATGGAACCTATATGTCAATCTAGTAGCACGCTTAAATTCATGCAGTTGGGGCACCAGGGGAAAAGAAAGCTTGTCAGAGCAATTGCCATGAAAATATTTGTAGAAAAGACAGAAGAAAGCCACATCATGCCAGTGAGAAAGTGACTGAAGTCGAGATGCCAAGTCAGGATCTATTACATTGCAGATCCTTCTTTGGATTTTGTCAAGAACGTCGAGATGAATAACAGGGGCAACAGACCAGACATGGCAGCAGTATTCAATGCCCAGGCGAATGGTGGATTTGTAAATGTGCAAGACGGACTCTGTGGAGAAAAATGTTTTTGCACGACACAGTAACCAAAATTTCCTTGCAGTAGATGCAGATATTGATTCGGTGTAGTCGCTCCACTTCAAGTCAGTTGAAAACGTGAAGCCAACAAGGCGCAGTGTGTGTTACTCTCCAGCAATCAAGATTAGCTTAATCCATTACAATATCTGATTAAAGGATCATAGTGACCCATGAACTCATTATACTTGCAATAGTCAATAGTTTCCTTTGGTGGATTCGTAGGATACTTCCTATCTTAAGCTTCATCTTTAACTTATTGGCACAGATGTTTGGTTTCCTCGCTTGTACTGGTTTTCTATAAACAAGTGATTTTATTTCGCTATCATCGATTGATTCAACTTCAAATTCACCGAATTAAAGAAGGTGGTGTAGTGAAATTTACAGACACCTGAATTGCTCATCGGGTCCATTTACACTAAAGTCTTAAAATGCATTTCTAATTGCAGGCTTGTAATGTGGCTTGTTAATTTCAACGCTTCCAAAACTAAACTTATCTCGATTAATTATCTGAGACCCATTTTTACCTATTTTAATTTTTGCAGTATTTGTCCATATTTCTGAGATGAGGTATTATGTACACTATTTACATTATTCGGACTATTGTCCTCATCTTTGTCGCTATATTTATTACAACGTTTCGGCCGTTGTACGCTCCGGCCTTCTTCAGTTGGTTGAAATGTCGAACTGAAGCCTTTATTTCGCTCACTGGGGTAGACTGATCTAGTTACACGTGCCATGTTTAATGGATGCCAGTTATCAGTTATCTCCAGTTAATTTCCCTCTGAAAGTTCTCCACTGCCTTAACCGGGTATTGAACTCACACTCTTTGGATCCTGTCACTGGATCTAACCAACACCTTTGCCGCTGTGTATGAATTTCTGGGTATTATAAGTTCGACATGCCAACCACCTGAAAAAGGCAGGAGCGTACAACGGCCGAAAGGTTGTAATAAATATGGCGACAAAGATGAGGACAACAGTCCGAATAATGTAAATAGTGTTTCATCTTTGCATGGAATTTTTTTTGTCTATATTGAAGCCATTACTAGGTCAACTACTAAGAAAGTTGGTTCACTGTGTCGGGTAAGACAATTTTTCTCTCCAGAATCTATCTTACATATCTATAAGTCTACCATTCGTCCATGCTTTGAATATTGCTGCATGGTGCTCCTGCTATTTACTTTGAGCTTCTTAATAAAAATCCAAAGAGAAATCATCATTTTTATTGGTTCTGATCTGGCGGCACGGCTTCAGCCACTTTCACACCGCCGTAAACTTGCCTTCCTTTGCTTTGTTTATAAATACATTCATTGTAATTGTTTGGGTGAGCTCTTCGATATGGTACGTAGAGTTTTCGAATTTAAGCGCAGCACGAGACTGGCGTCGAGATCTCATCAATTTACAGCTAGGATGGCGAGATGTAATCGTAAAGTCTCTGCTAAGGGTTTCTTTTCTCGCACTTCTCGCTTGCGGAACTTCCTTCCGGCTCCATGCTTTCCAGCCAACTTTAATCTGCACAAATATAAATGCAATATCAATTGCTATTTTCTGGCCTCCTGATTACCCTTCTTTTGTTCTTGCTCATTAGTCATGTTTCTGTTTCTAACTCTTCTATACCCAGTAACTCTTTGTTTCGTAGTAGCCTTACTGCTTTGCGTGGAGTGAAACAGATTTTTAAAAGTTACATATTGGTTTCTCTTATTAGCTTATGTACAAAGGAAATATTTGTGGATGATTCTCTTTTCAGAGACTACAGTGTAACACATTCTGTACGGAGTATTCTTCATAATGAAGACTTACAGCTTGCTTGCTTCTTTTGAAACTTAATGCAAACGGCTAGGATTTATGAAGCAGGTTATATTCAACACAAGTTCGCCTTTCTTTATCGTCTCATCCCACAGGCAGTCCTCCAATCATTTAAGAAGTGCATCAGAAAGGGACTCAGTTTCAATTGAAAAGTTTCTGAATCTCTATCAAAGGATAAAATCATTACCTTTACCGCCACTAAACATTACAGCAGCCAAACTATCACTCTAAAAGTTTTCGTGCGCGATGCACTTTCCTTCATAAGGTCAATTCGGTCAATAACGTCATTGGCGTAATGTCCTTTGAAGCCGAGACGGTTTAAAAGTGTACCAGGCTATATATATCGTGGCCAAGTGTTTAGAACGTTCGCTTGCTGACCATGAGACCCGGGTTCGAATCTCACCAGGATCTCACCACTTCTGTCAGGAAGAAGACTTCCTGATGTTATCGGTCTGGAGCAAGACGATCCCAACGTGCGGCACCTTTAGAAAGTGCCTGAAAAACCATACCACGGGTTGACCCAATCCTTGTGAGTGAAATTGGGTAGACGGAACACTTGGGGACCGCCGATAGCTGTGTTAGCACGAAGTAACAAGTCATCGTGACCGAGGGTTTGAGTGTACTGACCTTATTCAGATTGTTGATCACGCTAGATAACACGCTCTTTCCCAGAAACATTCACTAATGTCTGCTCAGCATTGTTGCAGTATAAACCAAAGGTGGGTTCTGTGGGTGTTGAAGAAACACAAATGTGCCTGAGCGAACGTCTGAATTAAGGATTGGCTAGCCGCCCTATTAAACAGTTCTCGTCGAATACGAGTGACCAGCTATATATATATATATATATATATATATATATATATATATATATATATATATATACTAGCCGAATATATGTACTAGCCGAATTAGCCGCGCCTTAGTGTGTGCTACACATTTTTTGTAAGAAAATGATGATTGATTTTAAATCATTGGTATAATTTATGGAGAAAATTAATGCATTTCAATATTACTGTGATATTGCCGATGTGACCTCCATCTTCTGGATTTTTCTTTCTATATCTTGGATAGGAGATATCCAATTGTTCTAATTTAAGTTTAATTTAAATCAAAGGTGGAAAAATTCAGTGAAGTGTGTGCAACGACGACCCAGACCGGGAACTCCTCAGATCAAAATGAAATACACTTATCCAAGTACCCAAGGAGTCCTTCACTTGTTCAGATTTAAATCAAAGGAAATAATTTTTCAGTGGGGGTTGTACCCCTCTGCGAACCCGTTTCATCCAAATGATCTTGCCGATGTAACCTCCATCTTCTGGCTTTCTCTTTCTATATTTTAGATAGTAGTAATTCCATTGTTCAAATTAAAATTTAATTTTAATAAAAAAAAATTCAGTGGAGATTTTGTGCTCCCTAACCAAGAGCACCTTTGACCAAAATGAAATATACTTATCCCAGTACCCCGGATAATTTAGTTTCAGAATATAAATGGTTATTGGCAAAGAGGAGTTCGATAATAAACAGATAAACAGAAGCTACAATTTATATATATACATATATATATATATATATATATATATATATATATATATATATATATATATATATATATACATATATGCGTGTGTGTGCGTGTGTGTGCAAAAAAATTCAGATCTAGATAAAATATATCTGTAAAACAATATATATAAAAACAAAAGAAAGTTTTTCTTTACCAACGTTTTTCGTTCTTTAAGCGACTTATCAAGGTAAAATATTTTACCTTGACAAAGTCACTCAGGGGAAAAGCGTTGGTAAAGTTTCCTTTTGTTTTATATATATATATATATATATATATATATATATATATATATATATATATATATATATATATATATCCCATAAACATATATACAGTTATTCCACACTAATACATACATACATACACACACACACACATATATATATATATACAGTTATTCCACACTAATACATACATATATGTATATATATATACATATATATAAATATATACATATATATATATATATATATATATATATATATATATATATATATATATATATATATATATATATATATAAATCATGCGAGACATAATTTCATATCTAATTTTCATATCTATACATGTATATTTCAAATTGAATATATATTTTTTTATTTATTTTCCTGTTTTTAATACTCCCACACAATATATGTATAAAATTGGACGAGAATCCGACGGAACGCCAAATAAATAAGACGACTAGATAATGGACATACGAATCGTCTTCATTGAATATACGACTGTGCTATTTCGGTTCTTTGCCTGTTCTTATTAAATTATAATATCTTGCCTCTCGTATGTGAGTCTGCCATTCTGTCGGTGGTTTCTACTGCACCTATGTTGAATGGACTTTGGTTACAGTTTCTGGGGGAGAGTGCATCCTCTGGCGTTAGCCACACTTTGAACTATGCCGGTAGCCCAAACCTTAAAACTGAAATAATGTGAGATGCTTGAAATCTAATAAATAAATAATAGATAAATAAATATAAAATCTTAGATGAAATCGATTATCTATTTCGATAGATTTAAAGTAAAATCGAAGCTTTCAGTCGCTTAACGTGAATCGCATTCTGTCTCGCTAATGTATATTTTGTTCTTGTAAAATAAAATAATTTTTGTTGACACTGGATCGTCGTTGAAACAGAAGTCACTCCATCTCTCTGTCTTTCTCTCTCTCTCTTTTGCTCTCTCTCTCTATATATATATATCTATCTCTACTTTCTCTCTCTCTCTCTCTCTATCCCTCCCTCCCTCAGAATCCTCTTTGCTGTCCTCAGATTGATACCCCAAACACTGAAATGTTTGTATTGGAGCTTCCGACGCGAATGCCAAGCAGTACCCCAAGTTTCCAAAATTCTGGCAGTGTGAATTGTGTCATTCTGACGGTGCCCAATTGACCCTACTGTTCAGACGACAAAATCAAAAACAACGCGCATGCATGAATCTTTAAATATAAATATATTTACCCATCACACCCTGTATATATATAAATATATATTTTAAGGTATGCTATATTATAGTTAAAGAGCTCAATACCAGAGATAGCGCGTATGTATATATAAAAGTGGACATTAAGGTCAACACCTGGAGGTGAGAACCTGTTTCATGCTTATTCTTCAGGCCATGTTATGACATAAGCATTTCGAGCCATAACTACATAGCATGCCTTAAAACTATATTTTTTTATCATATTCAGGTCTCGGCGAACAGTACAGCATTTTCCGCTACATTTATCATGGACACAACCACGTATATGTACACACACACACACATGCACACACACACACATATATATATATATATATATATATATATATATATATATATATATGAAGAAATATAATCTTAAAGTGTGCTATATTTATGGGATAAAGTGCTCAATATCTGTTGTGGTAGGATCCACCTAATCTGCATAGGTGACTACCAACTATATAAATAGTGGTTGGTACCGGAAGACGGGGGGAGAGGAATCACGAGATCCAACTAAAGACTCTGATCGACTGCGACTAGTCAACACATTCTCCAGGAACGTCTTCCCAGAAATATACAGAAATACTATATGTACTTATTGTGTACACTTTCTTGTTATAATACATTCTTGTTCTAAGTACATTTTGTGTTGCATTATTATTCCATGCATTAGGCGAAATTCAACAATGAGTCAAGACTCAACAATATCAGAGATAGAGCGTGTGTAAATATAAAAGTGAACTTCTATGTTCACTTTTATATATATATATATATATATATATATATATATATATATATATATATATATATATATATATATATATATATATACGTGTGTTTGTGAGTGTGTTGGGGGCAGCAGATCATTATTTAAACATATATTATTAAATATAACAAACAATTAATGTCTATTATATCTGATTATGAGCCGTTCGAATGTTTCTGATGAAAATAAAGACAAAAATTGTCCAACTTTTGTTAATTTTTTTATTAAGTTGGTCCTATCAATTTACATGCACGTTCAGAGATTGTATCTCTGATGCTAATAATAAAACCGCTACATATATTGGTTTTACTACAACCACGCTCTCCCGTAGACTTACCTGTCACCTTTCTTACATTAGTTCTATTAAACAACATTTTTTTAGAAAAACATAGCCAGATACATAAGACCGATATTAGATAAAAACACAATAATACTCACACATACACACAGTAAAAAGAACCTTCACATATTGGAGGCCATCTACATTAAACCAAAGCAACCCACACTCAACAACATTACATTTCAAACTAGTCACAAAACATTACATTCCATCTAGATATTTGTTCTGTTGTAATAGTTCGGTCTATCGCGTGGTATGACGTCATAGAGCCGTATCTTGAACTTACGATCGGCGTCTGCTATTCCGCGAACGCTATCGCCGCATAGCAATTTTCTACGTCAAAATAACAAAATGGACATAACAGACATTCATTGTCTGTAATATTTAATATATATATATATATATATATATATATATATATATATATGTATATATCTATATATATATATATATCGCGATATCAATATTAAATCCGCTACGCAGAGTGTCATGTAATAACAATTAAGAGTTCCGTCTGATGACTTTTATTACATGAAACTGTGAGTCATGGATTTTGGTATTGATAATCTTATTATTATATTATATTTACGATCCGTCGACTTTTGCATTTTTATTTTAAGATTTTAGTTTAATTTTAGCTTTAGTTTTTATCTTTCTATATATATATATATATATATATATATATATATATATATATATATATATATATATATATATATATATATACAAATTGTATCTATAAAAAGAACGTTAAAAATAATATATATAAATGTCTTTAAATAAATTGTCGGACTATGTCCAATTCTAAAATATATGACATCATTTGTTTACATTTGATACGCTAGAGCAGATATGAATAGAAGAGATTCATGGAAGATTTAAGTTTAAAGATAGTAAAATCGACCTGGCTAACCAGACGCCGCTCTGTGGCCGAAAGGTTAAGGTACATCACGCGAAATGATGGTTCCGTATAGGATAGAGGTTCGATTCCTGTCGGAGAGCGGATATATATATATATATACTCCTAATCATTCACGGCTAAAATCAGTGATGATACTGTCGGAACATCTTATAGATATTAAAATAATGAGAAAGAACAGTAAGATTTATAATTCGGTGTTCTTATTTTTATTTTTAAAAAAGCTCGATGCAATTTTATAGGGCATATACAGTATAAATTTACTGATTTTAAAATATGGTCCCTTCGCTACAAAGTAATTACCATGTTTCAAAAAAAGAAACTAAAACTTTAAATTTAATTATAGAATTAAATCTAAATCCCCAGTACTGTTTCATTTTCAAGCGATTTTCGGATTCAAAAAATGAAACATTACTAGAGATTTAAATTTAATTTTTTCCCAACCTTTGTCTCACAATCTGCTTTTTTTGTTTCGGATAATATTATATGGTCTATAAGCACACGTATATACAGTGTGCGATTGATAAATTCTCGTCTAAATTGCAGAAAAGTGAAAATAACACTAACCACTCGTTTTATCAGATATATTTATCAAAATTACACAAAGATATCTTGAAATACGAAAGAAATAATTTATTCAATAAAATCGCAATTGGTTTCAACCACGGCCTGCAAACAACATCGGTATCTCGTGCAACTCTTCTGAAAATTCTACTTCTTTAAGTTAGTTAATGTAGCCATAATCGTTGCCATCAGTTCATCTTAGGTGTTTTGTTGATATTTCGCTCATCTGCCTCTCACAGATAACAAACAAGGGGGTTGCGGTCTGGAGAGATAGGTGGCCATATTTAAATGGCTATGTGGTCGCAGAAATTGTCTGATAACCATGACTGGGTTCTCCTGATTGTGAGGCATGGTGCAGAGCCCTGTTAACAGATATAACATCTTCCAACAGCCACCATTTTGATCCAGGGCAGCACTACTTCCTTAAGGCATTTCATGTTGGCTTCCGGGTTGTGTATGAGACCCCTTTAGGAAAATGAATGGAGGCATAACGTCACCATCACTAGTGATCGCTCCAAACACCATCGTGTTGACTGGATATTTGGTTTTCATCACTCGAATGTTTGGTTTTTCATCAGTCGGTACATCTTTTGAGGATCCAGAAAGTCAACGGTTGTTCTGTGTGTTCGCGATCTTATCCTGGCAGAATCTTTTCTCATCTGAGAAAAACCAAAGCATTTTGGGATGCTTGAGTTTGTTCAAAAGCTTCGTAGAGCGGTCTTTCCTCTTAAGAGTCCTTCATAGCTTGAGATAAAAATTGGCCACTTCTCGTCTTGTATGATAAATACTGAATGTCTTCGTTCACCATCTACATGAAACTCAGACTCTCTTATGTCTCTGTTGTATGAGAAATACCGAATGTCTTCCTACATTACCTGCCTGATGAGAAACGCAGACACTCCTGTGAACCTGGCTGATTGGACCTGATTTACTTGGAGAGATCGTTGTCAAACATGGCCTGGATCTCACCAACAAATTCAGTTGCTTTTTCTTACAAAACAGTCATTAAGTAGCTCTTTTCGGAGTGAGTTTCCCGAGCTGCTATAGATTCATAATCACCATTAGACTCATCCAACTTTTTTCCGAATATACTTCACTCTCCTCCTCAGATTGACACCCAAACACGCTGAAATGTTCGTATTGGAGTTTCCGGTGTAAATGCCAAGCAGAAAAGCACACCGTTTCCAAATTTCTCTCAGAGTGAATTGAGTCATGGTGCTCTTTTTCTCACAGACGGTACTCAATCGAATCCTACTATACTGTGCAGTCGACAAAATAAAATTAAAAAAAAAAAATAAACAACTCGCATGCGCGAAATAAAAATATAAAATAGCGACAATTTACCCATCGCAACCTCTATAAATTACAAGTCACTTTATGTATTTACTGTATTCTATATAATTAGACATAATTTTACATATGCATGTAATTAATCCTTCAGTATAAATGTTATCAATAAACAAAATAATTTCATATTTAAAAGGAAGGCATCTTGTAGCAGTGACTGTAAAAGAAAAACATAATTTGTCCCTCAGAACTGTAACGTGCGATAAATAAGATGAATTAAAAAGATACATGGTTTACTAAGTGGAAGGAAATGAAGTTCACTGATACTTGGTCAGTAATTTAGTAATGTATCAAATTGGGAGATAAATAAAAGCGTTCAAGAGAAAAAGATATAAAGGCAAGTAATTTATCTAGCATATATTTATATATATATATATATATATATATATATATATATATATATATATATATATATATATATATGAAGAAATATAGTCTTAAGATGTACTATATTTATGGAATAAAGTGCTCAATATCAGAAAGAACGTGTGTAAATATAAAAGTGAACATAGAATTCAACACTTAGAGGCGACAGTCTGTTTCATGCTAGATGCAATCGTCAGGCCACGAGTGCTGTTATTTTTCTCGGCTATTTCTTTTTTAATCACGAGTAACACCAGGTTATATAATAGCCGAGAAAAATAACAGGACTCGTGACCTGACGATTGCATCTAGCATGAAACAGACTGTCGCCTCTAAGTGTTGACTTCTATGTTCACTTTTATATTTATATATATATATATATATATTCAATAATATGTAGAGATATATTCAATAATATATATATATATATATATACGCACACAATAATATATATATAAATTTAATCTAATTATTGACAACAACACGAGACCTCAAATGATATATTTCATGTGAGCACATATATATCTATATCTATCTATCTATCTATCTATCTATCTATATATATATATATATATATATATATATATATATATATATATATATATATAATTGTGTGTGTTTGTGTGTTTTAAAATAGGATATAGAAATCCCGACAAAATATGACAAATGGAAAGCTTTTCATTGAAACTAGATTTAATTACGTGTTTCACCTTTCTATGCCTCATCAGTGTATGTGTATTTGCGTTTGTGCTTAAATAATAAATTATATTACTTTGTTTCCTAACCTGGTGTTACTCGTGATTAAAAGAGAAATAAAATGAATAACTTAAAAAAAAATGTTAATATGTATTTTTTATAATTCTTAGACCCTGATGAAAGTTGTTAATATATTTTCCCAGCTGTTTAGTATAGAATCACTGGCAAATCCTCATCTCATTTTCAAAATGTCAAAAGCAAGAAATTCATTTGGCCTTTTCTGAAATGAATCTAAGGCAAATCCTCATCTCATTTTCAGAATGTCAAAAGCAAGAAATTCATTTGGCCTTTTCTGAAATGAATCTAAGGCAAATCCTCATCTCATTTTCAGAATGTCAAAAGCAAGAAATTCATTTGGCCTTTTCTGAAATGAATCTAAGGCAAATCCTCATCTCATTTTCAGAATGTCAAAAGCAAGAAAATCATTTGGCCTTTTCTGAAATGAATCTAAGGCAAATCCTCATCTCATTTTCAGAATGTCAAAAGCAAGAAATACATTTGGCCTTTTCTGAAATGAATCTAAGGCAAATCCTCATCCAATTCATTAGAATGCGTCAAAAATTCAAAGATTCATGTTCAACAACTTTAGACACAACATGAACGAAAAGTATATCCAAACTTCCAGCTCATCCAAAAACTGGAAAAATATAATAAAAAATTATACAGGCAGAACTTGTCTTTTTTTTTTATCAAACTTGTTATAATATATACATACATATATATATATATATGCAAATATATGTATATATACAAATATGTATATATACATATATATATATATATATATGTATAAAATTGTATTTCTCTCTTTATATATATATATATATATATGCAAATATATGTATATATACAAATATATATATATACAAATATATATATATATAATTGTATCTCTCTCTCTTTATATATATATATATATATATATATATATATAAGCAAATATATGTATATATACAAATATATACATATATACAAATATATATATATATATATAATTGTATCTCTCTCTTTATATATATATATGCAAATATATGTATATATACAAATATATATATACAAATATATATATAAATATATAAAATTGTATCTCTCTCTTTATATATATATATATATATATACATATATATATATATACATATATATATATATATATACATATATATATATATACATATATATATATATATATACATATATATATATATATACATATATATATATATATATATATATACATATATATATATATATACATATATATATATATATATATATACATATATATATATATACATATATATATATATATACATATATATATATACATATATATATATATATATATATATATATATATATATATATATATATATATATATATATATATATATACATATATATATATATACATATATATATATCAAATATACCTAAGTTGTTACAATATTTGTATTCCTTAGATTAGCGTTTGCTCTAACTGATATTTTGGCTTTTCGATTAAAACAGAATAAATAATAAAATATATTCATATTTTCCTCAGTTCCTTCTTTAAATAATCCTATAATATTTTAAACTTAATACAGGCTAATTTTAAAATTTATAATTGTTAATTTTAATTTTCAATTTTATAGTAAAATGTAAAATTAATCAAAATGATTTTTATTTTAGTCTAACATTAACATTAAGGCATTAATAATTATAACCAAGGTTCGTTTTCAAGTTTTTTGAATACTCATATACTTGTATTTTGATTGGTCATGGCAGCATATGTAACAGCGTTTCCCCTATCGATTGTCGTTTGGTCGATTTGAACGTTATAAAAACCTTTTTATTCTGCATTCAACGCCATCACTTTATAAGACACCAGAAAACAAATTTGCTATTTTTATAGTGATGTTATAACATGTTTATGTTATCACTTTTGAATAAATAAAATTATATATATATATATATATATATATATATATATATATATATATATATATATTAATATAACTGAAGTTTCTGTGGCACATAATGAGGAAGGAGGGCTTGGATAATCTGATACTCAATGGCCGAATAGATGGAAAGAGAGACAAGGGAAAACAACGCATAACATACTTAGCGGCCTTAAGCAAGTGGATGACAGAGCGGGGTCTCGAGGAGGTGGCAGAGGGAAGGAACTTGTTGAGAGCTGCAAGGGATAGAGGGAGGTGGATAGCCATGATCGCCTACGTCCTGATATTAAGTATGAGCCTCCCCCTTGTTTGCAACCTCTCTAAGGTCTCATTACTGCTCACATGTTCGGTGCATGATATCCTTAGCTTCCTTCTGTAGAACCACATCTCTGTCGTGTTGAGTCACTTCTTAATCTTTGAGGAAATCGTCCAACATTTGCTGCCTTAAAGAAAGACAGCCTAGAGAAACGAAACCGTATTGCTTATCTGTGTGTGAGTGTGTTGAACCCACAAGCATTGAAAGCAAGTCTGCATTGGTACCAATCATTTGGACGTATTGGCAAAGGATAGAATTTTCAAGATGAAAATACTTTAATATCAACTAACTGTATGCTATGCCTTTTAGTTATAATGTACAGAGAATTACATTTCTGTTAAAGTTCAAGTTCATGGAGCTGACTAATTAGTTTTTAGAATATACTTTAACGCACCAATACTCGACAGTCTTCAAAACACATCCTTTTTCGTTTTTTCCCCCCCTTCTTTTTTGACATCAACTGTCTCAATTGAACACTTAATAGAACTGTCTCCCGATCGAAAACATCAAACAACAGAAGTAGAAACATCTCCAGGCATCGATTTATTTCTTGTGCATTAATGTGTGCAGAAAAACAGTCATGTTTTTCCGAAACGATTACATTATCTCTGGTGCCAACATCTCGCTTATAACGAGAGATCATGAGATCTCAACAACAAGTAGTGACCAAAACTGAATATTAAAAACATATTTGTTTAAATCGAGAAGAGAGCGAATGTGATCAAATATCAGCAACGGGTTTCTGTAAAAATATTCCCCAAGCAAGAATACATACAGACAGCGACTTAACTGATTGAATCCATGACTTGAACAGTAGACAGAAAAAAAAACCTTAATAAATATTTAAACAAACAAGCCAGATGAGTTAGCTAAAAATAATATCGAAGCAAATAAACAAAAGTGTAAGTGGAAAAGTGGTCTATCAAACTAATGAATAAACTTAAGAGACAACAACTTCTCTTCGTAAAGTAATTGTTAACATTAGTCCTGCTGTGTGAATTCGATAGGAACTCCCAATATGCGGCCTTATACACGGTGCAGCAGAAATACTTCCCACATATATATCCCAGAAATACAACCCATATAATGGTAAGACCTTAGTGGCAGTGCTGTCGTCATCTAGCTTTTACCTTACAATATGTGGGTGGGATAATTCGGAGAGGTAATTCTGCTGCATCTTGTATTTTATAAAGCACTTCACCTCGGTGACACTTTTAGCAAACATGCCGCGTAGATGCATCAATCTGCAATGTTATCGGTTCTGATCTGGCAGCTCGGCCTCAATCATTTTCCAACCGGTGCTGCAGAAATACCTCCCACATATAACTCCCAGAAATACCCCACACATAATGGTAAGACCTTGGTGGCAATACTGTCGTCATCTAGCTAATGCCTTACCATTATGTGGGGGGGTATTTCGTGGAGGTATTCCTGCTGCACTCTGTATTTTATAAAGCCCTTCACCTTGGTGACACGTTTAGAAAACGTATCTAGCAGATGCATCAATCAATTCAATGTTAAAGATCCTGGTCTAGTAGCTCGGCTCCAATCACTTCCCAAGCGTCGTAAACCTAGCATCCGTTTGCCTTCTCTATAAATATTTTTATTGCAGTTGTTCTGACGAGCTTTCCAGTTTTTCCCCATCCCCTCCCTCGTTAGGTGGTTAGTGATGTCAGTTCGCAGGTTGGATGCGGGGCGCCTTTCATTTCGTGTGAGTGTTTTCGTATTTGTTGTTGTGTCTGAATGAGTGCGTGTCAGTGTGTGTGCTTGGGGTGAATGAATGTTCTATAATATTATAGTCCCGCATTGATTTCGGCCAGTGAACTGGTATTTCTGTCACATTTAGTGATTGGGGGGGGTATTACTAATATTATTTTTCTTTAGTTTCTTGTAAATATTTTGTATTCATATTGTAAATACTCATTGGGGATAGTTTTTAGAATTGTTATTTTATTCGCCTCCCCCCCCCACAGACACTGAATTGTAAATATGGGGACTAGTTAGTATTTTTCATAGAGACAATGAGGTATTATGGTGGTTGTAGTAAGAAAGGTACGTATGAATGTGTTGTTTTGGTGTAAGGAATATTGTTCGTACGATTGAGTCAGTGTTTGCGGCTAGCTAAGTTATATTTAAGACAGAAGAAGACCGTCCTTTCCCCAATCCCCCCTTCGGCCTTGTGCGACATTTCTGTAATTTATAAAAAATAAATATCGCTTTCCACTTTTGGCACATTGACTTCACGAATTTTCACCCTCATACGAGATTCGCAGCTAGGTCTCACTATTTTACTGTTAAAATTGCTCAATGCAACCGTAGCTTCTATTCTCATAGTTTCTTCTCTCACTGTTAGCGCTTGTGAAACACTCCTCCGACTTCCTGTTTTCCAGTCAGCTACGAAAAGCATTTAAGTGCAAACTCAATCATAATCTTATTTTGCATCCTGTTCTTTTTTTTTCCTTTCTCCTCCATAAAGTTTTCTCAGTTTCACTCTCAGTAACCTTAGTCCCGGGTATAACGATAAACTACTTCCGCCAACAAGACCTCTTACCGGGAGATTGGATGACATCTTAATTGTTGTTTTTCACAGGTCCGCCTTGACCCGTGGTGGTAGCACCTGTTAGGATCCCTGCTAGGGACAAATAGTGAACATGCAAACAAAAAGAAAACACTCTTAAAGTGTAGGAATACATTTTTGTAGCAGAAATACCAGCAATATATGTTATAGTAAAAAATACGCACAATGCTATTTATAGCAAAAATACCAGTAATACATGTTATAGTAAAATTAACAGCAATACATTTTTATAGCAACGATACCAGCAATAATTTTTATAGCAGAAATACCAGCAGGACATTTTATAGTGAAAATTACCAGCAATACATTTTTATAGCAAAAATACCAGCAATACTTTTTATAGCAGAAATACCAGCAGGACATTTTATAGTGAAAATTACCAGCAATACATTTTTATAGCAAAAATACCAGCAATACTTTTTATAGCAGAAATACCAGCAGGACATTTTATAGTGAAAATTACCAGCAATACATTTTTATAGCAAAAATACCAGCAATACTTTTTATAGCAGAAATACCAGCAGGACATTTTATAGTGAAAATTACCAGCAATACATTTTTATAGCAAAAATACCAGCAATACTTTTTATAGCAGAAATACCAGCAGGACATTTTATAGTGAAAATTACCAGCAATACATTTTTATAGCAAAAATACCAGCAATACTTTTTATAGCAGAAATACAGCAGGACATTTTATAGTGAAAATTACCAGCAATACATTTTTATAGCAAAAATACCAGCAATACTTTTTATAGCAGAAATACCAGCAGGACATTTTATAGTGAAAATTACCAGCAATACATTTTTATAGCAAAAATACCAGCAATACTTTTTATAGCAGAAATACCAGCAGCACATTTTATAGTGAAAATTACCAGCAATACATTTTTATAGCAAAAGTACCAGCAATACTTTTTATAGCAGAAATACCAGCAGGACATTTTATAGTGAAAATTACCAGCAATACATTTTTATAGCAAAAATACCAGCAATACTTTTTATAGCAGAGATACCAGCAGGACATTTTATAGTGAAAATTACCAGCAATACATTTTTATAGCAAAAATACCAGCAATACTTTTTATAGCAGAAATACCAGCAGGACATTTTATAGTGAAAATTACCAGCAATACATTTTATAGTAATAATAGTAGCAATATATATTTATAGTAAAGTAGTAGCAATACATTTTCATAGTAAAAATGCCAGCAATACATTTTTATTGCAAAAATACCATCAATACATTTTCATGGTTTAACATAGCAGCAATACATTTTTATAGTAAAAATACCATCAATACATTTACATAATAAAAATACCAGCAATACATTTTGTAGCAAAAATACCAGTAACACATTTTTATAGTAAAAAATACCAGTAATACATTTTATAGTAAAAATAGTAGCAATATATTTTATAGTAAAAACACCAGCAATACATTTTTATAGCAAAAATACTAGAAAAACATTTTATCACAGTATGATTATCAATACATTTTATATGTAGTTGAAGCCATAAAATTGTGTTCAAAATATTTAGATTCTTGCATTAAATAACACATAGAAGTATTGATATGCCGCTAAACAAAATCAACCACAGAATCAACTCTTGCATTTTAGTAACTTCATCGCTTTGCATTGGATGAAATGATTTTTTTAAATATTTTTAGTGGGTACCCTAAACATGCAGTCTTGTACTAAACTAGTCTCATGTTATTAATTAACCATCATTGAATACCTTTTACAGTAGCGTAGTGAGAGTCTAGACTAGACAGATGGCTAGCAAAGTACATAACTGAGGGCATGTGAGGGTATGTGAGTATTTTTTTAAGCAAATGATAGGGGGTCACACTATACGCAGGTAATTTTTTGATGGGGTTAAAAATCATGTATTTTTTGGTGACCGGTTACACTATGCGCAGGAAAAATATTTCGGGGGTTGTAAAATTCGTGCATATTCGGTAACCAACCTGCTAGGCCTACATTCTCACGGTACCTTTGGCTAACTTTAATGGTACATGTAAGCTCCTCTAGACTACCTCACGTAACCGAGATTCAATATTTCTGTTCCTACATGAACAGCAGAACGTCATTCACTATGTGATCTGCTTAATATCTACAAATACCTTATATAAATGAAGAAATAACAATGCATTTTTTCCTTTCTCCAATTTGCGTTCGTCTTCGTTCACACTTGCTTACATCTTTGATGTGTGTATATATATATATATATATATATATATATATATATATATATATATATATATATATATATATATATATATATATATATATATATACATATATATATATATATATATATGTGTGTGTGTGTGTTTCAGTTGCGTTCCTTATTCTGTCTTCCTCTGTTTATTCATATTTAATTTTTTTCTTATGTTCCTCACAATTACTGCTATTCTTAAATCTTATAATTCTTTGTTACATATTCCGAAAATATTTTTCTCAGGGTGCATCGCAATATTCGCTAAATGATGATTGGAAAAGATGAAATACGAAATGAATTTTAATTCTGTTGGTTTTATTTACGGTATACATTAATAGTATCAATAGTGATCAGCAAAATCGAAGACCATTATAAAACCATATCCCACTCTTCATATATAAATTATTCTGAAAGTATTACTGTACGTGCTACGGGAAGAAATTATTTACGATGCACCGAATAAAATAGTTGTAATTGGAAAGGAAATAACTCAGCAATGTAAAAAATATATCTAGTAATTCTTAATTTGTATAAGGTATTTGTTAATTTTAAAGGCATACATAGTGGATGGGGTTTTGCACTTCATGTAGCGACAACAGGGAAAAAGATTATGCTTCGTAGGAGTGATCGTTGTTAAGTATGACCAAAACGGTATCAGATTTTTTGTTTGTTCTTTTTTTGTTTTTTTCTGGTAAATTTTTTTTTTTTGTTTTTTCTGGCCATTTGGGGATACGAACAATATCAGATATTTTACGGTAAAAGTTTTTTTTCTGGTAAATATTTTTTTCTGGTAAATATTTTTTTCTGGATATTTTGGGATACGAAAGGTATCGGATTTTGTACGGTAAATGGTTTTTCAGGCCATTTTGGGATAACTTTAGACAAAAAAATACCATTTATTTGTTATAAAATATGATGCCCAGTACTACAACATTTGACTATGTTAGGCTTACTGGTATTGCTCAGAAGCTGGCATTGCATTATACAAAAGCTATATTTCACAAAAGTTTCAATGGTCGCACTATACATTAATTATACACCGTAGTTAAGCAAACTATCTTAGTGAGAGCAGGATACACATACGATATGTTATGTGACTCACACCAGATGATGCCATAATATATATTTGCACGCATTGCCACACGAAACTGTTAAAGAAGCCAGGTGCACCAATGAGTTAGTCACCTAACTACTTTGCGCGGTGTCGGTGGCTGCCCATGAGAAGTGACTATGTGGCCTACCCAGCAGCAAGAAAACACAGTGACATAGTCAGTGTCAACACTGAAAAATAGGGAAGTCAACATGAAGGCATATTCAATTTGGTCACTTTAAAACTATAGAAACACATATCTGTCTATATCTCTGAGATGAGGTATTATGTACACTATTTACATTATTTGGACTATTGTCCTCATCTTTGTCGCCATATTTATTACAACGTTTCGGAAGTTGTACGCTCCGCCCTTCTTCGGGTGGTTGGAATGTCGAACTGAACCCTTTATTTCGCTCACTGGGGTAAACTGTTCTACTTCCACGTGTCTTGTCCTCAGGGACACATGGCACAGTTGATAAAGGTGTTAGTTAGATCCAGTGACAGGACCCAAAGAGTGTGTGTTCAATACCTGGTTAAGGCGGTGGCGAACTTGAAGAGGGGAATTAAGCAGGAGATAACTGATAACTGGAACTAGAACAGTCTACCCCAGTGAACAGAATAAAGGGTTCAGTTCGACATTCCAAACACCTAAAGAAGGCCGGAGCGTACAACGAGCGAAACGTTGTAATAAATATGGCGACAAAGATGAGGACAATAGTCCGAATAATGTAAATAGTGTATAAAAACACAATATCATATTCAATTTAGTTAGATTTAAAACTATAAAAAAGAACAATGTCATGCACAATGAAGTCACTTTGAAAATTAAACACAATGTCATATTCAATTTAGTCATTCTGAAACAATAAAAAAACTGTCATATTCAATGACGTCACTTTGAAAACTCGTAAGAAAATACAATATCATATACAATTTATTCACTGTGAATATTAGTAAATAAAAAGCATTTATTATTGAATATTAGTAAATAAAACGCATTTATTATTCAATTTAGTCACATTAAAAACTAACAAAATATATCGGCTGTCATATTAAAATTAGTCAATTTGAAAGCTATCAACAGAACAAAATGTCATATTCAATGACGTCACTTTGAAAACTATTTAAAAAAAAACAAAATGTCACATTCAATTTAACCACTTGGAAAATTCTCAAGGAAACAAAATCTCATATTCAATTTAATCACTTTGAAAACAATCAAGAAAACACAATGGCATATTCAATATAGTCACTTTGAATGATTTCAAAATAACAAAATATGATATTCAATTTAGTCACTATGAAAAATATCAAGGAAACACAATGGCATATTCAATTTAATTATTTTGAAAACTATCAAGAAACTAAAATGTGATATCCAATTTAATCACATTGAAAACTATAAAATAACAAAATGTCATATTAAATTTAGTCAATTTGAAAGTTATCAAGAATAAAAATCTCTTATTCAATTTAGTCACTTTCAAAAATGCTAAAAACATAATGCCATATTCAAATTAGTCACTTTGAAAACAATAAAATAGGACAATAGGATATTCAATTCATTCGCCTCGAAAACTATCAAAATAAAAAAACAATGTCATATTCAATTTAATCACTTTATAACTATCAATAAAACAAGATGTTCTATTCACTTCGGTCACTTTTGAAACTCTCATACTACACATATCATATTCAATTTAATCACTTTGGAAATTAGAATATAGCTCCATGGCATGTTCAATTTAGTCAGGTTAAAACTATCAAGAAACCAAAATGTCATATTCAATTTAATCATTTTGCAAACTATCAATAAAACACAATGTCATATCCAAATTAATCACTTTGAAAACTATACGATGTTATATTCAATTTAGTCCTATTGAAAACTATCAAGAAAACAAAATCTAATATTCAATTTAGTCACTTTGAAAACAATAAAATAGCACAATGAGACATTCAATTTAGTCATTTTGAAACCTGCCAAAAAGACACAATACCATATTCAATTTATTCATTTTCAAATCTATCAAAATAAATGTCATATTCAATTTAGTGACTTTGAAATCTATCAAAAAATCACAATGCCATATTCAATTATATATTATCACTTTGAAACCTATCGAAAAACACAATCTCATATTCCATGACGTCACTTTGAAAACTATCAAATAAACACACTGTCATATTCAATGACTTTTAACACACCAGAACATCATATTTAATGTCAATATTCTAAACTAGCATGGCAACATAATGCCATATTGAATGTCAATATTATAAGTTATCATGACACTCTATTATATTAAGTATTGATATGCCACTTTAGCATCACACCACAATATTATTTTCAATGTCAATATTCTAGACTAGTGTGGCAATTCTTTTCTTCAAATGTACTGATAATACAACTATTCTATGTAGTTAATCGTAGCAGGAGTAAATAGATGTAAGCAGTTGTGCCACCAACATAAATGCCTAGGTTTCAATAAAAATATATGTGGAGTGTTCAAACACCCTACTGTGGTAACAGAGGGTTAACAATCAAAGTGTATAAGTATCTATGCATTGTAATATAAAGGGTGTTTCATTAAGACGGATTATATAAGAGGGCGTTTCATTAAGACGGATCAAAGTCAGCAGTAAATAAATCAGTATTATTGATGAAAATTTATTTATTTCTCTATTGGATCATCTTATTTAAGTCACCGCAGTTATGTTTGAAAAATAATATTGCCCAAATGTCCGCCAAATCTGAAAGAAAAAAATCATTAGATGTTTAAACTTAATTCACATTTAAAATCGGTCCTGGTTATTGGACCACCCTTTAGTTATATATTATATAAAAATATAATTACTCTATTTACTTACTTATTTCCTCAAATGATGTAAAATTAAATGTAAATAGAATATATATAATGAGAACTTCTATTTCCAAACTGGAGAAACTGTACATCAAAATGCTTCTTCAAAGCGTGCCTTACCGAAAGTGCCTCAAGCCGATCGCTAAAACTGAAGATATGATACAATACGTTGATCCCCACATTTAAGTGGAATGATAATATAATATACAAGAGAGGAAACTCCAGATGCGTAGGCTAATTATTTTATTGATCTTACCCAATAGTAAACGCAAAACACTACAAAGATTACTAGCGTCAACATTATAAAAGAAAATCTATTAAGAAGGCTACAATATCATATCTGAGGCATAATTTATTGCTTTAAAAAAGAGCTCGGCTACTCTTACTCTCAGTGACCTTAATAGAAAATATCGAATCTTTTGTATCGATCAGGATTATGTCTTGTACCGGATTAGAAAGAATATAGCATAAAAGGCTGATAGCCAATCTCGAAGTCTGGGCCAATAGATCCAGTAGAAAGGAAACGGTAAAAAAAATGAAGGAATGGAGGTAATGTTATTATATGATTTCTTTTACAATTGTATAAATGACACAAGAACTTAGAAACCTTACTGAAGATAGATAGACAAATAGACAGAGAGAAGAATGACCAAGATAGAAAGAGAGGTAAATAGAAATAAATAAGATTCATTTTTTATATCAGTCCTCTTATATGGCAGTGAATGCTGGACAATCTACAGATGAGAAAGAGATTTAAAGTCACAGAAATATGGTTCTACAAGAAGATGCTATGGATACCATGAACCGAACATGTGAGCAACGACAAAGTTTTACAGAAAATATAATGAGGAAAGAGGGTTTGGAAAATCTGATACTCACAGGACAGTGAAAAACAACGATTAATTTTCTTAGTAAATGGATGACGTAAAAGGTTCAGGAGAAATAACATAAAGACAGAATTTATTAACAGTTAAAAAGGACGTGAAATTGTGGAGAGCCTTGATCGTCCATGGCACATAGAAAAAGAAATCCTGTAGACTCCCCACTGGAATATAGGGCCTTAACCTCACTAGGACAGGCGTTGCTGCTGAATTTTACGCGTTTGTGTTATTCGCTCTACACCTGCCTTTTAATTCATAGTTGTTGTTCTTCTAGAAGATGATAGTTACCTGAATTCGGTTGGGTAGTTTCAAAATAATATCAGCTAAAGCCACAGGAGGCCATTCCCCCAGGCAGTACCTATCCTTCGGGAGAAGGCTGGTCTCATTACCCGGCTCTCGATTGATTGTCATCCAAGAACAATTTTGCTGTGTCATTAAACCCTAGATGATAGAGAGAAGAATTCATAACTTTCTAAGCTTATTTGTGTGAAATAAATATAGTGATTTTCCAAGTATAGCTTAAATGTGGCACAAGGCCGAAAGCATGGTACACCCAGTGAGAATTGAACTCACTACTCAGCCGTATGTGCCCTGTGCGAAAATAAATATAGTGATTTTCCAAGCGTAGCTCAGATGTGGCACAAGGCCGAAAGCATGGGACACCCAGTGAGAATCGAACTCACTACTCAGCCGTAATTGTTCTAGCAAGACAAACTTGCTAACCATTACACCGCCTCGAAGTGCCCTGTGCGAAAATAAATATAGTGATTTTCCAAGCGTAGCTTAGATGTGGCACAAAGCCAAATGCATGTGGCACCCAGTGAGGATCGACCTCACTATTCAGTCGTAATTCTTCTAGCAAAACAAACCTGCTAACCATTACACCGCTTCGAGGTGCCCTGTGCGAAAATGAATATAGTGATTTTCCATGCGTAGCTCAGATGTGGCACAAGACCGAAAGTATGGGGTATCCAGTGAGGATCGAACTCACTACTCAGTCGTAATTGTTCTAGTAAGACAAACTTGTTCACCATTACACCACGTTCAAGGTGCCCTGTGCGTAAATATATAGATGTGTGACAATTGGATGCTGTCTGTATCATGAGTATTCCCAAGGTCATCTTGAATACTTACGCCACTGTCTTGAGTTCGTAACTGGGTATCTCGGAAATACGCGTGTCAAATATTTATGTGAGTTGTGAATTGTTCTGTCAGTAAAGTTTTAATAATTCCTGACCGTTGACAATCCCTTGTTTTTCTTAAAAATAAATCAATGAATTTTTACACAAAATTCATTATCAATTCATTTTCATTAAACATCTAGTGCTATGTTCTCCTAGTGAAGCTTGTCTTAATTCCTGGTCCCTGATGACAACTTTCTTCCTTATTTACAATAAAGCAAAGTTATATGCATTTCTGTACTGACTGATTTTTTACGGTTTATCAACCATTCGTGGGTTATTTAAAGCCCGAAATTATTTTTAGATTGTTAGGACTTTTAGAGATAATAATGATTTACTGATACAAGTACTACTGATACAAGTACTACATAGCTGGGGGAGAGAATAAGTGGATCCACACCTGTCTCAAGTTTACCGCGCCTGGTATTCCCAAGCGGTCACCGATCTAGGTATTGACCAAGATGATCGTTGCTTAACTTCGGTGATCGTACGAAAACCTGTGTTTCAATGACCATAAGCCACAATAGGCGAAAGCAGTAAGACTGCGATAAACGTTTCTTTTCAAAGCGGAGAGGCCCTGCCATTAGATCTTTTTTAACCTGTGTGCGAACACCGACCGTTGTTGGCGGTGAGAGTTGAAAGTCGGTTCTCTGACTTTTAATTCTAATCCGTTCACTATTACACTACCGCTCACACCGAAGCTCACGGCACCTGGCATTCCCAAGCGGTCACCCAAATAGGAATTGTCTAGGCTTGCCGTTGCTTAACTTCGGTGTTCGTACGAGAACCGGCGTTTCAACGTGATATGGCTGTAAACGTGTATTTTTGTAGTAAAACCGTTTACTTTATATAGTAAGATAATTCTTAATTCTTTTACATTACCTTAATACTCTATTCTCTAAGCAACGCTTGAATTAATTCCTACCCACTAATAATCCTATCTAGGACCGGTGCAAGGGTCTCGTTCCCTCCACCCACTAATCTATGATACGGCCCCTCGAAACTATTATCTATCTAGCCCATATGCTATTACATCTCGATTTTCATAAGGTAGGATTCATATAAAATACAATCTTTTTTGTAACCTATTTATACTCAGTAATGGATCGTATGCAATATAGGTTAACAATTCAAATAGAAAAATTGTATCTAAATACAAATTAGAGACATGTCATAATAGATCATTCCATTTTTAAATAAATCAACAACGTTTTGTGGTAATTTATAAAAATCAGCTTAAGATTTTTCTTGTTAATAAGTTGAATAATTTTAACCGATTCAACATTAATGGATACAAAACAACGAATTTTATATAGTGTTTCTCGAGACTTAGCATAAAAAATTCACGGATTTGAACAAAAGACCCCAGAATGAAGAGAAAATCCGCGAAAATAGTTCATCCTTCAACAGTGAGTTTCGCTTAAATGTATACCATATATAAATGTAAGCAGAAAAAAAAGCAAACTTTGATAACGTAGTGAGAATCAGAAAGCACTGCCCGGGGCACCCAATCAGGCTTGCCACCATCACCACCCCGTGGGTAGTACACACCGGCGCTGACCCTTACTTTTTCATTATTCCATATATTTGTGGATCTTTGTGAATAGTTACCTTCGTTAGCTCAAAAGATCCCACAAATATCGACCAAAATTTTCACAAACTCTTCCCGTGTCTCTTCCCCACTAATCAGCTCTGCAGACCGATGTATCAACATCTATTCATTCGAGCGGAGCATATTTCATTTGGCATAACGACCTAAAAGATAACAGGATAAAAAAAATCAGGTTGTTTTTTTTTATCATTATTATTATTATTTACTTATTTATTACTTCAAGCCGTTCACGCTTAGAAAACAAATCTTCCCGAAACCCAAGGTTCGAACGAAATCTGGCTTCTGGCCAATAGCTGATTGCGGCTCTTGGATCATTTCGTTACTTCGACGAGGGCACGCCATGCTTGATTCTTGTGATCGATTTTTATGAACCGACATCCGCTTCGATTTCCTTCGGCAACTTGACCGTTAGGCCGCCCTAGCCGTTGCATCAACGAACCGACGCTTGAGATCTACACACTGATAACGACTGGATATTGCTTGAGGCATTCTAATGAGAATCGAACGGTTTACAGACCGAGAAATGTGTATTATTATTCCCTAAATTCAATATAGTTTTCCATTAAAAAAAAATAACCCAATGATTTAGCACCGGTGTAAGAATTAAAAGAATTACTTACTTTCATACCTGACCACTGAATAATTTTTTCCCGATTTTGAAACTATTTCCAAAGAAAAATAATTTACAGTGTTTGTCGTCAGTAAAAATCCTTAGTCGTGTATTTACATTACACAGGAATTAGTAATATCTGTCACTATGCTTACTACTTTTTATTCTCACACCTGAACAAAATATTTTTCCTTATTACCAATACAATTTAGCAGTAAAATAGTAAGGTATTCTTTAATTATTATATAGTAAAACAATTTACAATGGATATATATATATATACATATATATATATATATATATATATATATATATATATATATATATATATATATATATATATATAGATATATAGATATATAGATATATATATAGATATATATCTATATATAAGATTGGTGTATACGGAATAAATTCCAATAACCAAAAATGCTATTCTTAAAAGAGTGGTCAATACAGAGTAGAGCAAATATAGTTTATTCGAAAATTATAACATAAATATGTTATAAAATCACTACAAAAATAGCCATTTTTTTCAACACTTCTGGTATCTTATAAAGTGATGGCGCTAAATCAACACATTACTTGATAAGACACCAGAAGTGTTGAAACAAAATGGCTATTTTTGTAGTGATTTTATAACATGTTTGTTTATGTTATAATTTTCGAATAAATTATATATATAGTATATATATATATTTACAGGGTAATTGTTGCCATTAATATTTTTAATTTCGCGTAAGTGTGTTGTTTGATTTTGATTTTGTCGACTACATAATATAGTAAGCATCATGACGCAACTGACTTTTGGAAACTGCTTGCTCTACTTCTTGGCATTCGCGTTGGGAGCTTCAATACGAACATTTCAGAGTTTTGTGGTGTCTATTTTAGGACAGTGCAGAGGATTACGAACACACTGCAGCTCGGAAAACTCACTATGAGCGTTCTGATATGAAAGGAACTCCCGAATTTGTTGGTGAGAGCATCAGAATCAACATGGAGGCCTCGAGAAGGTAGTGTCGTCTGGAGGCTGTGGTTGAAGTCAATGGTGATTTTATTGAATACATTTACTTTTTCGTATTTCAAGATATATATGCTAAAATGAGATGCCAGTGTTTGCTTAATTTGGACGACAATTTTTTCAACGCACCCTCTCTCTTTCTTTCTTTCTCTCTCTATCTCTCTCTCTCTCTCTCTCTCTCTATATATATATATATATATATATATATATATATATATATATATATATATATATTACATACAATAGGTGTTTAAAATTACCTTACGGTTTGAAAATCTTTGCAAGCAAATCTTGACTTGTAAGGTGAAATTATCATAACATGAACAAATGTTTAATTCCTATTGCATGTAATTTATATGCTCTGTTAGAATACATTGAGCTCTCTTTGTGGATCAGTTTTAATATTTTATATTATTAGGATTCAATTGGATTATATACCAACGGAATATTACCTGTATATATATATATATATATATATATATATATATATATATATATATATATATATATATATATGTATATATATATATATATATATATATATATATATATATATATATCTATACTAGGTATGGTCAAAAGTATTTTGAATGTTTATAACGTAACAGAGTGAAGCCATTTGCCGTAGATTGAACTTGAACTCTGTTGCGCTTGTACACTAAGTTATAACGTTCTCGCTCGTTTTCGTTGCTTATGCCAGTGATTGGAAGGGAAAATGTGTAGTGTGTGGTCGCCTCACCACACCTCAGAGTTTCCATCAGTGACCCTATCATGTACAACTATTTGAGACCAGGGACTATATTCCTCAGATTCGTAACCACCATATTACCCAGATCTTGCCTTTAGCAAATTTCCATATTGATTTTATTCCGAGTATTTTCCACGTTAACACAATGTCATCATCAGACAAGTTTGTTGTGTTCATCTGAAAATTAAATTTGTATATGTCAAGTGAAAATCGGTAAGATTATGTACTGTACAATTTTTAAATTTTATCATGTAGACATACGTGCAAACATCAAGGGAGGTAACTAAGCTATTGAAATATCTAAATCATTTTTTAAAAAAAGAAAAACTATTTAAAACTATTAGTTAAAACCTAGATCTACTGTAAGCATTTCTAAACATTAGTGCAGTATTCATATTTAAATTAAAGGTTTGTTTCAATTTTTTGATATAGCTAGCTTCAAGAATTTTTAGTTTATGTCTATTATTTTCATGAAAAAGTACAGAAGTATTTTGAGAAAGAATTTTCCTAACTTGCGAATGTGAACAGGCATGCAGTTGTAAATGTTTAAATTATTAGACATTTCAATAACCCAGTTACCTCTCTTCACGTTTGCACATGATAAAATTTTAAAATTGTACAGTACATCACCTTAGCGTTTTTCAAAACACACGTTTTTTTACCAGACCTCATAGTTCCTGTTCTTATAATCATTTACACAAGTTCGTTATGCCGGTGATTCGCTGCTTACCTCTTTCACAATATGGAAACAAAGAAAAGAACTAAAATACTATGTAATATAAATCATTCTATATAACAGTGAATGTTAGACATTCTTCTCTCAGATTAAAAAAAATAGAAACCTCTCGTAATTACGGACAAGATTTTTTTTTAAATCCTATCCTTATTAAAGGTAGAAAGAATATTTACATGTTGATACATATTCATTTTATTCCGAATACTTTCGAGATTAGCACAATATCGTCATCAGTGTCATGTTTTTTCTAACACAAAACATTGTTGTGTTC
Organism: Acanthosepion esculentum; assembly: GCA_964036315.1. NCBI lineage: Eukaryota > Metazoa > Mollusca > Cephalopoda > Sepiida > Sepiidae > Acanthosepion > Acanthosepion esculentum. The sequence goes on along the minus strand of OZ038492.1, from coordinate 73,621,211 downwards.
ATCATTTTACTAAGACAAAATTCTTGTGTTCATCTGAAAATTAAATTTGTATATGTCAAGTGAAAATCTCTAAGGTTATGAACTGTACAATTTTTTAATTGTATCATGTAGACACAAGTGCAAACGTCAAAAATTCATGAAAGTAATAAATATAAACTAAAAATTCTTGAATCTGAATCTGTCTATATTAAAAAATTGAAACCAACCCTCAATAAAATTAATTATGAATACTGCACAAATGTTTTAAAATGTAGATAAATTTAGAAAATATCTAGGTTTTAACTAATAGTGTTAAATAGTTGTTTCTTTTTATAAATATTTAGACATTACAATAACTTAGTTATCTCCCTTGACGTTTGCACGTTTTGCCGACATGATAAAATTTAAAACTGTACACTTTGCGTTTTTCACTTTACACGTTAAAAAATAATTTTCAGATGAACACAACAATTCTATCTCAAAAGAATTTTGAACATAACAATTTTTTGTCTTAGACAAAAACAAGAGACAGATGACGACATTATACTAATGTCGAAAGTACTCGAAACAAATTGAATATTCATCAAGATGGTAATTTTCTTTCTTCCTTTAATAAGGATACTAAGAAACTTGCACATAATTACGAGAGGTTCCTATTAAAAATAAGTAAACAAAACTTGTTTGAATTATTTAATGAAACATGTCTTAATATGTATATATATATATATATATATATATATATATATATATATATATATATATATGTGTGTGTGTGTGTGTGTGTGTCGGTGGACTCATGTTATAAACAAAAAAATAAATATAACAAAATTATTCTATTATGCAACATGATGTGGGAAGAAGGGTTTGAAATTTTGATGCTTGCAGGACAAATGAAAACAACTGACAACCTGTAAACGGATAACCGCTCTTATCTTGTAATTATATATATATATATGTGTGTGTGAGAGAGAGAGAAACGATCTTGCATGATGTAAGAATGAAAGTTCTGGCTTAAATTCGCGTCGGACTTTTGGTAACTCTCCCAGAAATCGATAAGTAGACGTTGATTTTTGTTTTCTTTTTCTCAACAAAAATCTACTTCATGTCAAGTATTTATAGCAATACCTTTTTTGAAATGTGTTCAGCAAATGTGCGTGAAACGATATACAACCCTCGCGTCCAGACTAACTAAATCTCTGTGGTTTACTGCTTTCTGTTTATTGCGGTTTGCTATATTCTGGCTCGTAATCTCCTTGACGGTGTCAGAATATATGACTTTTCTCTTAACTCTTCCCATATAATTCCTTCTCGTGTATTTTCGTACGTTTCACGTGGCCTTCAGTGCGAAAGGAACATAAACTTAGTCGAAATTCCAAGTCTCAACGTTTACCCAGCGCCACGCTTTCAATAGCGAACCACAGAAATAGATAACCCAGTAAAAGAAAACAATTTATTGTCCTTGACGCAAATTGCCTTAATTAATAATTGTGACATTGTCATGAAATCACATGTGGTTCATACGTTCATTGTTCAAAAGTAGTTTGTACTGGTTGTGTTATTACGTTACTTTCTACTTGTCTTTAGCCTAATACACCAAAGTCGCACTGTTTTTTACTGGAAGTCAAATCAGAGGTCTCAAGAAAAAGGTTTTCTAGCAGTAATAAATAGTAAAACGTATATGGTCTGTATTAGATACAGCAGGGTAATTATACCGACTACTTGTCAGTGGGGGAGCGGGTTTAGAGAACTCCTGTATTCGCTATCAAGCGAAATTCTTACCGGAGAATTTTCGAAAAAGAAACACCTTTTTAAATAGAAAATCCCGCTTTTTCACTAGTTGCTGATTCGTCAATTCACATTCGCGCCACATCTTTTTGTGTTTTTTTTTACAAAGAAATCCTACTTTTTCGCTAGCTTTAGATTCGTCAATTTAAAGGCTCCGCCGGATCCTGCTTTTTTTTACCTTTCTTTTGCGACACTAGTAACCGACAACGGAATTTTTTGTTCGTAATCTTTAACCATAAATTATTCTCCTTTATTTTACACAATTTTACAAAATAACCAACGATGAAGAAATTCTAAAACATAATAATAAACGCGAAACAAATAATCTGAGGTTGGAATTTAAATGGGTAAAAATGTCTTTATATTTCGATCAATATTCGACTGTAATGCAAGATTATCTGAGTAAGAAACCGTTTATAAGACTTTGATTGCAATATTAACGTGATTGTAAGCAGCAAACACATAAGGAATGAAAGAATATTTGAGATTGGAATTCCCTGGATCTATTTAATAATTAGGGGACAGAATACAAATTTCCTAGGCCGAAATATATTTTTCAATTTAATTACCGATGGAGGGGATATCTATTCCGGGATCAAGAGTACATGGATATTGGAGTAGTAACCTCCGTCTATCTACCACTGCAGAAATGGGAGCAAAAGGTTGCTATATTAATGGCCACCTTTTTCTGTCGTCATTTTTTCAGATGAATGAGAATTTTTTCTTATTTTCTTTTATACTTGAGAAAGGCTGATAAACATATCAATCGATGGGCTGTGTTAGCAACGCCAAGGACACAAAGAAAGAGCTCAAATATCCGAAGAAAATTAGAAGATGTCTTGTCTATAACTGTTAAACGAGTCAACATTACAAATGAAGCCCTGATAATTGACAGGCAGCATTGGTGAAGCAGGCGACAGATATCATCTTGTCGGTCAGATGCTTAAAATGCCTTGGCCACTTTTTCATTTTTTCTCATATTCGGTTCTTTTACTTTTATTTCTGGAAGGCCCCATGGTCAATATCACAACCGATACTTGGTCGTAAGAAATGGAATGAGGAAGTAGTCGCAAATACTTCAGTTAGACTTCTTCGACATGGCTCACGAGGTCATAAAATATCAAGGACTCGTTCAAGAATGGCATCATGAACATGATAGACAACATCAACAAGAATCAACAGTGTTGATGAGCGGATTTGTGTGTGTGTGTGTGTGAAAATATAAGGATATAAATAATAATAAATCCGTTAAAAGACAAAATGAAATAAAGACAAATGGAAAACTTCTGTACCAACACGTTTCGGTCTTGATAAAATCCATCAGAGGATGGACGGAACGCGTTGATAAGGGAAAGTTTCCTATTTGTCTTTATATATATATATATATATATATATATATATATATATATATATATATATATATATATATAGATAGATAGATAGATAGATAGATAGATAGATAGATAGATATAGATATGTATAAAATTATCGAAGATAATTACTGAGTTGCGTAATTTTTCCTTCGCCAGGATTTGTGATAAGAAATCGGCGGTGGTCTCCGATAATTATTGAACATTATTATTTCTGATTCAATAATTATTCCTCTAGACAACAATCGATCAGGTTATTGGCAGAAATTCTGTTCATGTTGACATACTTTAAGTGATATAATTTTACGTATACCAATAGGTTGAATTAATATTTATACCTCTATTTGTATTTGCGATAGAAATATTGTGTAAAAAATGTTATAAAGTTAAATGTACCTAGTTTTAAGTATAGCTAAAATAACTAATGTGATTTTAGGCATTACTGTAATTCAGTTGGCAAATGTTATCCGTGAACTGCAAAGTCATATTACCCTTTGTATTGCTAATGATGGCGGATATGTGGAAACTTAAATAAAACATTAAAAAATATAGATTTACTTCTTTCTAATCTTTTTTACAAATTATTTCTATCACAACTACAAATAAAGTTATAAATTTTTTAAAGTGCACACGAACTTCATGGACACCCTGTGTGTATATATATATATATATATATATATATATATATATATATATACATATATATATACATTCGGCAAATGTATAAGCTGAAAAATATAAACAAGAGTTTTCTTTCTGACATAATTTATTCACTCTAGACATATATTTTACATTTCACACACACACACGCATATATATATATATATATATATATATATATATATATATATATATATATATATATATATATATATATATAACAGGTTTGGGCAGAATTATTCACCCGCCTTCCATAATTACAAATAAAGCAATAATACATATAATTTTCATTGAAAATTGATGTGCATATTTTCATAAATTTTAAACAATGTTCTGTGATGCCGACAAGAATTCTATTTTAATGTCAAACATGATACAAAGAATCACCAAAAAACATTTAACATAGGACAAAATTATTGGCTCTCTTGCCTTGATAATCAATTGTGTAAAACTTATTCTTGTTTAGTGGCTTTAATCCTTTTTGATCGTTCCTTACATGATCACTGCGCACACTGGCATTTTCCGCCATATTTGCTTAACAATAACTTGAAGTTCCTCCAATTCGACGCACATTTTTTCTCTTACATTTTAAAAAAAAATATGTACATGAATTGTCATTGGCGTTTAGGTCAGGACTTTGTGTGGTGTATGCCAATGTCTTAATTCTACTATCATGTAAGTATTTTGTAACAACCCTTGCCGTTTTTTCGGGTCATTATCATGTTGGAATATCCAGTGACTCCACAGAGACAGATTTCATGCACTTTGTTTCTTTATTAGTTTTAAGAATAAACAAATACTGCTCTTTATCCATGATACCCTGTACTCTCACGATTTAAACTCTACCAGAAACAGCAAAACATCCCCAGAACAGAATGCTTCCACTACGTTACTTAATTGTATTTTTATAGATACAAATATTTAAGTAAATGCTCTGTTTATCATAAACAGTATTAACAACATTTATTGGCCTGAATATCTGAGAAATGTCGTTAATACTGTTTACTATAAAACAAAACATTTACTTAAAAATTTGTATCTATAAAAATAACGTCATTTGAGCCCTATTTACATAAATTATTTAAAGTAATAATTTTTGTAGATTAGCATTCGTTATAGCTTCTTGAAGCCACATCATTTATTAGAATTTGAAAATATTGATTATTTTTTATTATTTTACAAAAAGCAGGGGCGGAGGGGATCATGTTCAGTGTAAAATCAATTCCTGATATTTTAAAATAGTTTTTTTCAGGTTTTCCTCGTAGTATTTGTGTGTTACAGTTAGTTTTTGGTTTGTGAGCTTCATTCACTTTCCTCCATATATAACAGGAGTTCATGTGACCAAATAATTCTAGTTTCGTTTCATTTGATCATAAAAAATTCTAGTATTTATTCCCATATTCTAGATGGTTTATAGAATAAGCTAATCTGCATTTTATGTGCTTAACTTTAAGGAAGGGAGTTTTCCTTGGGTGATAAGCTCGAAGTCCTGCTCCATGAAAGCATCTACTGACTGTTCTCATCGATACTTTAAACCCTGACGTCTTTACATCATTGACAATGTCTTTTGTCGTTAAGTGAGGAATCTTCGAGATATCTTTAACAATTTTGCATTACATTTTCTCAGAAATTAACCATTTTCTGCCATTCCTTAATTTATTCTCAACACAATGAATCTATTCGTACTTCTTGATAAGGCTACGAATTGTCGATCTAGGAACATTAAAACGCTTGGAAAGTGTTGTATATACATCACCTACATTTTACACATCAACTACCTTCATTCGGAGCTTCTTGTCAAGTTCAGCCGTCTTCGTCTGGTTGCAGAATGAATAAGTTATCGCGGTACGTGACACTCACACATTACCTTTTTAGAATGTTATAGAATCAGGTCAATACTATTTAATTTTCAAATGGTGTTTGTATTAAATGTCAAATTAAGAAAAAAACATAACAATTGTCATAGAGCCATATAATTTCCATAACGAGGCGAAAGTAATTTTGGACTGCACTAATTTTTAGAAAACTCTATAAGTACGAATATAATAAATAGTAAATTCTAAAGATTTCACGAATTATTCACAACTAAATACGGTCTTAACTATTTACTATGCTAAATTCAGTAAGTAGTCGCAAATAATCACATTTCCTAAGAAAATGGAAAAATATTCAGTGGGGGCGAATAATTTCTGCCCACAACTATATATATATATATATATATATATATATATATATATATATATATATAAATAAATAAAAAGGAAAGAACAGTAAGATATAAAATCCGGTGTTCTTATAGATATTTTTATTTTTACACAATAGTGCTCAATGTAAATTTAAATTTACAGAGCATTAATATTATAAATTAATAGATTTAAAATATGGTTTTACCGCTACACAGTGATAACCATGTTTCAGAAATGGAAGCTAAAGCCCCTGAATTTAATTTTGTTATTAAACCAAAGACATTAGTTCCATTTCCTCATCAAGCGAATATATATATATATATATATATATATATATATATATATATATATATATATGTGTGTATTTGTTGCAGAACCAACCACACTTCAAAAAGCGTGTTTGGTTCTGTACAAAGCCTTCGCCACTATAATCAAATCAAATGTGCTAGTATCTGGCTGTCGGTTCCTAGGAACTGAGCTGCTTGACCCTCATACGTCGAATGCGAATACCACAATAAATATATATATATATGTGTGTGTGTGTGTGTGTGTGTGTGTGTGTGTGTGTGTATGTATGTAGAGAGAGAGAGAGAGGGAGGGAGGAGAATCAAATAAGAGATATATCATAGGACATTATTTCTTAATGATGTAAACGTTATATTTAGTGTGCATGTGTGTTTGAGTAAACATTCGGGACTTTCATTTCAATTTTTATAAATACGTTTAAACACTAAATGTAGCGTTTATATATATATATATATATATATATATATATATATATATATATATATATATATATATATATGCGTGTGTGTGCGTGTGTGTGTGTGTGTGTTACTTCGAACGTTATTATAGTGGATACACATATTTCAAATAGACCCCATATATATATTTCTTAATATGGTTTTTAAACAGTGTGCATAGCATCCAATGGCCTGCGCTTTCGAAAAGTTTTAATTAAGAAAATGCGCTCTCCCCTTTGAGAAGAAACCATTTTAAATAGGAGTATCCACTATGATAATGTCTGAATTATTAAAAATCTGAGATTAAAATAAATTCTTTAATTCTTTAAAAATAATATATATATATATATATATATATATATATATATATATATATATATAACTAAGCTTACCTTAAATATTGATATTTGGGGTCGTTTGGTCAGGTTTTTAGAAGACCTTTGGTCAAGAACTTTTAGCAAACACACTGCATATATATATATATATATATATATGTGTGTGTGTGTGTGTGTGTGTGTGAGTGATTGCATAAAATGCATATATATATATATATATATATATATATATATATATATATACATATATATATATATACATATATATATATATATATATATATATATATATATATATATATATATATATATATATATATAATATATATATATAATTTGGTTTGTTTTGTTTTACGGCATATCAGCCTCAATGGGTTATTTAATGCCGACAAGATTTTTATTGCTTGTAATATTTTTTCCTTCAAAAATGTATTGCTGGTAATATTTCATTTTTTTTTTTAAATGTAATAAATTTTTCCTCCAAAAATTCATTGCTGGTTTGTTTGTTTTGTTTTACGGCATATCAACCACAAAGAGTTATTTTAAGCCGAGAAAATTTTTATTGCTTATTATTATTTTAAAAAATCTGGTAATATTTTTTCCCAAAAATGTATTGCTGGTAATAACTTTTTCTTCAAAAATTTAGTGCTGGCAATAATTTTTGCAAAAAACGTATTGCTGGAATTAAAACTTATTTTTACACTTTCATAGTGTTTTAACCCCAGTTTGGGGGGGTTCACTATTTCCTCATAGCTGGGACTCTAACAGGTGCTACCACCCCGTGTTAAGATGGACATGGGACACCAGTAATTAAGAGATTGTTCCACGCTCCTGAAAGCCTACTGATCAGAGGACTTGATGTTGGATGTAGTTTATCGTCTTACCCAATTTGATATGAAAATCAATGTCATTAACCTTCTTAATAATACTTAATAATGAATAATTAACTTGTTTTTTTACTCACTGTTCATAACCCTAACTTTTATTTACTTATATATATATATACTAATGTTCCTGGTCTGATTCAAATCTGACTATTAAGCTTTTATGTATTACACACAGACACAAACACACACAGACACACACACACACACACACACATATATATATATATATATATATATATATATGTGTGTGTGTGTGTGTGTGTATTTAGGCAGCAATCCTTCTTTCATGCACATTTCATTAAAAACGACTGACAAGGTGCTTTTATTTAGTTTTTTATATAATTTCTCGTGCGATCTAATAAAGTTTTTCTTTTCAGAGGACAAATTATATAACAACTGTCCGAATGTTCTTTTTATCCGAGCGCTTTCGACTATGCATTTACCATCATCCACTTGCAAAAAAAGGCTAAAAATAATGGAAGCCTTACTAATAAAAACAAACAAACACTTAATAATATTAACTTTGAACATGGACATAATATCTTGACCGTGTTTTGAAAACAAAAAAATGAATCACTTTATAAAACATACATATAACAAACTATTTCTAATTCTAACAGTTGAAATATAATCCTTGAAAATGGCTAAATGTATAGCCGAAAGCGCTCGGATAAAAAGAACATTCGGACAGTTTTTATATAATTTATCCTCTGAAAAGAAAAACTTTATTAGATCGCACGAGAAATTATATAAAAAACTAAATAAAAGCACCTTGTCAGTCGTTTTTAATGAAATGTGCATATATATATATATATATATATATATATATATATATATATATATATATATATATATATATATATATATATATATATTAAGCTAAATACGATTCATTAATAGACCTAACCGTTTACACTAGCCGTTCTGTACGCTCGTATTTAAATATTTCCCCAAATGAGTTTTGTTTTCTATCACAGAGGATTATGTATCGCCCGTAATCGTGACACTACCAACGACCAACTAGATGAGTTTTCTATCCATCGCGCAACAGTCGACAACCTTGTGTTAAAGTCAGTTTCAGCGCTATCTTGTATCGTTATCTTGTATGTATAAAGGTAGATATTTAAGTATTGATTTGCACGCAACTTACGATTTCCAGATATTGGTAATGTGTCTGTGTGTAGACGCCCGCTTCTCCGCGGCTAAGTTTATTACTGGTCTTATGTATGTTCGGAGTGATGGGATTTTTGCTATACTCTTCTGTGTTTGACACGAGGCTGTAAGCTGGTTAACAGTAGCTTTTTATAATAATTTTCGCTCAGTAGAACAGTCACTCGAGATAGAAGATTAATGAATAAGGTTGTCATAGTGGAGGGGGAGTAAAAAGTGCTTTTTGGGGGGATATGTATGGTAGATAACAGTTGACCCTAGACTTGAAGAGGTTAAGTTTGTAGTGATCAGGGAAGAAACCCCTCGGGAGTCTTTTAAACAAGGTAACAGTTCCGGAGAAGAAGAAGCTGTTTGAATGAAATCTAGTGTTACTAAGCGACTCTGTGTACCGCATCTCTTCATGACATAGGCGATTATGGCTCTCCATAAGTTCCTATCTCTTGTGGTCCTGAGCAGTTTTTTTTCCTCCTTTTTTTAAGGCTCCGCTCCCCGTTACGCCATTCACTCACATAAGCTCGTCAAGGACGTTAATTGGTGCCTTTCCCTATCGCTCATGTCATCAAACTGCCCTGTGAGTTTTCCAAGCCCTCTTTCCACATTAGAAATATCAGCTGTCTTTTACTGATTCGGGGTGTAACAATGGTTACCCTTTTCTTTTTTTAAAATAAAGACTGCAATCGATATTGCTTAACTTCAGAGAACAAACGTCAATTCACCGGATACAATGTGCTTCTGTGTGTGCGTCTTAGCCGTTGTGACTTGTGTCCACTCTAGTGCGTCTGTGTGAGTGTGTGTGTGTGTGTGAAAGAGAGTGTGTGTGTGAGAGAGAGAGTGTGTGTGAGCGTGTGTGTGAATGTGCGTGTGTGTGAAAAAGAGAAAGTGTGTGTGTGTGTGTCTGTGCGTTTGAGAGAGTATGTGTGAAAGAGAGTGTGTATGTGAGTGCGTATGTGTGTGAGTGTGTATGTGAGAGAGAGCGTGTGTGAGTGTGTCTGTGAGTGTGTATGTGTGTGTGAGAGAGAGAGAATGTGTGTGAGTGTGTGTGTGTGTGAGTGTGCGTGTGTGTGAAAGAGAGAAAGAGTGTGTGTGTTTGTGCGTTTGAGAGAGTATGTGTGAGAGAGAGTGTGAATGTGAGTGTGTATGTGTGTGAGTGTGTATGTGAGAGAGAGCGTGTGTGTGTCTGTGAGTGTGTGTGTGTGTGTGTGTGTGTGTGTGTGTGTGCGCGCGTGCGCGCGTGTGTGTGTGTGTAAGAAAGAGAGAGAAAGTACTCAAACCCGCCTCCGTAACGTCAGGCGCGAAAGAAATCCTAACGTAATGGTTCTCTGGTGATCAGGGTACCCTCCACCCGAGCAGCTCATTCCTATTTCGCTGACGGGTAGGACGAAGGGCAGGAATCAAATGTAGACGCTGCTGTCTGCGTTAAAACACGAGAGGTGTTTTGCGAGTTAAAATTCACTATATGATCGTATGCGGCATCTTGTGAACTCAACGTGTACATTAAATAAATAACCAATGTGTGTATATTAGTCAAGAATTGAAACGCGTTTGTGTATCTGTGTGCGTTGAATGTATGCCTTATGCGTGTACCTGGGCGTGGAGGCGTTTTGCAGCTGCGTTTGCAGCGGACGTCAGTGTGTACACGTGTGTGCAGCATGTGTGTGTGTAAGTCACGTCCTGTATGAATGTTTATCGTCTGCATGTTCGCATGCATTGTTTATGGCGCACTTGTGGGCGCAGAGCCTGGGATCGATGTCTAATTCCCGCCGGTAACAAAGGTCTGCGTTCGTACATAGACTAAGAAAAAGATATTCGACTGATAGGACCTCTCCACTTTGAAGAGCAAGGCCAGGCGCAGTTTTACTACTGCATCTTCCTTGCGGCCATATCACGTTGAAACAGCGGTTCTCGTGCGATCACCGAAGTTAAGCAACGTCAAGACTGGTCTGTACCTACATGGATGACCGCATGAGAATACCAGGTACTGTAAGCTTGGAAGTGCTGGTTGTATAATGCGCTTACAGCCATATCACGTTGAAACACCTGTTCTCGTACCATGACCAAAGTTAAGCAACGCCGAGGCTGATCAGTACCAAGATGGGTGATTGCTTGTGAATTCCAGTCGATTTAAGTTTGGATGTGCAGGTGGTGTAATAGATAACGGCTCGGAATTGGGTCTCCAGTTGGTTTAATTATATTCACTTACGCACAAATACAATTGGGAAAAAGTATGAATCCATTTCTTCCCCCATCTATGGGTTAATTAGTAGGACTTGTATCAGTAAACCATTATTATCTCCAAATGATTCTTACGATCTAAAAATATTTTTTGGCTTTGAATAATCTATAATAAGGTTGATAAGACGTAAAAAATAGAACCAATCAATCAATTCACCTATTGATGCTGACTTTCCACACTAATTAAAAGAAGGTTTTGGAAGGAAACCCCCAAACAGTACTGAAAATAGCGATAACGTTCAATGGACTTCAGAAATTTATTTTTTCTGAAAATTTGTTTTCATAGAATGGTTTTATAAGTTTTAACCGAAAGTAGCATTATCTGATCGGTCAACGAATACCGAATGTTTCCTTATAGGGAAACGGCTAATATTACTATTTAGCCTTGTGCCAAACTAGTCAGCATTTAGTAAATGTATGACTTTTAACGTGTTAATGGATGTCAGGCCATGACTATTATACAGTGTAACCCGGATATAAGAGAGTTGTCGGGACCGGAGAATGAGTCTCTTATATCCGGGTTTGGTCTATTTTGTTTAGGTAAGTATGGCTCTAATTTGGGACCAGAGAAACCCTCTCTTATATCCGGGTTTCTCTTATATCCGGGTCTCTTATATCCGGGTTACACTGTACATATGTGCTGGCGTTGTTTAATGTTAGAGGTGTACACATTAGTGCACCGGTGTGTGTGTGGAGTTCGTTGGAGAGGGGATGACCATCACTTCACATGTGGGAGTGTTTTTCTTTTCTTCTTTTTTTTTGGTTGTTTTGTTTTTGTTCATTTCTGGCATACACTTACACCCCCTACGCAATTTCGTGCGTTGTCATATCATTTCAGCGATCTTCAATTTATCTTGTCTTCCTATCAGACTTTCCCGCGTGTGTCTGTGTGTCCGTGTTCCAAGCGCGTAAAACGTCCTCCGCCTTCATCTTCCCCTACTCCTCCTCCTCCTCCTCCTTACAACACATCCCCGTTTTTCTATAATGTTTCTGCCAACTCTAAAAACGGTAAAGAGGTTACTACAGCCACAGCAAAGAGAAACGGAGAAAGTGAAAGAGAGAGTTGGAAAAACCGCTGCTGGTAAAAGAAGAAACTGAAAGTAGTTCGTCCAACTGCAGACTTAACAGTAACACTCTCACCAATTCTCTTCTCGTTTCATTTTGACTCTTTCTGTTTCAAACTCTCTCTCTTTCTCTGTTCTTGGAGACTATTTCTGTTCTTCTTCTTTTTCTTCTTCTTCTGTTAAAGGAAATCGGAGGGCTCTTTCCTCCAACTCAGTCTAACAATGTCTCAGTCTACATCGTCTCTCTTTACGCTTTCTGTCTATCAACTTTGTTTTACGATTCGAAATACAACGCGGAACGAGAAAAAGTCGTCGGTATTATTACGGATTTAGACAACTGGAGAGAAGTAACTTAACAAGAAGGACGAAGCAGTCGAGTTCGTCTCGAAACAATATTTAATAGGAATTTTTTTTTTTTTAATTTTTTATTTCGGAAAAAAAAAATGAATACTTAAAAAAAAAGGAGAAAAACATTGGGATACCGTATCTGTTTTGCTTTTTTAAATTTCTGAAATATCTACAAAAACAACAACAACGACGGGGAAATGCTTATGGGATTCATTTTTAAAAAGCCGGTAAGTTTCCATCACACCCAACTGTTGAACTGTTTCTATTTATTTATATTGTTCGTTAGGAGAAATCTTTGAAAGAAAAAAAAGTTTGCTTGGTGAGGGAAATGGAATAAGTGCCGAGACTGAAGTAGATAATCAGTCATTAATTTCTTGATTTGTTGAACATTATGATGACAACGACAACGAGAAACGATTTATTCCAACATTTTGGCTACTTTGTCTATCTATCTTATCTATCTATCTATCTATCTATCTATCTCTCTCTCTCTCTCTCTCTCTCTATATATATATATATATATATATATATATATATATATCGCTTATTTGTCTTTGTTTGTTTTTTAATTTTATGTTCTCTCAGATATTCTATATATCTATATCTATCTTATTGTGCCCATCTCTCTCTCTTTCTCTCTCTCTGTATGTATATATATATATATATATATATATATATATATATATCAAGTATGTGGTGCAGTTCAATTTTCATTACATTACATTTTGTATGAATTATTCATGTAATATATATATATATATATATATATATATATATATATATATTCTCATCCTGTTCATGTCTATGTTTGTTCGTCTCTCTCTCTCCCTTTCTCTCTCTCGATATATATATATATATATATACATATATAAATATATATATATATATATATATATACCTATTTCATTCTGTTCATGTAAGTCTATTCCTATCTATCTATTTTATTTTGCT
>OZ038492.1:73592501-73602501 GCA_964036315.1 Acanthosepion esculentum | reverse complement strand
TCTTTAGTTTATTTGGTTTTACGGCATATCAAGCTCAATGTGTTATTTAATGCCGATAACATTTTTAGGATAGATTCGTATGAATAGAATATGTATTCTTTGGTTTATTTTGTTTTATGGCATATCAACCTCAATATGTTATTTAATGCCGATAACATTTTTAGGATAGATTCGTATGAATAGAATATGTATTCTTTGGTTTATTTTGTTTTACGGCATATCAACCTCAATATGTTATTTAATGCCGATAACATTTTTAGGATAGATTCGTATGAATAGAATATGTATTCTTTGGTTTATTTTGTTTTACGGCATATCAACCTCAATATGTTATTTAATGCCGATAACATTTTTAGGATAGATTCGTATGAATAGAATATGTATTCTTTGGTTTATTTTGTTTTACGGCATATCAACCTCAATATGTTATTTAATGCCGATAACATTTTTAGGATAGATTCGTATGAATAGAATATGTATTCTTTGGTTTATTTTGTTTTACGGCATATCAACCTCAATATGTTATTTAATGCCGATAACATTTTTAGGATAGATTCGTATGAATAGAATATGTAATCTTTGGTTTATTTTGTTTTACGGCATATCAACCTCAATATGTTATTTAATGCCGATAACATTTTTAGGATAGATTCGTATGAATAGAATATGTATTCTTTGGTTTATTTTGTTTTACGGCATATCAACCTCAATATGTTATTTAATGCCGATAACATTTTTAGGATAGATTCGTATGAATAGAATATGTATTCTTTGGTTTATTTTGTTTTACGGCATATCAAGCTCAATGTGTTATTTTATGCCGATAACATTTTTAGGATAGATTCGAATGAATAGAATATGTATTCTTTGGTTTAGATTGGTTTCGTTTATTTGGTTTTACGGCATATCAACCTCAATGTGTTATTTAATGCCGATAACATTTTTAGGATAGATTCGTATGAATAGAATATGTATTCTTTGGTTTAGATTGGTTTCGTTAATTTGGTTTTACGGCATATCAACCTCAATGTGTTATTTAATGCCGATAACATTTTTAGGATAGATTCGTATGAATAGAATATGTATTCTTTGGTTTAGATTGGTTTCGTTTATTTGGTTTTACGGCATATCAACCTCAATGTGTTATTTAATGCCGATAACATTTTTAGGATAGATTCGTATGAATAGAATATGTATTCTTTGGTTTAGATTGGTTTCGTTAATTTGGTTTTACGGCATATCAACCTCAATGTGTTATTTAATGCCGATAACATTTTTAGGATAGATTCGTATGAATAGAATATGTATTCTTTGGTTTAGATTGGTTTCGTTAATTTGGTTTTACGGCATATCAACCTCAATGTGTTATTTAATGCCGATAACATTTTTAGGATAGATTCGTATGAATAGAATATGTATTCTTTGGTTTAGATTGGTTTCGTTAATTTGGTTTTACGGCATATCAACCTCAATGTGTTATTTAATGCCGATAACATTTTTAGGATAGATTCGTATGAATAGAATATGTATTCTTTGGTTTAGATTGGTTTCGTTAATTTGGTTTTACGGCATATCAACCTCAATGTGTTATTTAATGCCGATAACATTTTTAGGATAGATTCGTATGAATAGAATATGTATTCTTTGGTTTAGATTGGTTTCGTTAATTTGGTTTTACGGCATATCAACCTCAATGTGTTATTTAATGCCGATAACATTTTTAGGATGGATTCGTATGAATAGAATATGTATTCTTTGGTTTAGATTGGTTTCGTTAATTTGGTTTTACGGCATATCAACCTCAATGGGTTATTTAATACCGACATTTTTTATTGCTGGTAATATTTTGTTTTGTTAAAAATCTGTTTCTGGTAATATTTTTTTCCTTCAAAAATGTATTGCTGGTAATAGTTAACTATTTACCCATAGCTGAGACCCTAACAGGTGCTACCACCCTTGGACAGGGTGGACCTGGGAACATCAGCAATTAAGAGTTGTTTCCACACTCCTCAAAACCTCCTGATCGGAGGCCTTGCTGTTGGATGTAGTTTATTGTCTTACCCAGGACGCGGATGTAGTTTAACGTCTTACCCAGGACGATTCGACATACAGAGACACTGCTCTACTGACGGACATTGATAATACGATCGACGGATTATATATACAAAGAGGAAGATTTTTAAAACTGGAAACTTGAAGGAGACTTATATTTAAAATCAGAAAGTGTCAGTGGACATGTCTGGGACCTATTATGAGGAAAGAGTGCTTGGAAAATTTAGCACTCACAGGACATATTGAATCAACCAGAACAGAAGAAAATAATAGCGAGTAAACTGCTTAGGAATTTTAAAGAGTTAATGGTTACTTAGAGTCAAATAAGACAAGAATTTTGGAGAGCCATGATCGCCCATGTCTTGAAGGGAGGAGGCAGTCAAGAGGCGAATATCACTACTTAAAATGCAATTGAATAATTACCTCATTAATCCGTCAATTTCGACAACACGTGTTAACTATTATAATATATTTTTGTGACCTGATAATGTTTCACTATATTTATCGAAACCCTGAGCCTATTTACGCGAAAATTTAGGTCAAAGAGATAAGTCTAAAAATTTTAAATATTTTAGTTGCAGCATCTAACCTTCCTTTAATCATTCTGGGCTTCTATTGTCCAACAATTGGTAGGAATCTAATCTTGCAACACGTTGTTAGTAAGTTTAATTTTTATTTGGTGCTGCACTATTTTTGGTCTTGTGCCAGGGTACAATAGCCTTTGCAAATAACAGCGAAAAATATTGACGTTTTCCATTTCCATAAACGAAATTTATTGATGGCATTTATTTACAAAATAACACCTGTAGAATATACTGGAGAGTTTCTAAATATAAAGGATAGAAACCTCTTCATGCAGTCTGGTGTCATGTTTGGATTTAATAACATTTCGATGTTTATTTACATCCTCGGATATATATATATATATATATATATTCTGTCCTACTATTTACCCATAGCTGGAGGGAGAAGAGGATTGACACCTTTCCCAAGGTTATTAGCACGTAAGTGAATGCTAGGGATTCGAGTGGAATTCGAACTCGGCTCTCCGATTTCTCAATCCAAGCCGCTATCCATTACTCCACCGTGCCTCCTGCAATACATATATATGTATGTATGTGTACGTGTATGTGTGTACGATTACTGTTTACTTGATTTCGAGCATGATCATTTTCATATATATATAAGGCGAATATATATATATATATATACCCATCCCATGGTTTATGCTATCATCTATAACCTTGATCTCCACAAAGCATGTAGACCCGATCGCGTCACTGTTAATAGTCGTTAAGATGTTTTCTCCCGAATTCTCTCTAAACTCTATAATAAATGCCTCGCAGCCTCCTGAAAGTCATCGTTTTTTGTTTCAGTTTTTAAGAATTCTGGAGAAACGTCCGACTCATCCGACTATCGGACAATTAGCCTTCTACGTCTTTTGGGGGAAACACTTAGTGGTCCTAATCAATGCTGAATTGGTTCATCATCTGTCATTGCAGGGTATTTTCTCAGACAAGCAATACGACTATCGTTTCTCCAGACCAACTGCTAATGTACTAAAGATAATTGCTGAAAGAGTCTGTCATGCTCTAGACAAAACACTGAAGCCCGGGTTGTAAAATTGGACATCACAGATGCCTTCGACAGGGTCTGGCATTTAGGTCTTCTATCCAAGCTGAAAAGCTACGGTATCTCCGGGCATATTTTTGATCTGATCCAGTCGTTTCTATCAAATCGTAAAATGAAATTTATACTCGTCTACATCCTTTCGTACTAAAACGGGTGTTCCTCAGGGCTGACGATATCAGCTCTCAACTTGGCATCTACGCTAACGATATTGCCATTTATTCCTGCATCGTTAGTAAGCCTGATCAGCCCGACAAGTTCAAAATGGCAGTTGATGTATAAAAGAACCTCAAGACCGTCGTTAACTGCAGCAAAAGACGGCTTGTCAATTTTAACGTCTCCAAAACAAGTTTAGTTTTGGAGACGTAATCATCTGAGAGACCCCTCTCTGACTCCATAAGTATGGTTGATGCTATCCCCTAAGAAAGTGACTCTATTGCACCTTAGCGGGCTAACTGTCTCAGATGACAAGACTACATTGAATCCATCGGTAGATCAGCTGTTAAGAATGCCGAGTTACTGTGTCGAACGCGAGAATTTTTCTCTCCGGAATCTATCTTGCATATCTATAAGTCTACCATACATCCATGCTTAAAATATTCCTGGCATATATGGTCCGATGCCCTTGCTATTTTTCTGAATCTCCCTGATGAGATCAAAAGAATAATCAGCAATATTATTGGTCCTGATCTGGCGGTTCGGCTTCAATCACTTCCACACCACCGTAAGGTTGCCTCTCTTTTTATAAATACTTTCATGGTAATTGTTCAGATGAGCTCTTTGCCATGGCACCTAGACTGTGTATGAATTTAAGCGTAATACTAGACTGGCAGCGAGATCGCATCAATTTACAGTTGAGCTAGTTAAATGTAGCCGTAACTTTTATACTAACAGTTTCTTATCTCGCAATTCTTGCTTGTGAAAATCCCTCTCGGCTCCATGCTTTGAAACGAACTTGTCTTCCTCCTCTCCTCATTAGTAATGTTTCTGTTCCTAATTCCTCCCCACTCCTCCCCACTCTGTAAACTACTGCATACTAGTAGCTGCACTACCTTGCTTGGGGTGATACCGATTAATATATATATATATATATATATATATAGTTTACGAAAAACTAGGTAATCCGTATGGGTAGACCCAAGGAGGATAAAATCCAGAGAGCTCAATGTAAATCAGAGCTAATAATTTAAATAAAAATAAAAACCGACCACTTTAAGGTTCCATGTAATAAATTATTCCCCCCACAGCCCTTTTAAAGGACCGCGGATCATCAGACTTTACTTCCAAAGGTTGAAACGAAAAATGAAAAGAAATTTACACATTTTTGACGGGCAGTACTAAACATATGTAAATTAACTATATATATATATAAATATATTTTAAATATATATATATATATATTAAATATATATATATATGTGTGTGTGTGTGTGTGTGTGTGTGTGTGTGTGTGTGTGTATGTGTGAGTTTGTGTGTGCCTGTATGTTTTATTGAATAATAAAGACATTAACTTGTTCAATAGACTTTATTCTTGAAATTTTCAAGTCTAATTTCTTGATACTGAGATGAAATCCATTTGGGGGGGGTCCCCTTTTCAATGATCACCTTCAGGGTAAATTACAAAGACACACATGCTATTGTAACTCTGATAGAATCTCCGTACCGTAGTCATAGTGATTTTTAAACCGTGTAAACGCGCTCTGTTATAATTATTTGCGAAATTTTAATTTCTCATCCGTTGTAGTCATGGAATTTTATACAAAACAATCATTTTAATGTAATGGAGCTGACCGGAAATTTCGTAGAAATCTAAAATGGCATCTCTATCTATAAAAGGCAGGATGTGTGTGTGTGTGTGTGTGTGTGTGTGTGTGTGTGTGTGTGTGTGTGTGTGTGTGTGTGTGTGTGTGTGTGTGTGCAATTTTCGACGGATTTGCACCAGAATGTACATGCACATGCTCCAAGTTAGCGGGAAGGGCAAGACCGACTGTGCATTTCCCAACTCCCATCGATAGTGGAAATAATCGATTTTTTCATGATTCTACAGCAGTCTTCATGTAGTTTACGGCCACTTTCTACTGGCCGGAGTGAGAGCCTATAGCTGGCTGCCACGAATAGACAGGAAGATTCTGTTGGACAGCGTGAGAGCCAACAGCTGACTGACACGAATGTTAACTGGCATGCAAAAAAATCGATAGCTGCATTCGTCACAAGTGGGAAAAATTTAAATCTGCATGGCACTTTACTCCAATTGGCTCATTAGCTTGCTTAAACTCAACGTTGATTCTGATTCCGCAGAACTGGGCGTGAAAAAGTATTTGTTGTTAACATTCTTTTTTCATTCGGTTTTTCCAGTTACGAGTCCTTTTTTAAAGCTGATCGTTTTGTGTTCATTTGGTTTAGTTCTTTTTTCGTAGCAGATTTAATGTTTAGTATAGAGCTTAGAAAAAATTCTCTGTGTGAGATAAGCAAGAAGTAAGGCATGTAGCAACATCAGCACGGCAAAGGGCACTCCTTTAAAGGTAAGGAAGGACAAAAATATTTTTAAGTCAAGTGATAGCGATTGAGTTGTACGATTTTTGAATCAAGCACGTGCAATGCCGGGCTATGCTGCTAGTTAGTATATAAATATAATATGAAAAGGTCGAATGTACTTGGGTTAAAAAAACAAAAACTACGACGCATTCCTTGATTGAAGATCTCAAAAAATTAATTAGACTACTTGAAAAGATCAATATAAAAATAAGTAGACACAATATGTCTATATTATTCAACAAAACATGTTTAAATGACAATGGGCTGCCTATGTACATTATATATATATATATATATATATATATATATATATATATATATATATATATATATATATATATATATATATATATGGTAGTTGTCAGTTTCATGACTTAAGCGATAACCAGAGTCGATTTCTATGGCCATATTGTTTATATCTACATATCCCCAATATTGAATGCTCTCCCTCCTTTGATTAAGTAAATCTCGGATTGAAAAATCAGAGAGATGAGTTCGAATTACAGTCGAATCCGTTACATTCACTTACGTGCTAATACCCTTGGGAAAGGTATTAATACTTTTTATCCCCCCTCTATGGGTAAATTGCAAGAAAAAACTAGTTTATATAGCCTTGGATGGCAACTGGTCTAGGATAAAGACAACTCTGAATTCAAAACCTGCGGACGGTAGTTCGAACACCTTGGGAGACGTACTGCACCAGGTCTCTGTATTCGGCCCTTTAAAAAGTTTGGTTGGTCATCACCACTATAATCAAATTATATGTGCTGGTGTCAGGGCTGTAGGTTCTTAGGAACTGAGCTGCTTGACCTTCATACGTCGAATACGACTGAAGAGTCCACCATATATATATATATATATATATATATATATATATATATATATATATATATATATTTATTAGTAAGGCTTCCATTATTTTTAGCCTTTTTTTGCAAGTGGATGATGCTATTATATTAGTGTTGTCGGCAAGTATATTCCGAATAGTGTCCGGTAGGTCTCCATGAATATTTAAATGAGATCTAATTGAGCTATTGTCAGAAAGGTGTAGAGTTAATCTGCGTGTTAAACAATTTGTAGTGTGGCCTGGTGTAACCCGGATATAAGAGACCCGGATATAAGAGAAACCCGGATATATATTTTCTCTGGTCCCAAATTACAGCCTGTGTTAATGTATATATATAGACCAAACCCGGATATAAGAGAAGCCCGGATATAAGATACTTCTTCTCCGGTCCCGACAACTCTCTTATATCCGGGTTACACTGTATATATATATATATGGGATTGTGTGTGTGCGTGTGTACGCGTATGTGTGTGTGAAAATGATATATAATTTCCTTTATATACCAGAACAGTGTTAATAAACTTTTTAGCCTGTGATTTCTAAAATATTCTTTAATTTGATCCTTTCATGGGTATTTTACCTAAACAACCAACATATTTACAATATTCCATAAGATAGAATTCACTTACAAAATGAAAGAAATAACACTTTCCATTTCCTATATATTATGTTACACTGTACTGACAATGAACTAAAACTCAGTGTCTGTCTCAAATTAAATAATAAAAACGATTTCATAAATTTCCATTATCACCATAACAACAAGACCAAACCCAGAATAATTATCAGATTCCTTTTAAGAACAATTAGAGTGTCTTCAGCCCTCAATATTTATATAAAGAGGAGAAATACATTGAAAATACATTTAAGCTTTTCTAATAACCTAATTATTTCCTATTCAAGGCGAAAGAAAAGATTCGTAAAATATTTCAGAATAGAAGAATGAACTATTCTAGAAACCCAACGAATCAAATATATTATTCTACCTATCAATTTTATCACAGCTGTAACTGAAAACAATTAATCTATGCTAAACATAAAATGTGTTACAACTACTTCTAATTAATATAACGCAAAACAATAAACTCAGACTTAAAGTAGAAATTTAATTCACCACCTGTAATAATAGCCATAAGTAGTACATAGGAGAAACCGCGAGAAATTTAAATAAAATATTAGCTGAATACAAAGGTGATATTTTACACAACACATTAAATGCATTAATTCCTCACCTTAAGGAGTCTGATCATAACTTCGATTTTTTAAAAAAATGCGACTTTAATTAAAAGGGAAAACTATCTACTAAGAAGGGTATTTAATCTGGAGATCATCCCCAGTAGATTTGCACCCGGGTTATTTCAAAATTTCACATTTCTTGCCAGATCTATTATCACACTGTGGAATTAAATTTATTAGACTATATTCTGAAACACACATAAAAAAAAACTTAATTTAAAAGTTTAAATTTAACCGTCCTCTCTCCGTCATGCCCTAGTGCATTTACATTAAGGAAACATCACTTTAGTCGCATGCTGTATCAAAGGAGGAAACGCGTCGCACAAGATTTTTTCCACTTTGTCATTATTTTTACCCTATCAAAACCTTTTGCAGCGATCAAAGGAGGTAATCTCTTTGAGTTGTTCTGTTCTCCACCCGCCATATTAAATTGAACAACAGTTTTCCAAATATTTTTCCTGTCTTATTCTTGTTGTATCGTTCCTGAAACTAAATTGTGTAGGAGAAAATCATGTCTCCTTTAATCCACTGTGTACCCTGCATGTTTGTCTACTCCAAGTTTATTGTTAACTTACGCGTATCATTAGTACGATAAATTTGTCATTACAATTGCTTTCCCAAAACAGAAATATGATCCAACCTAATATACATGTATAATTAACGTGGAGAAACTTATCTCTTAACTGAGTGGTGTTTTTTCAGTCATGCCGACTCGTAAGTTTCGGGAGCGCATTGTAGTAATAAGAGCGAAGGCATCACTACAATAACCTCACGAAACTTCGAAGTCGGCATGACTGAAATAACACCACTCAGTGAAGTGATAAGTTTCGCCACATTAATTCTATTAACGATCTATCCTTACCTTTTGATATCAAGCACTTTATAAGAAAAAACCTGCCTGCCAAAAATAACTTTCCAACAGTAAACTACGGAAAAAGAACCAAGAATTTTGGCAGCTGAAAACACTTACAATTTAATACTATATATATATATATATATATATATATATATATATATATATATATATAAAGAGGGAGAGAGAGAGAGAGAGCGTGAGAAAAAGAGAATGAGATTGTGAGGGACAGTATAATATCTTTTACAACATATAAAAAGCGTCTTAAACATAAAAAATATGCTAAAAATAAAACAAAATACTTCGAAGTAAACAGAGCAATCTCATCTCGATTTAAAATAGTTATTGCATCTCAGCTGCTAATCCCCTGTTGCCTTTCGACTCAGCAGGTTGTTAGTGCGACGATATATATACAAATATATATATATATATATATATATATATATATATATATATATATATATATATATACACTCTTATAATACGAAAAAACGATATATATATATATATATATATATATATATATATATATATATATATATATATATATATATATATATATATATTTACTCCTATAATACGGAAAAACGATATATATATATATATATATATATATATATATATATATATACAGTATCTGTCTACATTTCTGAGATGAGGTATTATGTACATTATTTATATTATTCGGACTACTGTGCTCATCATAGTCGCCATATTTATTACAACGTTTCGGCCGTTGTAAGCTCCGGCTTTCTTCAGGTGGTTGGAATGTCGAACTGAACACTTTTATTTCGCTTACTGTGATACACTGTTCTAGTTCCACGTGCCATGTTTAATGGATGTCAGTT
>OZ038492.1:73557501-73587501 GCA_964036315.1 Acanthosepion esculentum | reverse complement strand
ATATGGACGAATGGTAGACTTATACATGTGCAATATATATTCTGGTGAGACAAATTGTGTGGCACGACAAAGTCAACCAACTTTCTTAGCAGCAGGCCTAGCAATAAGCAAGTATTTATTATTTTTATTATTATTACTATTATTACTATTATTATTATTATTGTTAAATTTGTGCATATTATGTTTCCTGCTTTGTATCCTAGCCGGATCCAAACTATAGTACTTCGGCCCTATATGAGAATTATCATTTAATTGAGAGGACTTTTCTTAGTATATGAAATGTTCCGCGTCGGGCGATCTTCTGGGCAATTTGTATATTGATGTTACCTGGAGCACTATTAGTAAAATTGTCCATTCCTTTTCTCACGAGGCCCAGAGTTCCGATTACTATTGGTACAGTCTCAGTCTTCATTCCCCACATCATCGATCTCCAGTTTCTTGTATTTGGACAATTTCTCGCTATTTTCATTGAGGGGTTTCTCTCAGATGATACTGCTATATCAATAAGTATACGCTTCCTGAATTTTTTATCTTTTATGATAGTATCAGGCCGTTGGATTTTATTTTCCTGTTGTTGCTGTTGTTATTATAATAATAATTATTATTATTATCATTTCCTTTGATTTCTGGCGTTTACACATTTCTTTCCGGGTCCGCCCAGGGACCTAAAAGTTAAAAATGGCATCATGACACTTTCCACAGAGAAAAAAAAATTACATAGATAAAGCCCTTCGTAAAGTGTGGGCTGTACTTGTGAAAACAATTTTTGTATCTCTTTGAGGCATAAACTTCCAGGAATCCCTTCAATTAGTCTACTGGAATCTTTTCCAAACAATCCTAGGGCTCCAACTACAACAGGGATTGTTGATGTTCCCGTGTGCCACATTTTTGAGATTTCTATTTCAAGGTCCTTGTATTTTGACAGCTTTTTGTATATATTCAAAGATACACTGCAGTCTGCAGGGACTGCCATATCAATAAGGAGGCTTTTTTTGTGGTCTCTAATAGCAATGTCTGGGCGGTTGGATTAGATTGTTCTGTCAGTGTGTATTGTGTAGTCCCATAGAATTGTAAAAAGTCCTATCTCCGTAACCGTGTCTGGGTGGTATTCGTACCAGTTTCTTTCAGTTTCCTTCCCGTAGAAGTTGCATATTTTCCAGTGCAGATATTGGCCCACTCTGTCATGTCGGGTTTTTTTCTCACTGGGTGCCAATATCGTGCAACCTGATACAAGATGATCAATTGTTTCTGGATATTTATCACAATCTGCATTTTGGGCTAACACAATATTTTAGTATATGTGCTTGATAATTTCTAGTTAACAAGCATTGGTCCTGTGCAGCAAGGATAAAACCTTCAGTTTCAGCTTTCAACCCTACACTACGTAGCCACTGATGAGTACGGTTTTTGTCTACGTCAGCTTGTTTGGTACGGGCAGAGTATCGGCCATGAAGCGGTTTATCTTGCCATTGTTTCTGTATCTGGTCGGTTGTATCTGTCTTTGCTTTCTTTTTTTAAGCATTTTGCAGCCAGCTTCAGCCGGTTTACCGTGCTGTACTTGTATTTCTGCGCCCATTTGAAACTTCATTTTGAATTTGTTGGCTTCCTTTATTACGGGGTAAAGACGCTTACTACTTTCATGTTCCTTGACACATACCATCATCCAGTCTTCTGTTGTTTCCAAGTATCTGTGGAGGTCAATTGTTGTAGTTTTGTGGGACATTTCTAGTTGAACTAATCCTCTGTTTCCTTCGGATCTGGGCACATACAGGCGATCAACATCAGCTTTGGGATGATGCATGCGATAGCAAGTGAGGAGCTTTCTCGTTTTGGCGTCCATTCGCTTAATTTCAGCTATGGTCCAGTTATTATTATTATCATTATTATTATTATTATTATTATTATTATTATTATTATTATTATAACTGTTATTGGATTGAATATTCTAGTTTTCACCCGACATAACTATAAAAAAACTATTAATTAAAATCTCTTCATGTATTTAGTACTATGTAAAATACTTACCGCTCTTTTAGCATTTCTAGTACCATACCCCCACCCCAAAAAAGATTCAAAGCCATACAGGGATGGTTTAAAAGTACCTATACAGTAATGAAAAACAAAACCTCTGCAAAAAAAAATATTGTATTGATTTACCAACTGTTTACCTACTTTTGCAGTCCCCTGTATAATTCGGCCATTGTGCAGTGTATTTTCTTTAGCCAATAGGTAAACGTACCTTGGATCAACTGATAGCAAGAAATTTTTAAAAACAATTCTAAAATGTCATTTTTTAAATTTATTTTTCATTTCCTTAAGGGGCAGTACAACAGCCGCGAAAGGTGGGCAGTTTTCTCGCAGATGAATTGTAGACTGGATCCAATGAAAATATGCTAAGAATATCAGGAAGAACGTGTAAGTCTTAAGAATAGAACAAAAAAAAACACATACTGAGAAGCAGATAGAAATGAGAAAAGGGACTTTGGAGAATGTGACACTCAGAGGATATATCGAAGGCAAAAGGGCTTCCTACCCTGTATGAATGGATGGCAGAACGGGGTGTAAGGGGAATGTTAAAAAGACAAATATTATTAAGAGCTACACTGGATAGGAAGCCGCGGAGAGCCAATATCGCATACGACTTGAAAGGGTATGGCGCATACAAGAAGGGACACTAAAGGAAGCGCGGAGTTGAAAGAAAAAGGTTAACAAAACAGAAAATGAACCCGTCAAGAAGAGTTCAAATTTAAGGTTGATTTATCACTTTCTTTTTATGTCATATCCCTTCGGGAGGTGCGTGATCACAGCTCTCCACATCTTTTCAATATCTGTCTATTTTTCGGAGATATGGTATTGTAACTATTTACACTATTTACAGCGTTCGGGCTGCTGTCCTCATCTTTATTGCCATATTCACGACATTTCGACCGTTGTACACACCGACCTTCTTCAGGTAACATTATCTGAACCTGAGATATCCATAGAGCTCAGTTTGAAATTCCCACATATGTCCCCTGAAGAAGGTCAGTGCGTATAACGGGGTGAACCGCCCTGAATATGAGAATAAAGATGAGGACAGCAGCCCGAAGGATGCAAATAGCGTAGATAGTTATTCCTATCTTTTGTTCGCTCTAAAGGATTCTTGTTTGTCTATCAACACTTGTTGTCTTTGTCTTCCGTTTTCTGCCATTCATATACAGTGTAACCCGGATATAAGAGACCCAGATATAAGAGAAACTCGGATATAAGAAGGATTTTCTCTGGTCCCAAATTAGAGCCATACTTACCTAAACAAAATAGACCAAACCCGGATATAAGAGAAACATGGATATAAGAGACTTCTTCTCCGGTCCCGACAACTCTCTTATATCCGGGTTACACTGTACTAAATTTCATAAAGTGCGTAATTAAGGAAAGAGAAAAGAGTGCTGAACTGTTATGTAATATCGATCCTCCTATATGGCAGTGAATAATGGACAATCGCTTCACAGGTGAAGCATAAGACTTGAGACAACAGAGATATGGTTCTACAGAAGGATGCTGAGAATATCATGTACTGAACATGGGAGTAACTAGGAAGTTTTAATGAAAGCAAAAACAAAAAGGGCGATGATACTTATAATCAGAAAGACTTTTTTAATTTTTTTACGCATATAAAAGATGGCGTGAGGACTTTGACACTCACAGGACATATTGAAGGCAAGAGAGACAGAAGAAGACGGAGAGTAACCTACCGAACGAGATTTTACAAATGGCTGGCAGAGTAGGAAATAGGAGAGATGCTGAAAAAACAAACGTTACTAACAGCTACAGATGACGGGGAGAGCCATGATCACCCATGTGCTAAAGGAAAGCGGTACATGGGTGAAGAAGTTGTTTAGACGCTGCTCCACTCGCCGCAGATTTCCTTCTGTTGGAAGCCTGCCCCTCACCAAAACCTGTCGATTGATAGAGGATAGAAGAGAAGCATCTCCACTGCTACCAGAAATAGCACGAAAAACACAAGAGAATACTCCGACGATCACAGGATAATTAAATTACAGAAAGATCCGTAAAATAATAAAAGATCCGAAAAAATGATCTGGAAAATTGTATGTAATTCAATAAATGAACTGGAAAATCGTGTATAATTCAATAATTCCGTATCTGCAGAAAGGATTAAATAGGACTTTTCCCATTCATTTCTTATGAATATAAATATCAAGAAGAATTTATTAAGTGTTCAGTGACCGAGCGACTTTCGCGAACGAGAAACATTATTTTTAGCTAATTTTTGCAAATATTTCATGTCTTGACTTCTGCAAGTCAAAGACCAGCAGTCGTCTTTCCTTCCTATACTTATGATCTTAATTGTCTATGGTCTTCTCTTTCATTCATAGCACACACCTCATTCATAATTACCATTTTGACTGTAACCAACTACCTTGAGTGACTCTCCAGCCTTGTATAAGAATTTCATTTCTCGCCACCTTCTCTTTCATTCGTAACACACAAAAACCTCATTCATCATGACCATTTTGACTGTAACCATCTACTTTGAGTGGCTCTCCAAACTTGAATATGTTTTCTCACCGCCCTTTCTTTCATTCATAACACACACCTCTCATAATGACCTATTTGGATTGTAACCATCTACCATGAGGGACTCTCCAGCCTTGTCTAAGAATTTCATTTCTCGCCACCATCTCTTTCATTCATAACACACACCTCATTCATCATTACCATTTTGACTGTAACCATCTACTTGAGTGGCTCTCCAGCCTTGTATAAGATTTCTCGTCACCTTATCTTTCATTCATAACACACACATCATTCATCATGACCCTTTTAACCCTAACCATCTAACTTGAGTGACTCTCCAGCCTTTTATAAGATGTCTCGCTACCTTCTCTTTCATTCATAACACACAACTCATTCATAATTACCATTTTGACTGTAACCACCTACCTTGAGCGGCTCTCCAGCCTTGTATTAGATTTTCATTTCTCACTACCTTCTCTTTCATTCATAACACACACCTCATTCATCATTACCAATTTGACTATCATCCTTTACCTTATGTGGTTATAAATCATTGTATTAGATTAAAGTTAGTATTAAAAAAAATTAAGACTAGATCTAGACCTATGTCTATCTTTTTTCACCTAGTGCAAACCAGATCTATGTTTACCTTTTGTCTCTAGTATAAACAGGATTTATGTCTACCAATCTATGAAATCATTACTTTTGTCTATAAAACGTTATGTGAAGCGTAAGAGGGTTAACATCCAAGTGGATAACTGCGAACAGATATCAACCAATACAATGTCGACCTTTTCACCCAAGTATAAACCCAACTTATCTCTACCTTTTGATTGCTTTTAATAACCGAAATAGTTATGCCTACCTTTTGACGATGCTACAAACCGGGTGTATGTCTACTCAACAATTAATTTACTATGACTTTTGTCCTCTAAGTTTTATATTCATCATTAGATAACCAAACAGTGGTTGATATGTCGGTATAGTTGCGTGGCCGACTGGTTACGACGTTCGATTTACGATCATGAGACCCTGTCAATCCCTTCATGGTCGATGTATCAGGAAAATGATTTCTTGATGTTATATCGATCCTAACGTACGGCACCTTTGGAAAGTGCTTGAAATTCATAACACGGGTAGATCCAAACCTTGTGAGTGAAATTGGAAAGACGTAACTATTTGGAAGATGTCGATGTTTTGAGAATACTAACCTTGTTTAGACTGGTGATCATTCCAGATGACACGCTCTCTCCCAGAAACTCTAACTAAGGTCTGTCCAGCGCAGCTACAGTATAAACCACATGTTGGCTCTGTGGGTGTTGAAATGTCGTCATGCGTGCGTGGCCTAGTGGTTAGGACGTTTGCTTTCCAATTATGAGAAATGAGAATCTCCTCATAATCTATCTATCTATCTATCTATCTATCTTTCTGTTTGACTGTCTGTCTAACTAGAAGTGTTTGCTTTCCAATTATGAGATCATGAGAATCTCCTCATAGTCTATCTATCTATCTATCTATCTATCTATCTATCTATCTAGTCTGTTCATATATGTATATTTCATACTGTGCGTATCTATCTATGTACCTATCTATCTAAGGTGGCGAGAAATCTTATACAAGGCTGAAGAGCCACTCAAGGTAGATGGTTACAGCCAAAATGGTAATGATGAATGAGGTGTGTGTTATGAATGAAAGAGAAGGTGGCGAGAAATCTTATACAAGGCTGGAGAGCCACACAAGGTAAATGGTTACAGTCAAAATGGTCATGATGAATGAGGTGTGTGCTATGAATGAAAGAGAAGACAATAGAGAATTAAGATCATAAGGATAGGAAAGAAAGACGACTTTGACTTGAAGAAGTCAAGAGATGAAATATTTGCAAAAATTAGCGAAAGTCGCCCGGTCACTGCACACGTAATAAATTCTTCTTGATATTTATATTCATCTATCTCATTCTCATATATAAATATATATATATATCAGGAAGGTGATTTCTTGATGTTATCGGCCATCCCAGCGTGCGGCACCGTTGGAAAGTGCTTGATAAAACAATACCACAGGTTGATCCAAGCCTTGTGAATTAAATTGTGTAGTAATCTATGGTTTTATTCGCACGAAGTCACAAGTAATTAAAAGACTAAACAAGGCCACTACGCTCACGAGTGTACCGGACTTGTTTAGATCACGCCAGATAATGCACTCTCTCCCAGAAACTGTAACTAAGGCCCGTTCAGCATAGTTGCAGGATAAACCGAAGGCGTCTCCAACAGGGATTGTCTTGCCGCCATAGTAGGCAGGCATACTCTGACAGGAACAGCCAACCACCACCATATATTACTTAACTGAAGCCTAATACGTTAGAACCAATGTCAGTGTGAAATAAGCGCTCTCAGCCACCAAGCAAATCTAATCAGTTGATAAAATTGGCTTAGTCTAGCATAAGACAAGAGAAGTGAGGCGCTCAAAAATATCTGCGAAAATATCTGCGAAACAGACGATCGCTCTATGGTAGACATGATAATAGGTATTTTCTCAGCTTAATTTAACTTGGCACAGGGGTATAGTACTGAACTCACTCCACAAGCGAATAGGTTGGCAACATATGCATCTGAACACCTGTACTACGGTAGAAACAGAAACAAGTATATACACAATTTATCTTCGCCTTAAACAAAGACGCTGAAACCAGTAATCCAATGAAAACCGAACCAACTCTGCTAGTAAACAGACCTTTTAGACAAGATTCCTAATCGTTCCTTTGTGAAAGACTGATCCCGCAACTTTTTCATTGATATATATAACTGATATATGTATATTTATATATATATAAATCGATGATGGAGTAATGGATATTGACTCGGATTGAGCCGAGTTCGAATTCCAATCGAATCCATTACATTCACTTACGTGCTAATACCCTTGGGAAAAGTATCAATTCTCTTCTTCTCCCCTCCAGCTATAGGTAAATAGCAGAACAGGCCGGGTTCTATAGCCTTGGATGGCAACTGGTCTACCGTAGAAAGAAATGGCAACCTACTGCGGGAAAAAATGTGCCTTGTTAGTGAATCACGCACGGAACATAACTGACTGTAATATATATATATATACATATATATATATATATATATATATATATATATATATATATATATATATATATATATATATATATATATATATATAAACTAAATAAAACAACACGCTACAGCCCCTGTCTAAATGATTGGATTTCTCTGTATCCTTGGAAACAAAAATTACGAATGTATGTGCTTTTAAAACTCAGTAAATTTTTAAATAAGTTATTGCAAAATTCGCTTGAAGATGAAACAGAACTAATGCTTTTAATTTAATGTAAGTGAACTTGCAGTTTTTACTTTCTGTTTTTGAATCATAGTAATTCCTGTATAGCGATGAATCCATATTTTTAAATCAGCTAATTTATAATAGATATAAACTGTGTGGTTAAACGTTGAAAACCCATTAAAATGAGATATTTTTTTTAAATTTTCTTTTCATTTGCCTACTGACGCATTTCTAAAAACTTTAGATCAATTAATTGATGTTCCGTTTATACAACTGTTTTGGAATGCCATCCACATGATTATAAGGGTTCCAATTCCAGTCGTGTTTGTCTCATTCACTTACGGACAGATACCACAGATAAAGGGATGAGTCCATCTCTTCTCTCCCTAGGTATGGATTAATTAATAGGACTTTTATCAGTAAATAATTATTATCTCCCTAAAAATTCATATAATCTAAAAAAAATTTTTCAAGGCTTAACTATCTTGCAAAAGGTTGTAAAATCGTAAAAAAAAAATCACTCAATTAATCAGATGACTGTTTGTTGATAGCAATGTCTTGACCTGAAGAAGTGGTTAGCAAGCTAGGCTCCATGGTGGTTACATCATTTTTTTATGTATGGTCTCCCTTCCGGACATAGGTGATCATGGCTCTACACAACTTCCTTTCTCTTAACTCTTTGCTCTTCCTCTTTGTCCCTGTTCTGTGATGCATTCGCATAAAAACGTTAAGCAGGATACACCTACTTCCCCTTGCCTCTCCTGCCTTCAGTATATTCGGAGATTGTTATATTCTCCAAGATCCTTTTCCTCTTTATTTCTCGTAAATTCCAAATGTCTTTTTCTGACTTTAAGTTTCCTTCTATTTGGCATTCTCTTTAAAACTTCCGTGTTGCTTACATGCTCTTCTCACGGTATTCTTAGCATTTCTTTGTAACAGTTATCGGACCGTTAGACAAAATCAGCGAACCACATTCGAATTCTAAAATGCTCACATTCTACTAATGTATATGGAAAAACGTAGAAACATCTTTCGCTTTCATTTTCCCACGAATCACCAATAAATGGGGATTACCCCATTTGTTTGCCAAAAAACTAGTGCTAACGACGGCTAGATTACGTTGTCAAATGCAGTATACAAGAAAAGTGCGCAAAATCTCCAGAAGTCTCTTTTTTGTACCCTTGTGATATTTTTCTATTTCAGATGCAAAATGCTTTAGTGATAGGGAGAGTCTCGTTCCCATATTGTATACTTATCGGTCTCCAGCCAATCACATATCGATTTGAAAACAACATAGAAATTACACAATATAGAATGTCCTAACGCTACCTATCTACATACAAGCATTTCTAATGGTTCTACCAAACCAACGACGATCCCTTCGCTATAAATGTACGTGTCTGTCAACCTTTCATATTAACTCTGCACAAGCGTACGTACGAAAATGGATATCTCATTCACCTTTTTTTATTCTTACTATTTAGTTTGCTAAGGCAATAAAACATGGTGTTAATTGTAAATTCTTTTACTTTCTTCTTTACAAATAAATCCACGCATTCACTATCAGCTAAACATATTCTTACATAAAATTTCTATTTTGTTTACTCTATCACTAATAATCGCAACATCGATAAGCTGTACGAATTCGAGTATATACTTCAATTTTAGAGTCAATTTACATTATTTACATTATTCGGACTATTGTCCTCATCTTTGTCGCCATATTTATTACAACGTTTTGGCCGTTGTACGCTGGAATGTCGAACCGAACCCTTTATTTCGCTCACTGGAGTATACTCTTCTAGATGTCAGTTATAGCTAAAAGTTCTCCACTACCTTAACCGGGTATTGAACTCACACTGTTTGGGTCATCTCAATGGATACAACTAACGCCTTTATCCACTGTACCATGTGACCTCATTCTGTGTATGAATTTCTGGGTATTATAAACCTAATGTCTTCAGCAATCTTTTTTTTACCAGTGCCCATATTGCAATTTTTGCTGTTATTTTAACATGTTTTTACCATAGCTCATATTGCAATTTTTGTTGTTATTATCGCTTTTCTCTGGCACTCCTTATTACTGGTTCCCATATTGTATTTATTTCTATGATTGGTCGGCTCAGGAGATTTTTGACATATGTGCTGATTCCTTAAGTTTACGAATTTTCCAATGGTGTTCTTTGACTATGATCTCAACCTGATCCCAGAGGGTGGTGATCTCCCTTCTCTTTCCATATGTGGTCAGCCACGCCTGATTTTTCCGCTTCCTCCCGTGTTACCGCTTTCTGGTGTTCTTGAAGCCTTACCTTAAGGGGGCGCTCCTTCTCCCCTTTATATTTCTTTCCGCAGAAAACATACAATAATAACAGCAAAAATTGCAATATGAGCTCTGGTAAAAATGGACGCTGAAGACATTAAGTTTATAATACCCAGAAATGCATACACAAATGTCCTCAAGGACACATGACACAGTGGATAAAGGCGTTAGTTATATCCAATGACATTACCCAAACAGTGTGAGTTCAATACCCGGTTAAGGTAGTGGAGAGCTTTCACAGTGAAAATTAACAGGAGATAACTGATAACTGACATCCATTAAACATGGCCTCGTGGAACTAGAACAGTCTACCCCAGTGAGCGAAAGAAATGGTTCAGTTCGACATTCCAACCACCTGAAGAAGGCCAGAGCGTACAACAGCCGAAACGTTGTAATAAATATGCCGACAACAATGAAGACAATAGTCCGAATAATGTAAATAATGTACATAATACCTTATCTCAGAAATGTAGACAGATATAACAAATTTAGTATAGTAGAACATAGGACATACTTTGCTATGGGTATTTTAATCCGACACAATAAGATGTTAAAAAACACTAAATATTAACCTGAAAATGGGAGTCATGTTCCTTGTCATATCTCGCCACTCACACGTTGTCATGAGTGACATCTAATTCTATTCGAAATGTCTAAGCTGTCACAATCATTTTCTCAGATCAATGATTAAAAATGGTTGAAACTAATTAATGCTTTAAATCTAAAAGACCGTCCTCGGTATGACGATAAACTACATCCGCGTCCTGGGTAAGACGATAAACTACGTCCAGCAGCAAGGCCTCTGATCAGGAGGTTTTGAGGAGCGTGAACCGCCTCTTAATTGCTGGTGTTCCCAGGTCAACCCTGACCGGGGTGGTAACACCTGTTAGGGTCCCAGCTATGGGCAAATAGTTAACTATTACCAGCAATACATTTTTTGAAAAAAATACTACCTGCAATACATTTTTGAAAAAAATTATTACCAGCAATACATTTTCGAAGGAAAAATATTACCAGAAACAGATTTTTGACAGAACAAAATATTACCATCAATAAAAAATTTTGTCGGCATTAAAAAACCAATTGAGATTGATATGCCGTAAAACAAAACAACCAATAGTCAATTTTCATCAGACCCTATAGACTGCCACTACAAATCACAAATAAAGAGGATTACCAAATAACAAAAATCATGTCACTCAATTACTTCCAACCATAGTAACAACGAAAATGGTAGCACATGCAACTTAAAGAGAATATAATCCTATATTCAAGATGCTATATGTTCACGCTACCAAAAACAAAACAAAAGGTTTCAGAGAAAATTCCTGACAATAAAAGAAAGAGCGACAAAAGTTAATAGACTTGAGCACGCGAATTTCATGAAAAAAAATGTTTTAATAAAATTATTTTTTCTAAATTTCAATTTTGATTCTATACATTTCCTCCGATACTAAAAAATTAACCATTCGGTCAATGAATTGAGAACGTTTCCAGCTTGGAAACGGCTGATCCATTTAATTCATTACCATTGTCATTGCATTCAGTGCACTAAACAATGCGGTAAATTAAATGGTATCCGGGTTTTCAGCAAGTTATCGGAAGTACCATAATGATTATCGTCGGGCCGACTTCATAATCCATTTGAGACTACTCGCGTTCACTCAACACAGCAACCTTAGTGAACCCCCATCACTCACTCTCTCTCTCCCTATCTCTTTATCTTTTATTCACTATCTCGTGCGTTGTCCCCAGTCTATAAGGCATTAGTACCAGGTGATTTGTTTTTGATTGCTTTTTCTTTTCTTTTTTTGTGGCGGGGGTGGGGGGTCACGTTGTGTCGGTGTTGAGATAATTCGCCTCGGTTAATGTTGTTCGAACCTACGTAAAAGGTTTTTCAGTGCTTATTTACTTTTAAATGCTGACAAAATCCCTCCATGTGACAGACTGCGAAATACAATATTCTGAACCTGCACTGTTTGACCTTCTGCGATGCAGGGCATATGGAATTCTTGCGAAGAACGAAACCATAATAGCAGTGTGAACAATCCCCATTGAATAATGCCAATCGTACACACTACAGATAGCTGTGATCGGTGAGATTAGCTTGTCAACCATTACTTTACAGCAATATCGATGCAATCATACGTCAGCAGAGTTTCCTTGTCGTTTCTTTTTCTGCGACAGTTGACCTATCTGGAAGATATCGTAACATCCACGATAAAAAATCTATGACTCCTATTGGCGATGAAGAGATTTAAATAGACAAGTTTTCAGTATTATTTCACAATATTGTTATTATTAACCTTCAAAAGGGCAAAGTCGGATATGCAGGTATTCTAATGGTTAGCGACTCGGAACGAAAAATCGGTGAACTGAGTAAGAATTCCAGCCGAGTTAATATAATATTCAGTTTCGCACATATGCCCTTGGCAAAAGCTATAAAACCGTCTCTTCTTTTCCACTGGCTATGGTTTAAAGAGAAGAACAGTGGTTGGCAGCTAGTCTAAGAGAAGAACACCTCTGAATTCAAAACCGTATTTAGTCATGGCTTTCACTTACTATGCGATCATCGACATGATCATGGAGTATACAATTACTCTATAATCTCGACTGCAAACTGCGACGATGTATTATTATTATTATTATTATTATTATTATTATTATTATTATTTCCTTTGATGTCTGTCGTTTACACATTTCCATCCGGGTCCCGCCTAGAGACCTAAGGTTAGAACTGACATCATGACACTTTCCTCTGACAAAAAGAAAATTACATAGATAAAGCCCTGTGTAAAGTGTGGGCTGTACTTGTGAGAACAATTTTTTGTGTCTCTTTGAGGCATGGACTTCCAGGAATCCCTTCAGTTAGTCATATTGAATTTTTCCTTTTTCTAAATTTAATCACGTTTTCTTTGTAATAAATGCAAACATTATCCGGAACCTACAGAGCCATTTTAATATCACCAGAAGCATTTAGACGGCCTTAATGTAAGTTGGTAACCAAGCAGAGAGAACCTTACTCTGCATGTATGAACAGGCATTCCCCATTGGAGCCACTCAGTCAGCGCTGTGCACTATGTGGCTGGGTACATTGACCAAGCGAATTAATTCTTCATCTTTATTGCAGACATTTCCAAAAGTTAAAATCTCCGTTGAAATGCTATGGACGAGATTAAGGACTACGCGATGAGGTGGCCGATTGCGTGCCGATAGATCGACTTTACAGAGTTTTTAAAAAGTGAGTGGGAGGAGCTAGTCTGGGGTCACTGTCTTAGGTAGGCATTTATTTTACGTTAAGAGAGGGAGCTGACCAAGACGAAGAAGACCTTTAAAATATCTGTTTGTTGATTTGACCAGATTTTGGGAAATACGTTGTCCCAGCAATGCAAATAGACTACCGTATTACTGATATTGATTATTCAGTAAATATGCCGGATTATCCGTTTGATAGCCAACAAAAGTTATGTAATAACAATTCAATAATGTCCCGTTTCTCTTATTTCTACAGAATCATCGACTGTTATTAAACTATTAGTTAAATCGATGGAACTGCACCAAGCACATCAATGTAGACAATTAAATGATTGTACGCCAAGCAGATCGCCACTTATGGCTGCCAAGTGAATATTAACAGCTTGAGCGTAATTTTGTCCAGATTAAAAGAGGTGTCGGATAACAAGTTGCCAAAAAATCAGTTGCGCAGTTGTATTAAATTTAAAGTTAGAATTTTTTTTAATTAGATTTTTCGTTTTTTTTTTTTCCAGTTTTTTTTTTTCGTTTTTGTGGCAGTTGTTTTATTTTTTATTTTTTTCTAACAAAAGTCATTTTTTTATTACCAGTTTTTGGAATTTCATCAAATAGTATAAAAGAATTTTTTTTCCACATCTGATTAACTTATTTTTTACAACAGGAAATTGGGTAATTCATACAAAACACAGGATTGGAACAGCGGAACACCCAGTCAGGACCGAACTATAGCGGGCGACAAAATGTCTAAAGCATGAATGAATTTCAACTTTAATCATTTTTTTTAAAAAAAAGTTTTCTTAAAATTACCTGCAGAATTCTTTATGAATTAGTAAGATAAATAGTTATTGATTTTATACATTGATCTTTTCGCATTCGTGTTCACATCTGGTTACGTTTCGGTCGCTACATTCTCCGAGATTCTTCAGGTATATGTTGCATGCTTTTACCTTCTGAAAATATGCCACATAAAAATATAAAAGACGTATTTAATTTTTTTCGGATAGATTTTCAGACTTAATGCAAGTATCGCCATGAAGTATTGATTCGCTGGTCTCAGAAACCCTGACTGTTGTAGTGAATACATTTTTCCGGATTTGTGGCTTGTGACAAAGTAATCCCAGCCTATTAAACATCTATACGTATGTAAAATACTTATTATTCAACTGCATGGGACTTCTGCATGAAGTAGAGAAGACTGAAGTGATTACTGTAACCGCTTTGTTTGATTATGTGCAGAGTTACATGACTGGAACATACAGGAGTGAATTCACTACAGCGATAAATGTGTGTTCGATTAATTTTCATGTCACTCCCCACTGTGGTTAGAACTAATCTATGTATGCATAACTACGTTCACTAACCTCTGTTGTGAAGATACATTCAGTGTGTGTTAATTTCGGGTGACACTGAGCATGCTTCCTGTGTTTATGGTGATTTTCAAAGCGCCGTTTAGATGTGGCACAAGGCAGAAACAATGGGGCACACAGTGAGAATCGATCTCACTACTCAGAACGGTTCTAGCGAGACGAGCTAGCTGACCATTTGACCAGGTCGAGGTGGTCTAATGATTTTCTAAGCGTAACTTAGATGTGGCACAAGGCCGAAATTGTAGAGCACCCAGAGAGGATCGAGCTCACTATTCGTATGTAATTAATTTCGCGAGACAAGCACGCTAACCATTTCACCACATCGATGTTCGCTAATGATTTTGTAAGCGTAGTTTAAGTGTGTCACAAGGCCGGAATGATGGAGCCCCCAGTGAGGATCGAACTCAGTATTCAGCTGTAATTGATTTAGCGAGAGAAGCACAATAACCATTTCACCACGTCGAGGTTCTGTAATGATTTTGCAAGTGTAGTTTAGATGTGGCACAAGGCAAGAAATTATGGAGCATCCAGTGAGGATCGAAGTCACTATTTAGTTGTAATTGATTTAGAGAGACAGGCACGCTAATCATTTCACCACATCGTGGTTCCCTAATGATTTTGTAAGCGTAGTTTAGATGTGGCACAGGAACAGATCTATGGGTTACCACGTGAATATCGTACACACTAAGTGATTTAGTGAGATAAGCTTGTTAACCATTTTATCACGTCGAAGTGCTCTAATGATTTTATCAGCGTAACTCAGATGTGGCACAAGGCAGAGACTATAGAGCACCCAGTGATGATCGCACTCACTACTCTGTTGTAATGGTCCTAGCGAGACAAGTACACTCACGCCGAGGTGCTTTTCCTTGTTTTTTTATGATTTTATTGCTAATAATTGCTTTCTTCCATAATGTTTCTATTCTATCTTTTTTTTAATGTTTCTAATTTTATGATATTCGAAATTTTAAAAGCCCTGTTATGGTTACACGACAATTGCATGTCGATTATGTTACGTGTTAGCACAACAATTACTCAGTAGCGAAAATATATTACTTCTCAGTAACCAATGAACAAGTTTGTTGTTATTCTTACTGGCATAAAATTCTTTTAGTGTTTAATATCACTGCCTGTTAGTAGCAGCTAATTACAGGAGTGAATGACTATCTCTGGAGAATGTGAACTTTAACTTTTCATTTGTTTTTTTATCATTAAATTTGGTCAATTCTTGTATTGGTTAAACGGCCTCTTTCATGTTGATTTTAAAATAGAGGCTGGGAGATTCATGAGTCTCAGAATACGCACACACACACACACACACACACACACACACACAGATATATATATATATATATATATTTTTATATATATATATATATATATATATATATATATATATATATATATATATATATATATATATATATTCTCTCTTAGGCATGTCTGATTGAATAAATTACAGGCATTATGTCTCCTAATTTTTAACAGAATCTGTTCATACTCACGAATAACCTTCCGTGTTTTGATGATGAGAGAAATGTGCTATAGCTGTTTAAATTTCTTTTATTCTCATTTCCCAAGTACTTTCGATCTTTTTCCAAGATCATCTTCAGGAGTGCAAGTTCATTAATATATGTATCTATACAAAGTTGTGTGTTGTTACCCATTACAGTCATTTTTTCATTGTGCTTTTAAATGCAAAACGGTTGACAATGTGCCGAGCGTTCATTAGAACGTGAAAAAAAAATTATCCATTATGGAAATTTTATTACTGTCAATATGAGATAACAATATATATTTTTATGCATCAAGAAGAAAATTGAAGAAATTGTAAGACAAAATTGAAAAGTTTATTTGTGACGCGTTTCATTTATATGCATAAAAAAGATAAGGACCAATTTGGCGAGATTGCAAAAAATTATTTCAAAAAATTTTGAAACTACTAGCGTCTCTCATTCATGCGCATGTCAGAAATATTTCGATAGGGACGTCTGATTTCGGTATTTATATTTCTAGCACTAAAAAGAAACCAATAAAACACCTACTGTGAAATGGAAATTAATAAGAAAAGCTAGAATATGTAGGTCATTAAATGACTCATCTCCTTTGTGCATACACGTGAAACTATATAATACTAGGTTTATAAAAGATAAAAATTTACTTAATCAAAGAAATGAAATAGCTATTCTCTGCCGACATTGTCAAGAATTTTCCTTACGTTTAAATAAAAAACTAAAAAAAATGATAAATGAAATATACATATTTATATTTGATATTTAAATAATAATTTTTAAATAATTTAAGTAATTTTATTACACTTATTTGTTTTAAAAGATGTATAGTCTATTATCAAAATTAAGAAAAATATTTTAAAATTATAGTTCAATACAACGTATTCATATACAAACAACCCTTTTAGAAAAAATCTTTATGTATACAAGTACAAAATTAACGGCTAAAGAAAAGTGCCGAGAATCTTTCTGTCGTTGAAAAAGACCAGACGACATGTGTTGAGCGGATGTCATCATTCGTTTCATAAGGCACCCCTACCCTACCTTGACTTAATCTCTTTTCGAAAGGAACTAATATATTGATACAATAGTTGTCAGTGAAAAAAAAGAAAACCCTACCGCCCCTTGTAAAAATGATTGGATTTCCCCATATCCATAGGAACTAATATTACGAATGTATGTGCTTATAAAACTAAGTAAATTTCAAAATAACTTATTCCAAAATTCGCTTGAAAATGAAACAGAACTAGGGACTTTAATTCTATAACTGATTTTGAACTTTTTAGCCTCCGTTATTGAAACATGGTAATTCCTGTGTAGTGATCGAACCATATTTTTAAATAAGTAAATTTATAATATATATATATATATATATTAAAGTATCGAGCTCCGTTTCATCCTCAAGCGAAATTTTTGGAATAACTATTCTTGAAGTTTACGCATCTTTATAAGCATATTCATTCATAGAATTAATTACTAATGAAAACGGCTGAAGCAACCATCTCAATAAGGGGCGCAAGGATAAACAATTTGTATCAACATATCAGTCACCCTCGGAAGCGGGCCAAGCCAAGGATGGGCCAGGGTGTCCATTTCAAAGCGAATGATGAGATTCTTATACGCACATCGTCTAGTCTGTCTTAGCAACAGAGAGTTATTGGCACTATTGTACGCCGTTAAGTGTGAAGTTTATGGCTCTTGTTTGTGAAACATGAGAACTCGTATGTAGCGAAGGAATCAAATTTAAAAAAATAATTATAATTATAATTTAGGCTCTACTTTTGTATTGAGCACTGTTTTTTTTAAAATAAAAACAAAAATACTAAAGAACTTCGGATTATTTAGCTAACGTGTTTTTTCCTATTTTTCTATATATTTGCACACACACGCACACATACATACACACACACACACACACACATATATATATATATATATATATATATATATATATAGTTTATTTCAATACTTCATGAGGTTCCGATATTTAGCTATAAATAATTAATGATGAACATGTCATTTTCACTTATGATCAAATTTACCACGATACTTCTATTAAGCTTAGAGAGTAATTATACATTCTTATTGCTTAATCTAGAGTCCATAAGTGTTAGAAAAACCTCGAAGAATTCCAGTAAGATATCTTTAATCATTTCTAAGATACAACGGTTCATAGCTTAATGTAACAATTGGACAATTTTGCTTTTACATTATTTGGACAATTTTGCTATTACACCCGGTATATATATATATATATATATATATATATATATATATATATATATATATATATATATATATATATATAATAAAAACGCTTAAACGCTAATATTCCATGGTTATAATTTATTACATAGGAATCGTAGTTACGATCCAATTAATCAGAACTGCAAATTATATATATATATATATACAAAAATGTTGGTGAGACCAGGAGACTACATGTCAAAAGACCTAAAAAAGAGAAAAAATAGTCCAAGCTGAAAAATGATGAAAAGATCAAAAGGGACAAACACCTTCTTAAGCAATAAATTACAATGCTTAACGCCTCGGCTTACAGGCAGGACAAAAACGCTTTGCATACACGCAGGCATCCACCCACACACACACACACACACACACACACACACACACACACATATATATATATATATATATATATATATTATATATACATATATATATATATATATATATATAAATATATATAGTGTAAAATTGGACTATTAAAGAAAATTAAAAAGTTACGTTAGAAGCAAGGAAAAGAGTGCTGAAATGCGATGTAATACCAATCAATCTTTAGACAATTTCCTCAGAGATGAAGAAGAGACTTGAGGCAATAGTGATGTGCCTCTCAAAAAAAAAAAATTCTGAGAATACCATGGACGGAGCACGTAATAACGTGGAAACGTTAATTTTTTTAAAAAGGACACTGATAGTTTGAACCGGAAAGAGACACTGGGAAGAAGGTTTGGCGAATTTGATACTCACAGGACAAACTGAAGAAATGTAAGGATAAAACGCAGGTACTTACCGATCTTGTGCAAATGCATGACAAAATAGGTAGTAAGGAGGGGATAATAAAAAGATAGACATTGGTAAGAACAGCAAAGTATCGGAAGTTGTTACGAGCCATGACATTCCCTGTCCTGAATGGACAACGGCACACCGAATATTAAAAAACGGTCAAACTTATGAGTTTCTTAAAGTTTCACAGTAGAATCGAACACGAAATATAATTTGTCTGAAATGATCTTCAGGCGCTTAAAATGAAGTTATTTCTATAACTTTAATTCAATTTAATTTTAATAATTATGTTGAAATTTTTGGCTCTCGTTTTTGAAACATGAGAACTCTTATCTATCTATCTATCTATCTATCTCTATATCTCTCTCTATATATATATATATATTCGAAGATAATTTTTCAAATTATTCTAGATGATCTTAGCCCTCTCTAACCTTCTAACTTTCTGTCCTGGA
Organism: Acanthosepion esculentum; assembly: GCA_964036315.1. Classification (NCBI taxonomy): domain Eukaryota; kingdom Metazoa; phylum Mollusca; class Cephalopoda; order Sepiida; family Sepiidae; genus Acanthosepion; species Acanthosepion esculentum. The sequence goes on along the minus strand of OZ038492.1, from coordinate 73,567,745 downwards.
GTAACAAGGTGCCTCACAAATTTCACCTACGATTTCATTTATAGGTATTTTTTCACTGGTCCTTGGACAGCCACAGATGAAACTCCTCTCTCACGTGGCAAACGTCTTATAGATTGAGTTGGATCTTTTCTAATTGATCTCTTTAGCTCTAAATTGAAATGATTATCCCAATTCCGATTGTGACCTCCTGATTCACTTTTTCCTTTCTAGTGTTCCCGCTTTTTTTTTTAATTATTCGTCTTTCTCTTGTTGGTTCTTGAATGGACTTCGAATATGGAAGCCAGAGTATGGGTTTTGGTACCATTACTGAAGGCATGAATGATATTTTTCTTCTCACCATTGCTCATTTGAGTAGATAGTGGTGCTGACACAAAACAATTTTAACTTGCTATCTTCTTAGCTGAATCACTTAAAGGGGTTTTTTTTCAGTGATTCTTACGAAAAATTGTGTTAAGATGGCTAAACGTCATATCTGAAAACCTGGAAAAAAGAAATTCAGTACTTTTAGCAGTTTTTAGATATTAAAAATTTTGCTAGATCTTATTATACGATTTGAACTTTATGGCGCTACATTCGGAGTACATATATATATATATATATATATATATATATATATATATATATATATATATATAGTTAAATTCCCAGATCAATTCTGTGGACATGACAGATTGGTATAAAATGACAATTGGAAGAATTCTTAGATTTTGCCGACGCGTTTCGTCTTCCGATTTTTTCAAGGTAAAAATGAAATCGAAATATCTCTGTTGTTAAAGTTACATTAAAAATCCAAATTTAAAAAAATAGACGCTTCTGTCCAAGCCTTTGTTTTTTTTTTTTTGGGTTAATGTAAATTACCTTTATCGTAAGAGATTTTTTTTTCCATGTCGACAATACAGTTAAATTCTCAGATCAATTCTGTGGACATGACAGATTGGTATAAATTGATCTGGGAATTTAACTGTATTGTCGACATGGAAAAAAAAAATCTCTTACTATAAAGGTAATTTACATTAACCAAAAAAAAGGCTTGGACAGAAGCGTATATCTTTTTAAATTTGGATTTTTAATGTAACTATAACAATAGATATTTCGATTTCATTTTTGCTTTGAAAAAGTCGGAAGACGAAACGCGTCGGCAAAATCTAAGAATTCTTCCAATTGTCATTTTATACCACACTATATATATATATATATATATATATAGAGAGAGAGAGAGAGAGAGAGAAAGAGAGAGAGGGGGAGAGTACAGCTTATAGGTCCATTGGTATATAATCCTAGTGGATCCTATTAATATCAAATATCAAAACTGATCCACAGAGAGCTCAATGTCTTTATTATAAGGGAGCATATACATTTTTACGGTAAAAATCAAAATTACCTCAGCATGAGAATAGTCTATTTCTGGCTGATCTGAACCCAGACGTCTTCAGCACTTAAGTGTTTGTATGTAAGGGAGGGATTAGAATTTTTCAATATCAGTTCCCCTCCCAGAGACGCCTTGTTTATTATAAGGGGCTTGTGTTGGTGACTGGGTGGGGGCTGAGTTATCTCATTATGGTGGAAGTAGTTCGGGTTTGGAGTTTACTTATGGCTAGAGTCTTTCGTTTTCTGTAACTAAATTTCGGTTTCCACTATGGCGTGCTCAGTATACTACCAACAAGTGTGTTTTTTTCCGGGGATTTACAGTAAATAATATTTAGACCGTGAGAGTTTAATGTTATAATAAGTTATGAGGATTTAACCTTAAGACCAATCAGTTGACTGGAATCTGTTCCAGCAAGACGGTCAAACTCTCTTCCTTCGGGCAGAGAGGAACCCGGACGAGGCTCCGCCAAAGGACAGAGTCTCGTTCGGGGAGGTTGACCAACCCGATTCTATTTTTACAGTTTCTACGGACATTTTTTGGCCGAGCCTACGGGCTCGGAGTACCCACGTAAAACTCGGCCTTGTGCCACATCTTTCTATCGTGGGGGGGGGGGCAAGTAAATAACGACTAATACCTGGACATTTAATGGAATAGATCATGCTATCCAATACACATCCACCCACATGTATCCACATACACGTGTCTGTGCGTTTACACATACATACACTTATGTGCACCCACATACATGTATATAAGTAGTCATACACACATGCACGCCCACATACATACATATACATACAGTGACACGCATAATTACTGGATACATGTTATTTTCTGATATAACTCTAAAAAAATGGATTCAACCATCAGTTTTTAATTTTCCTTCCACATACAACTAAAACAACTTTACGAGATATTACTTACCAAATATCAGGCAAAATGGCGAACATAAACTAGAGTTGTAACAGAAAATAACATGTATCCAAAACTTATGCGTGTCACTGTATATTTTATGCAATTTTGAATCTGTTCCTATGTCTACATTTCGTAATTAGCTCTTTCCGTTGATTTAATAGTTTGTATTGGTTTTTGTATTTTATTATCCTAATTTTCTCCTCCAAGCATAGTGTGCATATATCTCTAAAACTATTGGGGGTGTTTGCGAAATCTAAAATTTTCCAACTTATTTGTGGATTCAGACCCTTTTTCCTTCATTTCCAAAGATTTTATCGAAAGGGCTGTATGCTGTTTTAATTTTTGGTTGGTGAATGAGTGTCTATGTATATTGATTCTCTATTTAAATTTTCCTGTCGAGATGCCGATGTAAATATTATAATTTGTCATATTTACTTAAGGCTAATGAGTGCCTGGTATACCACTCTAGAGGATCTGCATAAAATACCATCACCCTTCGTTTCCTACACTTCTAGGATATTAATATTTATCCTATTCACTTCCTGCTTTATGTTTTCTAATTGGTCAAATTGACTTAATTTTCTTACATTTCATGTTCCGATAACTATTTTTTATTTGATGCGAACAGTTGCTGAATGACGGTCTGGTGAGTCATGTCGCTCAAATTTAACAATTTTATATTATTGTTGCATATAACTTATTTCTCTGTAAGCATAAAGATCTTTATCTTCTGTAAACATAAATAGAAATGTTTGGGAGGTGTCGATGTGAGTCATTATGACATCGTTTTTGAAGGCAATGTTCTTGTTCAACTACTGATCAAAGCCTCTCTTCCAGAAACTGTAGCCAAGTTCCTCTTAGCATACTTGCAGAGAAAATATATATGTTGGTTTTATGGGTGTTGAAGAAACAGAAACGAGCCTGAACAGGCGTCTGCAACAGGATTTAGCTAATCAACCTAGAAAACGAGTATATTTTGAAACTACATGCGGACTGTTATTGCACCTTCCATGTTTGCGATCGTTCTGAAATTCTTCTGAAGCCACTCTGTCTCCGCTTTTAAATCGGCAGATGAATTAAAACATTGTGTGCGTGCGTGCGTTTATGCGTGTGTGTTCATGACATTTGAATCGAATCTGATTGCACTGGTTGGTATATATTCCTGTCGCTGTTTTGAATCGACAATGCAATGTGGCCAAAAAACGTTACTAGGTTGCACTCAGTCACTCTGACTTTTCTTTTTTACTTACTGAGTCTTTATATGACGTTCGTTCCCGGCATTTTCACAGGGTGATCTTCTTTCCTGAGTCATTCATTTCTCTCTTTTTCTTGTTCTTTGTTTTTTGTTTGTTTGTTTGTTTGTTTGTTTTTTGTTTCTGTTTCTGTCTGTCTATCTCTCTCTTTCTTCCAGTTTATGCCCGTCCGTCTGTTTCTCTCTCTCTCTCTCTCTCTCTCTCTCTATCACACTCTCTCTATGTCTGTCTGTCTCTCTCTCTTTCTCTCCCTCTTTCTCTCTCTCTCTCTCTCTCTCTCTCTCTCTATATATATATATATATATATATATATGTATATGTGTATATGTGTGTGTGTGTGTGTGTGTATACAAATACAAAATTAACGGCGTAACAAAAAGTGCCAAAAACTCTCTGTCGTTGAAATAGACCAGACGATATGCGTTGAAAGGATGTCATCATTCGTTTGAAAATAGGCACCCCGACCCTACCTTAACTTAACCTCTTTTCGAAAGTAATTAATATGTTGATACAATCGTTGTCAGTGAAAATGTAAACCCTACCGCCCCTTATTAAAATGATTGGATTTCTCCGTTTCCATAGGAATTAATATTACGAATGCATATGATTATAAAGCTCCATAAATTTAAAAATTTGTTATTCTAAAAATTCGATTGACGGTGAAACAGAACTAGGTACTTTAATTTCATTTAATTTAATAATTAAATTGAAGTATTTTAGCTTCTGTTTTTGAAACATGAGAACTCTTATGTAGCGATGGAATAATATTTTTTTTTTAAATAATTATAATATAGGCTCTACTTGTGTATTGAGCACTGTTTTTTAAAAATAAAACAAAAATACGAAATAACTTCGGAGTATTAGCCTAACGGTTCTTTCCTAGATAGATATAATTGCCGTTCTACACGTTTTCCGTGCATATTCGTCTGCTAGAGCGACTAGCCAACCTTTGTGACAGATGCCCGCTCAGACACATTTGTATTTCTCCTACACCCATACAGACCACCTGTAGTTTATACTGCAACAATGTTGAGCGACTGTTAGTTACACTTTCTGGGAGAGAACGCATAACGTGACATCCGCTTAAACCATTGGTTCTCAACCGAGGTTCCCATGGAACCTGGCGATCCATGTAACATTACTGGGTGTTTACACATAAAAATAGCAAATTGGGGGTCGACGGTAATCTTTTAGTGGTCTATAGAGCAATTTCCCTTCGGAACGGTTGTTATAACTGAACATTTGAATTTCTACAGTAATGTATGTCATATTAATATACTAAATATAGAAAAACAACTCTAAAAGTATCAGAAAACGAGATCAAGCTACGTAAGTTTACGTCCCTTTTTCTCTATCGGATTTTTTAATTATAAAAGTTGGATAAAAACCAAAAAGGATGGATAAAGGAAGGATCATACATAAAAAGGAAAATTATATAAAGATTATAATTTATTATATAAATTGATTTAATACATTAATAATAAATAATAATATCAATTTTAAATATAAATTAAATATCATAAAATATTAGTATCTTAATATGAATTAATTAATATACAAATAGACTCGAGGGGTGACGATTTCGACTATCATTGATATCGATGGAGCCGAATAAAAAAAATATCAGAACAGCATCAACGAAAGCGATCGCATTGAATAAATCTACTTTTTTAAAATTTATTAATTGTTCGCCTATTTTAAAATGGTTTATTATGAGTTATTTTATCAGTGTACATAAATGTTCCATAGAATTTAGTTGCTAAAAGTTTATTTCCATTAAATTGGTTCTGCTTCAAAATAAATCATATATATTTAATATTTCTATGATACATTTTTTTAAACTTATCTTTTAGCAAAAAATAAAATAATTTTTGGTCCATGGGTAAAAAAGAAAAGGTTTAGAAGCATCCGCTGTTTGCCATGTATCTCTTGATTTTAGTATGTTTTGTGGAAGTTCATTTCTCTAAGTTATCTTACCTCTTTACGTGTCCCAGAAATATCAGTCTTTCCGCTTTTTTTGCATTTTTTTTCGGTGCATGTATAAGTTTCCCAGCAGTTCCAATTCCTCTTAAAGCTTCCGTGTTGCTTCGTATTCTAAAAAATTGTTATGAAAATTATACTTTGTCTGGGTCTCATAGAGCAAAATAATGTATAGTATTTGGAGACAAGACAAAATGGCTCTGATTTTACTTTGGAAACATTGTCAAAAAAATTGGATTTGAGCGTGCTGATAAATAGTTTAACCATATGTCGGGAGGAACATCGAAGGCGAAAATAAATTATGAGACGTGAAGATTCAAATAGACAAAGACATTAATCCTTCAAAGAAGTCAGAGTTTATTGCCTTATTGGCTTGCCCGCTCGATAGTAGACTAGTCGCGTAAGAAGGACGGTAAATTAAGACCTCTACAGATTATGAAATCAAGAGAATATAGAATTGCCAAAAGGTAGAGAGTGTTCCTATTATAATCAGAGCATTGGGATCAGTGTCAAAGTATTTGGTCCATTGGCTGAAAATATTATTTTTACAGGTTTGTTTTTATTAACAGGTTTGTTTGTTTGGCCTCGTATAAACAACCAGAAACGTACGAGCTACCTTCGGGTGTAGACTGTAGCTTGAGATACCAGAAGTGGAAAACCCAGCTAATAAAATTAACCATGCCGTGCAAAAAAAAAAAAAAATAATAATAAAAATAATTGCTCCCTAATATTTGGGATAGGTGTTAATTAGGTAATCACTAATAAGTCTCTTGTTAAAATGTTTCGTGATAATTAAGGACTAATACTCCCCTCTACAGACAGAGATATGCTGTGTGGCTATTGAGCCTCTACTGGGGATAGCGTTAGTCACACGTCATTATCTCTTATTTATGAGATAATGAAATATTTTGGACGCCAACCACACGCATACCTCGGGTTACCATAAAAACCAAAAAGGGTTGCATTACACTGTTTAATTTTCTATACAATCTGTTATTACATTTTGTTTTTAAAAAATATTTGCTTTTTATTTATTAACAAGTCATACAGAAAATATGCAGGATGCGTCTGTTATTTTTAGCGGATCAAACATTGAAGACCACCTAACGTAATATTACGCGGCATGCGCCAAATTTTAATATCCACGTCTATCTGGGAAATATTGTGAGCATTAACATGACAATTTCCAAACTGACGTAAAAACTGAAAATGCATACCATGCTCGTGTCACTAGTCGCCAACCAAAGGGACTCAAAGATAACCAGCTTCTTAAAATGAGTCGAGTAGACAATGACCACCAGGTGGCTCTACGCAAACCCCACAAAGATACCTAAAATGATGCAGACCAACTTCACATCGTCTGTCATTATTGTAAAATTCGTGAGGAACGAAGACCATGTCATGCTACGCCACTTCTCGCATGATTCTAAAATCAACATCACTGGTGCTGGAGACGGTGGTCAAACCCCCGTTCGAAGTGGTGGTAATAAGTGTTCTGGCAGGAATATTCAATCTCCCATCTGACACAGGTGAACCAGAAATCGCTGGCCAAGAACATTCACAATCATGTCACCCATTAACATATAACCTGCAAGTTCTCTTGATTTGTATTTGGGAATAATACGTCTCGTGCGTCATCGAGAGGAAAACCAGCCAACAGCTTTACAATATCATTGTGAATGTGTTAGTTAACATGAACCAACACCACCTTATCTAAGCATGCAATTGCTTGCATGGCCGCGTCTATGCCACCCTCAGTGGTGAGGCCAGTTATTAAATACTATTCTTTTTTGATCTTTAGAAATTGAATATATGTGTAGAGGACCGTGTGTGTATTTACATGTTGTTGTATTAGAAACACGTGTGTAACTCCTGGTAGAATATTAAAATGTCCAACTACAAGAAAATTGCAGGACTCAAGTTAAGTCCAACTGAAGATAAAGAAGACAAACAAACAAGACCGATATATATATATATATATATATATATATATATATATATATATATATATATATATATATATATATATATATATATATAAACATCGTACGGACAATATTTATTTCGATATCATTTTCAAATAAAAAGTCTCATTAGAAAATATGAGAAAATTCAAAAGAAAATATGCAGGACGATGTTGTCTTTAACATTCAACACAACATGTTTAAAAGAAAAGTTGCTGCCAAATTACACATATATAAACAAATATATGTATGAAACAAAACAATTTTACAATAGACACAGACAATGACATTAGCGTGTGTGTGTGAAAATTTGTGTCTGTTCTTTGGTGAATGTTCGTATTTTGGTGAATGTTCGTACGTACGTGTATTTGTGTATAATGTTCACGGCGTCTTCCACATATGGGAAGACGTAGATTTTCTAAGAGAGCTTACATTGTAGTCGCTGAAATGAAGAAATGAAAAAGAGGATTTACCTCACCTCCACGCGAGGTGGGTTGTGGCACTAGGCCTGAAGGAAAATGAGAACGAGGCAAGAAATCGCCCAGTATTTATAGTATAGGTAGAATGACCCCCTAGTGACAATTAGGGAATTAAGGAGAAACTAACTCCGACATATGTACCATTTTTTCTTGGAAATATTCTACTCTTTTTCTTATTTACATTATCTACACGTGGACTATTGTCCCATCTTTGTTTAATCTTTAAACATGTTTTTCTATTAAATATATTCAATTGTTTTCGCTATTTTACTATTTTTGTCAGTTGCCTGGTGAAGGCTATATATATATTTAATATAGTCTCGTTTCGTTTTCTCTTTTCTTTATTTTTTTTTAACTATTTCACGCCAGGCAAGGCCAAAAGCCACTAAGCCGCAAGAGGTTACTGTGTGTGAGAGAATATGAGAAAAGACACTATTAAGGAAAGAAAACAATAATAAAAGAACAAGAATTAAGAAAACAGAAGACAACGATTGCATTTAAATTTTTGAAGATAAAAGTTCACTCGGAAGTAAGAAGTCGGAAGATTGTTTCACAAAGCGAGAACTGCGGTAGAACAAACTTTTAACATATGACTTACGGTTACATTTAGTCATTTCAAATGGAAGATAATGAGACCTTACCACCAATCTAGTACTCCACTTAAACTTGTAAAGTCCATGAGGAAAATTTTATTTATTTTGAAAAAACAAAAATGAGGCACCGGGCAAGAAGGGGGTTAAGAAAGCCTGGTCTTCTATCTGTCTTACGTTAAAGCTAGCTAGCCATAATAAGACGAAAGCTCATCATAACGAACCCATAAATTGTTTGGCACGACACAGGGAACCATGTTTCCTAACAGTAGACCTAGCAATTGATTCAATATAGTCTTTCCACTTCATGTAATCGAAAAACGTTACTCCTAGAAAGTGTAATGAGTAACTCTCCCGGATGTTAGCATAACAATAAAAATACAAATGATTTAATAGAAATTAAAATATAACCCTGATGTTTTATCCACTGAGAATTTGTTTCTTTTCCAATCATTTTTCTGTAGTTGTATTTATCTTTCTTTGCACCCCCGCACCTCTTATTGTCTCGTTAATATGGCTGATGCCACCATCTCGAAACCACTGACAAATCGTCTGCAGTAACATATCTTGAAAGAAATGATACTCTATAATTATTCAGTAGTAAAAAGAATGTCATTGGTTCAGTTTAATATTCTGGATTTCGCTGAAAAAAATAGTAAAATGCAGAGTAACCTATTTTTTGAGAGTTTTGAAATATAATGTCAGCGCAAAATAACCTGAATATGCTGTCATATTTCGACGATATAGGTAATTTATTCCCTAGCGTATTACCCAGAAAAAATGAGAAGATTATTTTTATTTGGATAAATTATAAAATATCCACATATATAAAATGCAGCACACACAGACACACACACACAAACTCACACGCCGCTCGATGGTACTTAAAGTTTCCATGGATATAACGATCATCAGGCAGAGAATTCGTGCCTGACGAGATGTTTATGGGCATGAAACATTAATCACTATTGCGCAATAAGGAACAGATATATAATTGTTCTTAATGAAAATTATAGCTCTGTTATTTTATATTAATCAGTTTTTTATTATCATTACAAGCATTCACTGTGTACTATATATATATATATATATATATATATATATATATATATATATTATGAAATGGACAAAGTCCGACAAGTATTTCTAAGTCATTTTTACGTTTAACATTCTTTTTATAGATACAAATATTTAAGTAAATGTTCTTTTTATAATAAACAGTATTAAACATTTACCGGCCTGAATGTCCGAGAAATTTTCATAGAAAATTTTCGTCCTCCGACATGAATCGAACCTGTATACTATACGGAGCCTGATGTGCCTTAACCGTTTCGGCCACAGAGGGGCGTTTCTTTAGCAATGCCGATTTTACTGTCTTTAAACTTTAATCTTTCATGAGTCTCTCACGTACATTCATATCATATTAACTATTTGTATGTATGTATATATATATATATATATATATATATATATATATATGAAGACATTTTTATGTTTATATATTCTTTTGATACATACAAATATTTAAGTAAATGCTGTTTATAATAAACAGCATTAAACAACATTTACCGGCCTGAATGTCCGAGAAATTTTTCGGAGGACGAATATTTTCCATGAAAATAATACTTAAATATTTGTATCTATAAAAAGAATGTTAAACATAAAAATGTCTTTAAAAAAATACATTTATACAC
>OZ038492.1:73505001-73552501 GCA_964036315.1 Acanthosepion esculentum | reverse complement strand
AATATATGCTTCGAGTGTCAAATTCTCTAAGCTGTCTTTCCTCGTTATGTATTCCAGAAGTTTCAACTGTCTTTTTCTGATCCTATGAAGAACTGTGCTTTTATTACCATATTGCTTATAGCTCACACGTTCCGTTAATGGTATTATCAGCATCCTTCTATAGAATCACATCTCTGTTGCTTCATGTCTCCTCTTCATCTACGACGAAATTATCTAGCATTCACTACCATGAAGAAAAATTGAAATCGCATAGCAGTTCAGCACTATGTTATTTCTCCGTAACAAAATGTTCCTGTCACTTAACAACATAAATCCGATGTGCTGTTCCAGCAAAGTAATTCCCGGTCACATGATGTCCGTACTACTCAACATCCTAACTTCAACAAATTCTCTGTCCAAAATTTGCAAATATATGAGACTAGCAGCATGGCCCGGCGTTGCCCGTGCTTGATTCAAAAATCGTACGACTCATACAGCAATCGCTATCACTTGACTTAAAATATTTTTGCCCTTCCTTGCCTTTAAAGGTGTGCTCTTTGCCGTGCTGATGTTGCTACATGCCTATCTCACACTGCGAATTTTTTCTAAGCTCTATACTAAGCTTTAAATCTGTTACGAAAAAGGAACTAAACAAAATGAATACAAAACGATCAGCTTTAAGAAAGGACTCGTAACTGGAAAAAAACGAATGAAAAAAAGAATGTTAACAACAAATACCTTTTCACACCCAACCCAGTTCTGCGGAATCAGAATCAACGTTGAGTTTAAGCAAGCGAATGAGCCAATTGGAGTAAAGTGCCATGCAGATTTAAATTTTTCTCACTTGTGACGAATGCAGCTATCGATTTTTTTTTAACTAGTTAACATTCGTGTCAGTCAGCTGTTGGCTCTCACGCTGGCCAATAGAATCTTCCTGCCTATTCGTGGCAGCCAGCTATAGGCTCTCACTCTGGCTAGTAGAAAATGGCCGCAAACTACATGAAAACTGCCGTAGAAGCATGAAAAAATCGATTATTTCCACTATCGATGAGAGTTGGGAAATGCAACGTCGGTCTTGGCCTTCCCACTAACTTGGAGCATGTGCATGTAAATTTTGTTACAAATCCGTCGAAAATTTCGGCCGTGCATTCGTTACACACGCACACACACATCCTGCCTTTTATTGATAGAGAAATGAAGGAAAGAGCCTGGCACACCGTTAACCCGCCTACAACACCTTCTATATTCTAATATTCAGAATCCCTTTAAGGCGCCAAGAAAAACTTATTTCATCAATTAATCATGAGTTCATTTTAAAAATCATCCCAAAACCAAAAATTACTCCAAGTACCTGAAATCATTTGAGGCTTTATTTTAGTCCGGGAAAGTCTAGAATTAAAGATTTATAACAGTTTTATATAGACCGTTCCAATTTCTTATTCATATTTCATAGCTGGAATGAAATTGATATCATGACAACGCTTGTACGATCGGGTTTGCCAAAGAAGTTTTCATGAAGGAATTCTCAATTCAACACGAAATTTAGAATAAAAATATCAAGTGATATTTGAAAACGCTGGGCAAATGTACATGTCTCAATAATTTGTAGAACTTTGAACCATATGGGTAGTACGAAAAAAATCACAACAGAATTAAACATAAAAGAGTTATTCAGTTAAAACGTTTTAGCATCAGTCGAATGGTTACTTTGATCAGAAGAAACAAAAATCGAACTTTTGAGATATAATCAAGAGAGAAGCCGACGTAACGATAAATAAACAGCATCCTAGAAATTAAGTATGATGGGTGACAGATAGATCCTTTTATGAGGTTATATTAGCGGCGTACTTTCACCAGGATTGTTGCCGGGTTGAAGAAGCTCCTGTATGACTTGTTCAACACATCTAACTCTGTGCTTTCTCCAGTCACTATCAGCCGTTATATTGAACGACCAGTTCACTTCAAATGTCAAGTGGAACTCATATATATATATATATATATATATATATATATATATATATATATTATTATTATTATTATTATTATTATTATTATTATTATTAATTAAAGAATAACAAACACTTAAAATCCGATAGGTAATAATTTTTATTTCGTGAGAGCTCTAAAAAATACAGCTCTCAATCTTCAAGACCTACAAACAAAATTACAAAAAAATGTGATTTTTTGTAGGTCTTTGAGATTGAGTGTTGCTTTTTTTAGAGCTCTCATGGAATAAAAATTATTACCTTTGGGATTTTAAGTGTTTGATATTGTTTAATTAATAATAATTTCGCTCTGTCTTTTAACAGAGATCTCTTTGCGTCGATATCCTTCTGGAAATTCCATACGAATTACCATATTGTATCATTACTATATATATATATATATATATATATATATATATGTGTGTGTGTGTGTGTGTGTGTTTGTGTGTGTGTGTGTGTGTGTGCGTGCGCGCGATGAATAAATTGCCGTATAAATTACGCAAAAATGAAAATAGCAATGATAGCGTATTTTCACAGATATATTTACTAAAATTTCACAAAAATATCTTGGAATACTAAAGAGTAAATTTATTCAATAAGATGGCCATTGGCATCAATTCGTTAAAATATTATTTCATCTTTTGGAAATTTTCTTTTTGCTTTTGCTTCTCTCATTCCAATTAGATGAATTTGGGGAATCAACTTCCCACAAGACAACGATTCGAAATCTACTTCGAAGACCACTTCAGAATAGTTTGAAGAATATAACTAGTTTTATAAAATTAAGTTGCTTGGCCTAAATTCAATCGAAGATTTTGGAAGGAATTGAAAATACCTTTCCAGAAATGGATGATACTGAATCCGAACGATTTGGAACGATTTTGTATCGAAAATAGCCAAAATTACGAATTGAGAAATTCACCGCCCTGGGTAAGACGTTGAACTACATCAGCATCCTGAGTAAAACGATAAACTAGATCCATAAGTAAGGCTTGTGATCAGGTGGTTTTGAGGAGCGTGTAACCACCTCTTAATTGCTGGTGTTCCCAAGCCCACCCTGACCCGAGGTGGTAGCACCTGTTAGGGTCCCTAATATCGGCAAATACTTAACCTCCAAAAGGGGTCAAAACACTATGAAAGTTTAAAAAATGTTTTAATACCAGCAATACATTTTTGTAAAAAAATTATTACCAGCAATGATTTTTTAAGAATAAAATTATTACCAGCAATACATTTTTACCAACAATACATTTTTGAAAAAAAAAATATTACCAGCAATATATTTTTGGGAAAAAATATTAGCGGCAATCCATTTTTGAAAAAAATATTACCAGCAATAAAAATCTTGTCGGCATTAAATGACCCATTAAAATTGATATGCCGAAAACAAAGGAAACGAAACCAAACCAACCGAGAAATTCAGAAGCCTTGCTTAAGTGACTGGCACCGAAGGATTATAAACTAGTACGTACTTGAGGTGGTCGATTTATTTTGTAAAATCCATTATAATGAATTGAAAAAAAAGGCTGGTTCAAATTGGTAATAAAAAGGCTCATTCAAATTGGTTATATAAAAGGCTCATTCAAATTGGTAATAAAAAGGCTTATTCAAATTGGTTATATAAAAGTCTGATTCAAATTAATAAAAAAAAGGCTGATTCAAATTGGTAATAAAAAGTCTCATTCAAATTGGTTATATAAAAGGCTGATTCAAATTAATATAAAAGGCTGATTCAAATTGATAAAAAAGGCTCATTCAAATTGATAAAAAAGGCTCATTCAAATTGGTTATATAAAAGGCTGATTCAAATTAATATAAAAGGCTGATTCAAATTGATAAAAAAGGCTGATTCAAATTGATAAAAAGGCTCATTCAAATTGGTTATATAAAAGGCTGATTCAAATTGATAAAAAAGGTTGATTCAAATTGGTAATAAAAAGGCTCATTCAAATTGGTTATATAAAAGGCTGATTCAAATTAATAAAAAAATTAGTAATAAACAAAAGATTGATTCATATTGGTAAAAAAAGGTGATTCAAATTGATATTAAAATGTTGAATTTATGATTTAAATTGGTATTTTAAAAAAATGCCTGATACAAATTGGTAATAAAAAAGACAGATTCAAATTTGTTTTAAATACGTCTATTATGTAAAAAAAGAATTTATATGCATTATAATAAGTCGAGGGAATCGTCAACTGTCATTCTTTAGATTTTTTTCCGACTTATGGCCATGAGATTTATTAGACACGGGTGAATATACCTGTTGGGGGACGGAGCATCAGCGTGTGGATGTGAGTGTTTGTGATATCACCTGTGTGTTTCTAACGAAAATTTTCTGTCTCTTAATATTCTGATTAGCTTTTAGAATGCATCTTTACCCTTCCTAATCCGTCTTTGTATTTCAGTGTCGCACTTTCCGTCCTCTGTTAGAACACTTCTCAGATATTTAAATTCCTGTACCTTCTTGATTTTAGTATTCCCGACATGTAATTTGCATTTCGGACTCATCCTTTTGCTGATAACCATATCATTGTGTGAGTTTGTACGTGCTATATGTTACATAATCTCACCTTAAATTCCAGTATTTCAAATCTTAAAAGAAGTAATCTGCAAAGCGTTAAATTATTTCATTTCGTTGAGAATTTTACACAAACTTCCAGTTACAACTGACTAACCCTACAGGAATTTAAAGCTTATAATTATGTTTAAACTCATGCGGATTATTATACAATCGTACCGGAAAATTCCAACCTCTTCCTCCTAAGAGGATGAGGGTCATTATCTTGCACCTGAGGCGTTCCACAAACGGGAAGTGCTGAATGATCTTGAACAATTTTTTGCCCTATTACACGTATCTATGGGCTCTCAACCCACTTGATCATCTGTCATATTCCGTTCGAGTCGGTAGGCGGTTGAAGCTGGGCACTGGTTTTCTAGAAAGAACCTCCCCATTGCTCTCGAAAGGGTAGCGTTAAAATTAATCCCTGATGCCTACCAAAGAAAATTTCGAGGGAGTTTAACCATTTTTGTCCCCAAACCTACGTAAGTTTTTTTTATAGAAAAAAAGTAAAAGAGTTTTGACTTATATTAAGTTTCATTGAAAGAAAGTTAAATACTAATGGTATTTGGTACTAATGGTATTTTCAGGAAGATGAACCGCACAATTATGTTTCATTCCAGTGCCTTTGGAATTTTTAAATTGTTTCAATATCAGGATACCATTTGATCCTACTGAAGTTATCTTCTTGTTTTTTCTTCTATTATGTGCCGTGAGCCTTCAGGACATAGGCGATCTACCTTCCCATGTAGCTCTTAATAAGTTTTGTCTTTTTGTTATTTCTCCAAAACCCTGTTCTGCCACACATGTGCTAAAACACATCATATATGCTACATGCTGTTTTCCGCTGTTCCTCTTTCCTCCTATCCGTCCTGTGCGTATCAGATTTTTCAAGCCCTCCTTCCTCATTACGTCCCCCAGAACTTTCAACTGTCTCTTCCTGTTGTTAAGTATAAGTTTCCGTTTTGTTTCAATTCTCTCCAAAATCTCGTCGTTGTTCACATGTTCAACCTATGGTATTCTCATCATCTTTCTGTAGAACCACTTGTTGCTTCAAATCTCTTTTTCATCTTTGAGAGGATTGTCCAGCATTCGCTGCCATACAAGAGGACAGATATCACGTAACAGTTCAAGTCTCTTTTCTTTTTTCCTACGAAGATTTTTCTATCTCTTAATATTCTGCTTAGCTTTTGGAATGCACCTTTGCCCAGTGTCGAACTTTTCGTCCTCTGTTAGAACTCTTCCCGGATAAATTTCTGTACCTGCTTGATTTTAGTATTCCCGACATGTAATTTACATTTCGGGCTCATCCTTTTGCTGGTAACCATGCATTCTATCGATTTTGTTTTAAAAAGCACTAGTCAGAAGACAGAAATTACAGTAGACAGCCAGAAACACCATTCTCTTTTATACGTAAAAAAAAAACGTATTTTCTTCGAATGGAAGACGCACTATCTAAGAAGCCTTTGAGCCAGCAAGCTAATTCTATGCTTTGAAATGTCTACATTAATTTCCCTGCTTTATCAGCTTCTATAACAGGAAACAAAAGACAGGCGAATCTATCAATGGATTCATGAACAGACTTCTACTTTGGGCTCGGAAAATCTTTTCCACGCCTCTCTAAAGGAACACGAGAGAAATGACAGCATATGGCGTCTTTTGCTGTGGTTTTGTCGAAATCAAGCATTAGTCGTGAACTCATTGTTGTCGAATCTGGAATGTCTTCATCAATTTGCAAAATTTCTTTCGTGACAACTGCACCACTCGTGCTACATGCTACATTCACACAGTCAAATCTCTCTCATTTCCTCTGTTTCCACTCAGCATTTTCTCTAGGAGTTTTACTTTGCAACCGATCAGACCCTGAGCTTTCTCCAGTCCCTATGAGCGGTTACTTTGAACGACCAGTGCGTCTCAGGTTCACTCCAAATCTCAAATGGAACTATATATATATAGTTGCCTGACTATTGCATCTAGAATGAAACAGACTGTCGCCTCTAAGTGTTGACTTCTATGTTCACTTTTATATTTACACGCGCTCTATCTCTGATATTGATCACTTTATCCCATAAATATAGCACACTTTAAGCCTATATTTCTTCATATATATACATATATATATATATATATATATATATATATATATATATATATATATATATATAGGGTGCGATAGATAAATTGTCCTCTAAATTACACATAAATGAAAATAGAACTGATATCGCATTTTAACAGATATATTTACCAAAATTACAAAAAATATCTTGGAATACTAAAGAGTAAATTTATTCAATAAAATTGCAATTGGCCTGCAACTCTTCTGGACCGTCTCCTTGTTTAAGTTGGTGAGACTACTGATATTGCATAATCCTTGCCTTAAGGTAATCTTTGGTGTTACAAGGAGTTGTGTTGGTCTCTCGCTCAACTGCATCGCGCACATCATAATTAAGGGGGTTTCAGTCTGGAGAGTTAAGTGGTCGCAGAAATTCTCTGACAGCCTGACTGGGTTCTCCTGCTTGTGTGGCATGGTGCAGAGTCCGGTTGCCAAACACAGGATCTTCCAGCAGCCACCGTCTTGACACAGGGCGGCACTTCTTCCTCAAGGCGCTCGATTTAAGCCTCCGTGTGAGGCTGAGGACCCGTGGGAAAGATGAATGGCCGCATAACGTCCGTATCTCTAGTGACACCTCCAATCACTTTCGTAATCACATTTAGACTCCTCTAACTCTTTCCAGATCTTCTGCATTGTCCTCAGATTGACATCCAAACACTCTGGAGTGTTCGTATTAGAGCTTCCGGCGCGAATGCCAAGCAGGTCAGAATGCTGTTTCCAAATTTTTAGCGGAGGGAACAGCGTCATGGTGCTCTTTTTCTCACAGACGTTGCCCGGCTGAGCCTAATATACTGTGCAGTCGACAACATCAAAGACAAAGAACTCGCACGCGCAAAATTGAAGATAAAAATGGCGACAATTTACCCATCGAAGCCTGTAAATAGAGTATTGCTGCCATATCTGGGTTGAAGTTGCTCAATCCTCACTCCACAACTGGACAGAGTTCAAAATCATTTACGCGATCATTTGGAGAAACATTTATTTTCCACTGGGCAATCGCTACTGCACAGACGTAACGTAGAAAACCTATCGCTACTCAATCGCTATTTCCATGACAAACGCCACGATGAACACCAATCTTTAGTTCCACCAGTTCAGACGTTTACAGCTAGGACTCGCCATGCTAGGCCCACAGTCAAATCATCCTCATTTCCTCTGTATTCCAGTTGTAAAAAGGAAGTTCCACACAATATTTTGTCTAGAACTGCTACTTTGTGGATAAGACTCCTGTATGACTCGTGCAAATTATCAGACCTTGAGCTTTCACCGATTCACGATGAGCGGTTGCGCTCTCTGTGAGGCATCGTGATTTGAGCGACCTTGGGGCTCAAGTTCATTCCACATCTCAATTGGAACTAATATATATATATATATATATATATATATATATATATATATATATATATATATATATATATATATATATGTATCTATAAATAAACGAAAGAACAGTAAATTATAAAATCCGGTGTTGTTATAGATATTTTTATTTTTACACAATAGTGCTCAATGTAATTTTAAAGAGCATTAATATTATAAATTAATTGATTTAAAATACGGTTTTTTTTCGCTACACAGTGATAACCATGTTTCAAAAATGGAAGCTAAAGCCTACGAATTTAATTTTGTTATTAAATTGAAGACATTAGTTCCATTTCCTCGTCAAGCGAATTTTGGAGTATATATATATATATATATATATATATATATATATATATATATATATATATATATATATATATATATATATATATATATATATATATATATACGATCCATTGCTAAAGGTGCTGTAAAAATAGTCAATTCATTCAATCTCTCCAGGAAGTCTCTGATTCTTTTATCTTTAGAAGAGTCAGATTAGACCAAAGATGGAGCTTTGCTGCCATATCTGGTTTGGAGATCCTCACTTTCCAGCCGGATAGTGTTCAAAATCATTTACGCGATCATTTGGAGGAATATTTATTTCCCAATGGGCAATCTTTTTCGCCATGATGCTTCCACGGAGTAGACGCATGCTCATTTCCTCCAGATTCCAAAAGTAAGAAGTAATTTTCACAGACATCTGTTTACAAAGAACTGGTACTTTACGGAACAGAATACAGCGTGGATGCAACTCTAAACACTACGGTCTTAAACTCTGCAAGGCCCAATCGACATCTGTTCTCCTTACTTTCATAATCTTCAATTCCTATCTCTTCTTTTTTCGTTCATATCACGCACCTCATTCATCATAACCATTTTAGCAGTAACACCCTCTGCCTTGGGTGCCTCTCAACTTTTCATTTTGGTGAAATGTAGTATAAAAAATCTAGTGTACCTCAAGTAACACGTATAATTTAAAAGAAAGACTTTTTTTAGACAAAAATTCATATTGTATAAAAGCAAAAAAAGCAGATACCCGAGAAATATTTTTTAATTATTTCATACCCAAGCAAGGCAATAAAGCCACTAAGACGCAAGGTGTAACTGATTGTGAGAGAATATGAGAAAAACGAAAACTTTATTAAGTAGAGGGGGGACAATAAAAGAGGAAGAATTAAGAAAGTAGATGATAACGGTTGATATTATGTTTAAATTTTGGAAGATCAAAGTTGACTCGAAAGCAAGAAGCTGCAAGAGTGTTCCACAACAAGAACTGCGAGAGAAGCATACAGTTACATCTAGCCATTTCAACTGTAAAAGGATGAGACCTAGTTGCCAATCAAGTACTTCGTTTACATTTGTAAAGTCTAGGTATCAAAGATGAAATCCCATCAGAATAATTACCATGAAAATATTTATAGAAAGTGTATAAGGAAGCTATGTTACGGCAGTTGAAACATGACTGAAGCCGAGACATCAGGTTGTGACCAATAACATTGTAGATTCTGCTTTTATATTCTATCAAGAATTTCTAAATACATAGTAGAATTACTAGACGAGATGTGACAGCGATATTCACTGGATGGATAAATGGTAGACTTATAAATGTGTAAGATGCATTCTGGCTAGAAATATTGTCTTGCATGTCACAGTGAACCAACTTTCTTAGCAGCTGACCGAGCAATTGATTCAATTATATTATAATCATGTCAGAGGAAAAACGTTAACACGGGAAGGGACAATGAGTCACTCTCCTGGAGGTTAACGTCAGCCATATTGATGGAAGTCAATATTGTTTAATCCAAAAAGATCTAGAAGAGTGGCCATTCAAGACAACTTTCATTTCACGATTTGATAAGAAAGATTGAATTCGACCAAAAATACGCCCAAACGTAGCTTACAATTTGTAAACTGTAAATATCTGCTGTAGCTTAAATTTTTCTAAAAGTTCCGACACGAAAATCATCATATAAGGTGAAGATACGGAGAAGCAGTAGTAGAAATAAAGCTGACGTCGGAAGATATATTACATAAGAATTCTTAACACTTGCCACTTTCTTGAGTAACAATGAAGGAAACGAGACGTATTTAGATATTTCAGTAAAGTGTTAACCAAACGATTGTTCAGAGAAAGCTTTCCTTAAAGAATCCTTTTGTCATAATAATAATTTCAATTGCAACTTAGGCGATCAAGTATCTTTCGATAAATGACTGACGAGGCAGATTTTTTGCCCGCAGTAGATTGCCATTTCTTTCTGCGGGGGACCAGTTGCCATCCAAGGCTATAGAGCCCGGTCTGTCCTGCTATTTACCCATAGCTGGGGGGGAGAATAAGATGATTCATACCATTCCCAAGATTATTAGCACGTAATTGAATGTAATCGATTCGACTGGGATTCGAACTCGGCTCTCCGATTCGTCAATCCGAGCCGCTATCCACCGTAATTAAAACTCAGCAAATGAAACTATCCATGAAAAGTTTGTAAAATCTAGCCGATATCTATAATACACGAAGACATTTCCAAAGTCCCGACTCATCCAGCTTCGTCATTCCCCAAAAAGAAGATAAAAAAGATGTTTCTGAAAGAAAGTACCGCCATACTTTATATGAATTCAGTTCCTTAATGGAAGAATCGACAATGTGTCTGCAAGACTGAATGTGATACCAAAACCATCATTCTCGTGTTTGTCGTTAGATAGCATTAAGAGTGGTTTGGTTCAGTTTGTTTTGTTTTACGGCATACCAACCTCAATGGGTTATTTAATGCCGACAACATTTTTATTGCTGGTAATATTTTTTCAAAAAAATGTACTGCTGGTAATAATTTTTTCCTCAAAAAATGTATTGCCGGTAATAATTTCCCTTCAAAAAAATGTATTGCTGGTATTAAAACCTATTTTTACACTTTCATACTGTTTTGACCCCAGTCTGGAGGTTAACTATTTGCCCATAGCTGGGACCCTAACAGCTGCTACCACCCCGGATGAGGGTGGACCTGAGAACACCAGCAATTAAGAGGTGGTGCCACGCTCCTCAAAACCTCCTGATCAGAGGCCTTGCTGTTGGACGTAGTTTATCGTCATACCCAGGACGCGGTTGTAGTTTTATCGTCATACCTAGGACGCGGATGTAGTTTATCGTCATACCCAGACAGTAGCATTGAGAGATGCTATGTCTGAATTTCTAGGACGAATAGCTATCATTATTTACATTCGGACTAATATCGTTATCTTTGTTGTTATTATCACAATATCTCGATTGTTGGGCCTTTCAGATGTTTGTTGATCCGAGTAACGATCACGGAATTTCAAACTGAACTCTTTTGTTTAATTCAGCTGTCCACATCCCGCGATATCACGTTCATTTTTTTTTTTTACTCCAGCTCTGTTAGCAGGTCTCGTTGGTGCAACATGAGACTATAAGGCAGAAGACTAAAGTGTTGGTAGCTCAGTAATTATTGGTGCATTCCTGAGGCTGCGTAGTACATATTCAGAACCGATGGAAGCAGTACGTACAAAAACTGAGAATTACTAAAATAAAACGCGGCGAGATATCCCCGGGAAGAAGAAGAATCTACCCCCCGTAAAGGGTTTAGTTTGAAACTGGAGATTAGCAGAATCGAAAGGTACTTAAAGATGGCCGTGATAATACCAACAAAGATGAGGATATTAGTTCGGATGTGAATAACGTAGGCAGTATTAGAATCGCTTAGCTTAAAAAACAAAACAGCATTCTAAAAGATCGCTTTTGATTTTATAGTCACTGCTGTCATATTAGTAAACATTCTTTTTTCAAATTTCAACAAAATTGGCGTACTTTATTTTTTGTTTATTGAATCCAACATCGAAAGAAAGTAATCACCATTTTCGGTCTATGATCTTTTATATGGAGAAAGATATAAATCCTCAATTACAACGAATGAATTTTCCCTCAGGGACTCCTTGCCTTGAGCGCCTATTTGGGCTTCAACTCAACCCAGACCTCATTTGAAACTCGGAAATACGACCCTTCGCTATACATGCCGTAATATCCAAGCCACTATTTATTACTCCACCGTGCCTCTCCGATATTAACGAGTGATATAAATTCTTCAGTTCTCGTTTTGCGCTTGATCGTCTGACTCTTATTCTAGATTTTTTACTGCATGAGATAACACAAGGAAAATACCCAAACGGAGAGTTTACGGTGATTTGCAAAATTTAGCTATGCCGGCTGCTTTCATAAGTTAAGTAATTAAATCCAACACAGCCGTATTTTTCTGCACGATTGGCTGTTTAAACACAACAAAAAGAGATCACTGTCCAAGCGAGACTAACGGCTGGTTTTCAACCAAACAATTTAATGCTGTGTATGTCCAGGAATTAGAATGAAAAAAAAAACAGTAGTTCCTTCAAACAGATACTGCTTCTCAGACAAACGAGAAACAGTAATCGGCGAAAAGCATCCAGAAATAGTTGAGAAAAGAGATGCAATAACCTATAAGGATAACGCTAGGTGGCGTCTTTTTTTTAAGGCAAACTGGCTAAAATTGTTGGACCTGTCTGGCAATTTTTTATTCATTCATCCTATTCAACAGATATTACATCGATCAGCATTGATATTATTCATTCCTGAATTCTCTTTAAATTTTGAATCATTGCAAAATATATCTAGAGCTATTCTTTTCTCAGAAAGATTTTACCAAACAAATTCTGAGATTGCCTTAAAAATAAGACGAGTGTGGAATGAAACAGTAAATATGTTTGCTAATATAATTTTTTTAAAAAAGACGTAGAAATAGATCCGGTTTACACTAGATTAAAAATGGCAGACACAAGTCCCGTTTACACGAGGGTCAAAAGAGTAGACATAGGTCTGTTTTACACCAAATTCACAAAGGTGCTCCAGTTTACACAAGGTTGGAAAAGGTAGAATTATGTTCACTTTACACTCGTGTCAAAAAGGTAATCATAGCTCAGGTCGCACGAGATTCAAAATGGTAGATATAGTTCAGGCTTAAAGTAAAAAAGGGTTTGACACCGATGTCAAAAGCAGCTAGAGATCCGGTTTACATTACATTAAAAGCAAATGTCGCTTTTCATCAGAACCAAAACGTGAGACATTGATCGAGTTTATAACAACTCAGAAGGTGGCTTCCTTCAAGGTTTGCAATGGGCGTACTATATGCCCCGCCAACAGGGTATAAAATCGTTGGATTAAGTATAGTGA
Source organism: Acanthosepion esculentum (assembly GCA_964036315.1). Classification (NCBI taxonomy): domain Eukaryota; kingdom Metazoa; phylum Mollusca; class Cephalopoda; order Sepiida; family Sepiidae; genus Acanthosepion; species Acanthosepion esculentum. The sequence goes on along the minus strand of OZ038492.1, from coordinate 73,539,289 downwards.
AAAGAAGGAGATTATGTAAAAGCTAAATCTATGTGTGTAAAATGAATTCTTTTCATTATAGACTACTAAGAACTTATTGATTTATTTGCATACATATTCTTAATAAAGAGGCATTTCCACGATATTCAAGATTTTACTATCCAGAGTCAAAAAAAAAGTACATTCGTACTACACAAAAACACATCTTGCTTATAAATAGAAGCTTTCTTTTTACACAGTAAATTCTTCTTATCAGCGGCCGATATACTCCCAGGCCATCAAATTATTTCTGAAAACGCGATTCTACGTTATTTCCTCTATATATTTCCGCTATGAAGAGGGGCAAAAAATGTCTCAGCCTGTCTAACTTCCCAAAATCTAACCAAGTAGCCAAACATTTGAATATTTTTAATAGATTTTTGGTCGGTTGCTGAACTTTTCAACACCTCGATGTACCTACGATAAAGTTTAATTTATACATTAGACGGATTCAGAAATAAAATGCAATCAAAATAGATTATTATATACTTTTCTTTTCGAGTTATCATACTAATATTTGTTATTATAATGACGTTTCGACCATTTTGCCCACCCCGGGTCTTTTTCATTATATGCATTGGAATTTTTACATGAGGAATTATGCTTATTACATGCTGTTCTATTCAGATCAGCATGCTTATCTTGGTTGTTATACTCACAACGTTTGGGACTTTTTCAGTTATCTGTCTTTATAGGTATAAAACCAAATATGAACATGATGGTCCGAATAGCAAAGCTGGGAAGTCCTCATCTCAAAAGTTCTAATAAAAGTAATCGTAATAATTTTTTTAAAAAACATCTGACAATAAACTGCAAGCAAAGTTATATGGCGGATACACAAAAAAAAAACGTTCTTAACACTTTTTTTCTGACAAAAATCTGTAAACTTTTCACTTTCTTTTGGTATGTTCAAATTACTAATATCAGTTCTCTTGTGCTTTTGAATACTTATCTATCAATGGCGATATAGGGAGGGCTATAAACCGGCTACGTTTCTGCTGGAACTGAGAATAAAATAAAATCTGTTCTCTCAGCTTCAATCTATGACAATGCAATTGAACTGGGCTTCATCATATGCCTAAAATTATCGCTGCACTTATTGTATTAAATAAATCAGAAAATGCCAGTTTCCGAGCCTCTTTTTCCGAAACATTAGCTTCTAAAACCTTATGTTTTAGAACCCTTGTTATTAAATAAGGTTTATTATTTATTTCCTGATCTGACCACAGATAATTAAAAATTTAACTGACCGCGGAAACTGATTTTTTTTTTTTTTTTAATTGACTGCAGACTTGAATTGATGTGGATAACTGATATTTTTTTTAATTGCCCGCGGGTAACTGATTCATTATTTATTTCATGAATTGACTGTGGATGACTGAAAATGTAAATGCGAACCCGCAGATTAAGGATTCTAATGCAACAGTTTTAATCGGGTCAATGATTAGTGATTACGTCATACTAATAATCAACCAATGAATCAAGTTCTTGTAAAACACAAAGAATATATGCTCGGGCGAGAAGCTTCTGATTGGTTAATATATCTGAATAGAGTTATTTTTATGCTCCCACTAGCCCAGGTGAATTATGATCGCGAAATTATTTGGCTTCTCTTGTTACTTTCCGAATCATCAATTAATAATAGCACATTATCTCCTCTCAGGGTTTGTATCTTTGTGCTAACTTTACATTGTTAGGGCTTCATTTTTGACATTCTTTCTCCGCAAGAGAAATATTTTCTAATATTCATTCTTTTATTCCTAATTTTACTCGATCTTATTGCTTCTTTTTGTTTTATCGACAGAAATATAGTAAAACTGACCATAGACGCTAATAGTGAAAATGATGCGTTCGTTTTTTAATTCAAGCTTTTCCAACAGATTTCTACTGCAATTAAAAAAAAATAACGACAAAATATCCATTTTTCTTCTTATTTTAAGGTGACGTGTCCCTTCACGACGTGAGCAATCATGGTTCCCTGTCCTTTGCATAAGTTAATAATCATGGTTCCCTGTCCTTTGCATAACTTAATAATCATGGCTCCCTGTCCTTTGCATAACTTAATAATCATGGTTCCCTGTCCTTTGCATAACTTAATAATCATGGTTCCCTGTCCTTTGCAAAACTTAATAATCATGGTTCCCTGTCCTTTGCATAACTTAATAATCATGGTTCCCTGTCCTTTGCATAACTTAATAATCATGGTTCCCTGGCCTTTGCATAACTTAATAAACATGGTTCCCTGTCCTTTGCATCACTTAATAATATTTTACAATCTCTCTCACTACATGTTCTGCTATCTGTTTGCACAAGCTTTTTGGGTTGGTTTCCGTCTATTTCCCTCTTGCCTTCAATAAGACCTATGAGTGTCAAATTCTCCAAGCTCATAATTCCTCATTATATGTCCCAGAAATTTGAACTGTCTCTTTCTTTACGTTTTTTGTTTGTTTCCGTTTATCTTAAATCTTCGTTACTCAAATGCCACGTCAATGGTATCGTTTTATAGAACCTCATTTCTGTTTTCTCAAGTCTTCTCTTCATTCATGAGGAAATTATCGAGTATTCACTGCAGTATAAATTGTCGAGCATTCATTGCAGTATGAATTGATGAATATCACATTGTAGTTCATCATTCTTTTTCTTTCTTTTTTTTTGTTTGCTATCAATACTTTTTATCATTACTTTTTATCATTTATCATTTTTTTTTTTTTTGCTTCTTTTTACTTATTTACTTTCGGCAAGAAGTGTTTTTTTAAGAGAATTTACATGTAGTAAAATATTAAATTGTTATTTGTATCGTTATTTACTAGTCACGGAGTGTGTTTTAGTCATTTAACCGTAAGCAAGGTGATAATGCCACTAAGTCACAGGTGCTTACAGAGAGTGAAAGAGAATGAGAATGTGGCTATCCCCTACCGGCCCGACTGATTCGGTAAACAAGTAATCGACCCCACGTTGTGTTTCATTATATATTTTTAAGATAGTTTGTCGGTGTTGGCCGAAGCTACTAGGGTCGGTGTATGCTCACAATAGGATGAAGTCGGGGAAAGATTCACTTGGACACACCAAAGATAACAACAATCAGTGTTTACGGGAAGAATCCATTTTTACTTTTTCAACAACTGTTCCAGTGGGGTGGTGGTCCATATAATAATGTGGCTCGACGTGGTATTCGACAGCATGACGACACAAAGAACATCCCCTCTTCTCACAAGTTTTCTATTATATATATATATATGTGTGTGTGTGTGTGTGTGTGTGTGTGTGTGTGTGTGTGGCCGTAGTACCTAAACAATGGAACATTTTATCTTTGTACCCTCTGCATACATGTAGATTGAAATAGACAACAGTATTATTTACCCAACTTAATTCAAATTAAGTAGGTGACCTAATGACAATAGTGATACTTATATTTTATTTCAATTGAGTAGGTGACCTCAATTCCTTCAGACAATAAGTCATATCCCAGCCAGCCAAACAGTGTTACAAGTAGACTTTAGTGAGGAGAAGCGAGTAAAATTAAATAAAGGAACGGAAGATGACGATTGACGTTACATTTAAATGTTTGAAGATTCTAGTTGACAGAGAATCAAGAGATTGGAAGAGAATTCCACAGGTGAGGAATGCGAGAAAAAAACTGTAAGAATAGAAGTGACGACGGTTATATCTAGCTAGTTCAACAGTAAAACTGCGAGAACTAATTACCAATCTTACGCTTAAATTCATGTCGTCCAGGCAGTAAGGTGAAAAGGGTCATTAAAGCATTTGCTATGAAATTATTTATAGAAAATACAGAGTGAAGCCACGTCACGCCGGCGAGAAATTGACTGGAACCGAGATATCATTTTACAACTATTTGACAAAATAAGAAAAGATTTACATACATAAAAGTAAAAACATAAAATTTTCCTTGATAATGGCTAACATTTTAGCCCAAATCACTACGATATACAAAACATTCGAATAATATTTCGAAGTTTAGACCGGTTCATGATGAAACATAATGGACATTCTTTGTTTGTCATATTTAAAAATATATGATTTTAATAATGATTTGCTGCGCCAATACACATATATATATATATATATATATATATATATATATATATATATATATATATATATATATATATATATATATATATATATATTTGTGTATTTAGGCCGCAATCCTTCTTTCATGCACATTGCATTAAAAACGACTGACAAGGTGCTTTTATTTAGTTTTTTATATAATTTCTCGTGCGATCTAATAATGTTTTGCTTTTCAGAGGATAAATTATATAAAAACTGTCCGAATGTTCTTTTTTTCGGCTATACATTTAGCCATTTTCAAGGATTATATTTCAACTGTTAGAATTAGAAAAAGTTTGTTATATGTATGTTTTATAAAATGTTTCATTTTTTTGTTTCAAAACACGGTCAAGATATTATGTCCATGTTCAAAGTTAATATTATTAAGTGTTGGTTTGTTTGTTTTTATTAATAAGGCTTCCATTATTTTAGCCTTATTTTGCATGTGGATGATGCTATTATAATTAGTGTTGTCGACAAGTATGTTCCGAATAGTGTCCGGTAGGTCTCCATGAATATTTAAATGAGATCTAATTGAGCTCTTGTCGGAAAGGTGTAGAGTTAGTCTGCGTGTTAAACAATTTGTAGTGTGGCCTATATAATTATTTACGAAAGTTGATTCTTGAGGAATACAATTCCTTAATGGGCATTTGAATATATATATATATATATGTATATATATATATATGTATATATATATATATATATATACATATATATATATATATATATATATATATATATATATATATATATATATATATATATATATATATATATATATATATGTATATACTAAAGTGAGTTGCTATGTTTAGCCTGTGAGAATTTAATTACAAGACCGAATCTCAGGTACTGTGTTGATAGAAGTTGTAATCATTACTTAACAATTCTACGCAGGATGAAATGATTTGATTTGTTTTAAGATGGAAGAAATGATTTTTCCCAATATATTTATTTCCTTTAAATAGTTGAATACAATCGATAAGGATAATGAGGGGCATCTGAACAAAATTAGATTTCCCATTCGAGGACTACTGGCCATATTCCTGCTGATGTGTTTTTATGTTTTTTCCTAGTTGTTATCCTTAATATTTATTTATCGGAAATAACTCAAGGCCTTTTCAAATTCTTTTTTTTTCTGCGTTCTATCTTCGGAGAGCGTGCATCAACGATGACGCAATGTTCGTAAAAAGGGGGAAAATTCCTTAACATGTTTACTATTATTCCATTACCAGTTTTCCTCCATCTTTTTTTGCATTTTATGTTCTTTACTTTCTTTTACGTATTTGATTTTTAGTTATTCATTTACTCGATTTTATTCGTCTTATTATTGTTGCTTTTTAAATGAAGTATTTACGCTATTTATGTTCACCAAGACTGACACAAGACTTAGGTATGACACAAAACCGCACCACAATAATTATATTATTACTCTCGTACAGTAATTTTGAAGAATATCGCGCCAAAAATGTCCAAGCGTCAGAATTTTGTGAAAATCTGCTTGGCCCGACCGAGAAGATTTCAGTATCCATTGACGCGCGCGCACACACACACACACACACACACGCGCGCGCTCACACATACATAAATATATATATATATATATATATGACAAAAGTTTACTTCTGACGCGTATCGTCGTTCAGGAATTAATCAGACTATTTCGATGAAGTCCTGAAGAACAAAACACGTCAGAAGTAAACTTTCACAAGTAAATGCGACATAAGTATACGCTTTTACCATTTTTACCCAATACTCTTCTTGATGTATAAAAATATACATCGTTATCTCATATATTCATATATATATATATATATATATATATATATATATATATATGCATATATGTATATATATATATATATATATATATATATATGTATATATATATATATATATATATATATATATATATATATATATATATATATATAAAGACATTTATATTATGTTTAACGTTCTTTTTATAGATACAAGTATTTAAGCAAATGCATTTGCTTAAATACTTGTATTTATAAAAAGAACGTTAAACATAATATAAATGTCTTTAAATAAATTGTCGGACTATGTCCAATTCAAAAAAAAAATATATATATATAGATAGATAGATAGATAGGTAGGTAGATAGATAGATAGATATATGGTGATTGAAATGTAACTCCTCATTTTATAATACTTGTAATTTATTCATTAGTTATAATTTTTAGAAGTAATGGATATGAGAGGTAGAAATCGTTTGACATGAGGTTTTATTTAAAATTCGATATGGGCACCAGATTTCTTTACTAGCTTTTCGAGCTACCCAGGAATAGCATCAACAGCATTCAACAGGAACTGTTGTGACATGGAAGACATTACTTCTTGTATTCGCCCTTCAAGTTCTTCTAAAGTCTTGGTTTGGTATGGCAAACTCGCAGCCTTTTAACACCACCGAAAGTCACAGGGTGTTAAGTCAAAACTCCTGGTTTGCCATTCATACATAAAACAGGGAATATCTTCCAATAACCCGGTATATATATATATATATATATATATATATATATATATATATATATATATATATATATATATATATATATATATATATATATATATATATATATATATAAAGACATTTTAATGTCTTTAAGTAATTGTCGGGCTTTGTCAATTTCATTTTGTGTGACGTCATTTGTTTACATTTGATACGCCATGAGCAGTTATGAACGTACGTGAAAGATTCATGGAAGATTGAAGTTTATAAGCAGTAAATTCGGCTTTGCCAACCGAACGATCCTCAGTGGCCGAATCGGTTAAAAGGCACGTCAGGCTATATGACGATTCCGTATAGGATACAGGTTCGAATCCTGTCGGAGAACGAATATTTTCTATGAAAATTTCTCGGACATTCAGGCCGGTAAATGTTATTTAATACTGTTTATTATAAACAGAGCATTTACTTAAATACTTGTATCTATAATATATATATATATAATTCAGCGAGTCTAGAAGAGCGGGCTCTATAGCCTTGGATGACAACCGGTAAAGAAGAAGACACTATTGACTAATGAAATGGTAAAAGTTTAAACAAGTTTTTGCAATCATCCTAATTAAATCCAATATATTAATTTGCTTGGAATAGTCTAATAGTACGTTTAAGGAATGTCTTCAGAAATACGTTTTATATAACTTTGCAGTTATATTTAACCTATACTCCACTATTTTGACTTTAAAGCTTACCAAGCGAAGCTTAGTTGATAAATAGACGTTTATCGTAGGGAAATTGTTAACAAGCTAGTTTCCCAGTTCATCGCCATTGAGTTTGATAATCACTTCTTGTCTGCTAGTTTTCATGCAGAGAATTAATGGTGAACATCTATTTCAATACTGATGCATTTTTCAGAACAAATTTAATTGGAACAAAACGTTTTAACTCACATCACCAAAAGCGTGTAATAAACTTGTCGAAAGTTAAACTACTAAAATATACTTAATTTAGATAGACCCATTACAAATAACTGTTTTTTTTTATTTTCCAGTTTATTGTATTATTTTCTCCACCATGATTAAATTTGTTATTCATGGCGTATGTTGCTCGACACACTGTTTTTGTCATAAGTATTTATATAACAAGGCACGGTGGAGTAATGGATAGTGGCTCTGATTTAGGAATCGGAGAGTCGAGTCGGATCAATTACATTCACTTACGTGCTAATACCCTTTGGAAAGGTATGAATCTTCTTTTTCTCCCCCAGCAGAACAGACTGGGTTCTATAGCCTTGGATGGCAACTATTCTAGGAGCATGAAAGCTCTGAATTCAAAGCCGGCTTGGAGAGGGTTGGGCCCCGTCAGTCTATCATGCCCAAGAAACACAACTTCTACTGCGACTGCAGTACATGTGATGCCCGCATGATCCTGATGAGTCACGAGATTCGTGATCGTGTGTGTTCCTTTTTACACTTCTACTGTGTAAGTTCTACTGTAGACAGTACAAAAGTTTCTGGCATATGCCATATTAAGTTCCAAATACGGCCAATACACTTTAATGGTGTTCATAATTAACGTTATTTAGGGTCATCTTGTTTTATAATAACCACTTTTAAAAGTTTTTTATAGTGTAAGGTACATATCTCATTCGTTTTCACGGCGTGTATGTTGCGTATTAAGGCTATTACGATTCCCCGCGGATTTAAATGTATCTGTGTCGTGCTCTGATCCAGTAAATAAAATGCAAGACAGTTAGTCTGGGAGAAAAAAAACTTCATGCCTTGTGGGTATCTTTATGCGAAAAGATGTCTTAGGACTAATTCCTAAACAAATCCGGATTTTGAAACTCTCTGACGATTGGAGCAGCGCCAGTACCAAATTGTTTTAGATTCTACCAACAACGCCAAGAATTTGGGTTTTGAAACATGTGCGGTCTAAGATATCCGTAGCTGTTTCTCAGGATCGTAGTGCTCTGTGCTACACAAACGTCTCCTAAGAGGAACGGGTGCCCATGCGGTCGACACAGCGATAGATTGTATAAATGGATGGTAGAACATGAACAGACAGAGATAGTAAAAGATCAAATGTTGCTTAGTGCTACAATAGATAGGATGTTGTGGAGAGCCATAAAAGGACACGGCATATTATAAAAGAATAGTTTTGTTGTGTCCCAGACACCAGTGTGTGTAATTCGCTTAAGTCAATTAGCCAAAATCATTGCATCTTTTATCACTACCTACTTTTGAAAGCAGTAGTTGTTAAAACCTACCATAAACAGATAGATAGATAGATAGATAGATAGATAGATAGATAGATAGATAGATAGATAGATAGATAGATAGGGAGACGACTGAGATAGATAGATAGATAGATAGATAGATAGATAGATAGATAGATAGATAGATAGATAGATAGATAGATAGGGAGACGACTGAGATAGATAGATAGATAGATAGATAGATAGATAGATAGATAGATAGATAGATAGATAGATAGGGAGACGACTGAGATAGATAGATAGATAGATAGATAGATAGATAGATAGATAGATAGATAGATAGATAGGGAGACGACTAAGATAGATAGATAGATAGATAGATAGATAGATAGATAGATAGATAGATAGATAGATAGATACCTGTACGCGTAATGATATAATCATAATCCTACTGAGGCACATGTTAAGCGAATTTTCTTTCGTTATGCAAAAGTGGATTTGTCTGTTTGCTAATTTATTTATGCTGTAACTACTTACCACTCATATATCAAGCAATAGAAGGAGACTCATGCGAAGAAAAAAAAATCGATTTCTTGTGAAAAATATTCCCGATGGAGAATTGGTTGTGATTTCTGCAGACCAGTCTATTTAAAGACAAAGGCATGAATCTTTGTCTGCTTTGATTATATCAGGATTTGTTTTCATCTGAAATGAAACATCAAAGATGCAGGCTTCAACAATGACCAGAAGTTCAACAGGCTTATAAAGAGTTAAAAGAAAAGCAACTGAACCAACCGGCTATATTCACTCACACACACACACACACATATATATATATATATATATACATATATATATATATATTTAATCGTATCACCCCAAGCAAGGCCGGAGGCCACTATCACGCAAGGGGTTAAAGAAGGGTTGGAGGAAGAGCAGATAGGAGTGGCAAGGGAGGGGATGTGGTGAAAGAGAAAGACAGTGGGTCGATCAAGGCAAGGGGTCCACAGAAGATCCGGAGCGAGAGCAGATAGGAATGAAAAATGAAAGGATGTGGAGAAGGGAAGTGGATAGATCAAAGCAACTGGAGATGTCGATTGACGCTACACTTAAACCGTTAGAGATTGTATTTGTCAGGTAAACAGTAGTAGGGAAGGGAGTTCCATAGGCGAGATGTGCGAGACATGAAGCTATTGAAGTAGAAGAGACGTCTACATCTAACTGTTTCCACGGTGTAGGGGTGGGAGCGGGATACCAGCCTCGTGGGGCGTTTAAATTCACGAGTATATATATATATATATATATACATATACATATATATATATATATATATATATATATATATATATATATATATATATATATATATAAATATATAATGATAATAAAAAGTCCGAGACTTTAATTATCCATTTCGATAATAGTTTATTTCGTGAACACCAAGGTGTTCAACTCATCAGACAGAAACCTCCTCCGTAAATTGAGGAAATACACCGGACGGACACATTAGATTTTTCGTGGTTAGGGAAGGTGAGAAAGAGAATGGATGGATAAAGAATTAGTGGATGGTAGTAGTCGGTTAACCCAGACGAGAATTTATTGTATAATTTTGAGATTAAAGTGGTCAGTATCAAGGCTAGACCGTATGTAAATATAAATATAAAAGTGAACATTAAAGTCATACAACCAGAGACGGCAGTGTCATGCTAAACGCAATCGTCAGGCCATGCCAGTATATATATATATATATATATATATATATATATATATATATATATATATATATATAGTTTACGAAAAACTAGGTAATACGTATGGGTAGACACAAGGAGGTTAAAAACCAGAGAGCTCAATGTAATTCAGAGCTAATATATATATATATATAAATGTAAAATTTCACATATAACTAAAATATATCTGTAAAAAGACAATATGAATAACGACAGAAGAAATATTTAGCTTAGCCGACGCATTTCGTCCTCTGATTGACTTTATCAATGCAAATGCAAGGATTTTATTTAGCAACAAGTATTTACAATCAAAAGTAATAATGTTAGTTTTTCCAAATTCATAATTCCCCTTGACTTTTCAGTTAACCAGATGAATATTTGTCCCTTAAATGTAAAAATTTTGAAAAACATTTTTACTTTTGGTTAAAAATTACTTGTTGCAAAATAAAATCCTTACATGCGTATTCTTTAAAATTTGTCATATTTATATGCAACGAAGCCTCGATATTGGGGATAGATCGTCTATGAAAATAGTGTGGACAGAGGAATCAACATTGCATGGTTACTGTAAGTTTCACAACTAGATACGATCTTCAGACCAAGAAGCGAGAAATTGACAGTCACCAAGCAATATTGACTTTATGGGTACTACATATATATTTTTTCTACACACACACACACACATATATATATATATATATATATATATATATATATATATATATATATATATATATATCGTATTCGAGGATAACCGTATACTAGGACAGCTAACCAATCCTTATGGCAGATGCCTACTCTGTGGCTTATACTGCAACTATGCTGAACAGACCTTAGTTACAGTTTTGAGGTATCTAGGGTGATCAACATTGAGAACAAGGCCAGCACGTTCAAACCCTCAGTCACGATGACTTGTGACTTCGTACAAGCACAGCTATCGACGGCCCCCAAGGGTTCTGTCTACCCAGTTTCACTCACAAGTCTTGGTTCAATCCGTATATATATATATATATATATATATATATATACGTTTCAGGTGTCTGTTTTTTAATTTTAAGTTTAGGTCAGCGAATCGGTAGAGATTTATGCATCTGAAAATAATTCATATTTATCTGTATCTCACTTACTTAAACCGTTATTTAACTCCTCTCTTTAAAACTTCTCTCTGTTAAATTTTAATCCCCACCTTCGCCTTTAGGCCTTTCCTGTTCTGCTTTCTTCTGTTACACTTCTCTCTAGAGCTTTCATACATCTCCCTCTCACACTTGTTTCCCATTCTCACATATACACTCTCACTAAAATTTTGTTTTTTATACCCGGAGTTATATTTTCCGAAAGTTCATACACATAAATAAAAAATAGATATTTAATTAAATATATAAAAAAGAAAAAAGATAAATCGTCCTTGATAATGGCTAAAAGAACAGCCGAACGCGCTCGGATATGCAGGACAGTTTTTACAAAGTCTGTGTCCAGAAAAGAAAACACTTGTACGAACACAAGAAAAATTAAATAAAAAGCTTATTGTCAATTGATTTCTGTAGAAGTACAGAATGTTATTATGAAGTACGTTGGAATAACCACGAAAGAAGTCTTGAATAAAATAAAATCTAAAAGCTGTAGCTGCAAATTTAAACATATGTATATATCTGGGAAGTGTTTTAACAGATGGCGGTTCTTGGGACTATTGTTGATAGCTCCTTAGGCTCACCCAGGTTTTCTTCCGCTGCACATTGTTAGAAAGTATTTACATTTCATTGCTCATCACAGTATCTGTTAAAACAGAACTGGTAAATACGATCCAGTTGTTGTTTGGAGTTTCATTGGTGTGGAAGCCACACATCAAAGTGACTAACATAATCAATACTGTTTAGATTAATTTCAAGACGTGTTGGATATTATGAGTATATTGAATATATTCTGCGTTGTATAATGTTGATTATCTTCAAGTATTCTCTTGATTTAATCACTGAATTTTTCTTGTTCTACCCGACCGTGAAGCATAACACGGTCGGCGATAAATCTTTACTTTTGATATTTACAATATTTTCATCATATACTGCCGTTCTACGTTCCTTAAATTAAAAACAAATTTAATGTCAAAAATATCGATTATTTTCTTTGATGGATTACACCACTTATCTGATAAAGAATTTCTGCTAACGACCGCTAGGTGGCATTGCTAAAGGCGCATATAGAGAAAAGGACGTAAGTCTCTCAAACACTATTTTTCTGTCTCTTCTTTCTCTTTACCCACAGGATACCGCAGAGAAAAGACATATATCGTTTCCTCCTTAGGAAGATTCCAGCGAATGTCGTATTGAACACAACACAGGCAAGAAGTAGCATGCAGTCTCTTAAGTTTACTTGACTATAGTTTTATCTAACAATTCTACCAAATCAACAAAAAAAAATATTTTTAAGTGTAAGTTACTCAGAACTATTTCTATGAATTTTGGATACACGTATGTGTGAAAATGAACATCTCTGCACACTCACCTTTTCTCCTCTTGTATTCTCTCCATTTATTTTACGCAATCAGTTTTAAAGTAAATTTTACTGACCCTTGATACTTTGCTTCAGTTTTGGAAATCATCTTTCACTATTTCAAAGCGTCTTCGGACTTCCGTGGCACATTTTTTTTGTTATCTTTTAAAACAATTCCCCATTAGTTAATTATTTAACTATAATATATCTGTCTTTAAATAAACTACAGAGAGTTCATAAGCCGTAGAAAAAGCCTGGTTGGTTCGTTGTTTCGTTTTGAAAGCCTGGTAGGGAAACCGGTTTCATCACCTATGACCCGACAGGTAGGACTATATTACATGTTATTATTTGTACTCTTAAAGTGGCCTGATGACCGCAAAAAATAAAAACAATAGAAAACAATTACATATTTTGATCCAAGGTTGTTTTATGAATAGTTACATTTTTTTTCCGTTTTTTAACTGATCTACAAGTTATACGTGTTCACGAGTAATGATGTAATTAAATATCACCTATTGTTGGCCATATTGGTTAGGTGGTCGGAGAGTTAAGAGTTAATTTTTGTCTACAGACCAGTCCCCTTCGGAAAGTTTATGTCAGGTTATGCTGGGGTCCCTATTTCAAATCTGATAGTAGCGGTCGCCGTCTAGTTGCTCTAAAGCTATTTTATGGCCTTACGGCAAGTCGTTAAGTGTCGAGAGGATTCTGTTTCATTATTATCTGTCTATTAATCTCTTTATTTATTTGTTTATTCAAATGGCTATTTCTTATACAAACGTGCTGAAATGGATTACAATTTGTTTTTTGACAACTCCACAAAGGGTTTTTCTATTTAATGATTAAGCTTTTATTAAACTATAGAATGTATTTGTTTATATGTTGTTGTTGTTTTTTTTTTGTTTTTTTTTGTTATAAATCATTCCACACGAGCAAGGTGATAATGCCACTAGGACGCATGGGATTCCAAGAAGTGAAGAAGGTGAAGACTTTAGTGAGAAGTGAGGAAAAGGGCGATATAGGACAGGAAGAAAGGAGATGATGCTGGACGTTGCATTTAAACGTTTGAGGATTGTAGGTGACAGGGAAACAACAGAGAGCGAAAGAGACAGAAGAGGAAGGGTGGACATAGGAATCAATACTTCGTGATAACAGTCGGTTTCATCTGAGATCTTCAGATCAAGACTTATACAGAAGATTGTAGTAAAGCATGAAATTAACAGTCACCATGCAGTGTTGATTCCTATATCTACATTGTCGATATCTATAAACGCTCTATCTCATATATATATATATATATATATATATATATATATATATATATATATATATATACATATATATGTACATATATATATACATATATATATATATACATATATATATATACATATATATATATATATATGTATATATATACATATATATATATACATATATATGTACATATATATATACATATATATATATATATATACATATATATATACATATATATATATATATACATATATATATATACATATATATATATATATATATATATATATATATATATATATATATATATATATATATGAAGAAATATAGTTCTAAGGTGTGCTATATTTATGGGATAAAGTGCACAATATCAGAGATAGAGCGTATGTAAATATAAATCTAAAAGTGAACATTGACGTCAGCGCTCAGAGGCGACAGGCTGTTTCATGCTAGACGAAATCATCAGGTCTTACGATTGCGTCTAGCATGAAACAGCCTGTCGCCTCTGAGTGTTGACTTCAGTGTTCACTTTTTTATATATATATATATATATATATATATATATATATATATATATAATCATTTCACCTCGAGCAAGGTGATAATGCCACTAGGATGCAGGGGTTACAGGAAGTGAAAGAGAAGGTGAAGACTTTAGTGAGAAGAAGTCTAGGAAAGGACGATAAAGGAAAAAAAGGAGATGGTGATTGACGTTGCATTTAAATATTTGAAGATTGTAGGTGACAGAGAAGCAAGAAAACGGAAGGCATTTCCACAGGTCAGAAGTGCGAGAAACGTAACTGTATGAATAGAAGTGTCGGCTTTCATCTAGCTACTAAAACTGCGAGACCTAGTTACCATCATTGAGCCGAACAGCCAGCAGCTGTTCAGAACTGATCTGATAGGGAAAATAGACGAACAGATCAAATAATATATGCCGGAGACAGAAAATAACGCGAAAGTATTATTTCACCTGTTTGAATAGAAATTATCTTTGAGCCATTTACCTGCATGTCTGTGGATTGCCTTTATCTACAAACTAATTTCGCTATGGTCATATGAAAATATTTATTTAGACGACAGTTTATCTAAACGAAAGACATGATCCTGAAAAGTATACACGTATTTATTCAATCCCCCGAGCTAACATTTCGTGAGGCGCATCCACTGTATGACAAAAGAGGCTAAACAGTAATATTGTTTAACGTATTCTTGCACAGGATAAACATAAAGCAATTCTGGGTAAGAAATGGCAACTCTCTAAATGTAATTCCGTTACATCTCTCAACCACGTAGACGAACACAGCTGGAAAGCGAGTGTTAAGAATAGTTAAAGAGAGAGGAAAGTATAAAGTTATTTAATATCATCGGAAAATAGCTTCTCAAACGCTTTGGTGCGTTTAATCCCTGCGATTCTTCCACCTTTTTTCAAAACTGTCTGTAAAGTGTCCTTTCAAGCTCGCTTTCTTCTCATGCACAGCGCTTCAAAAGAATCTCTAGCTTTGGGTAAAACCTGATGCCAAATATGTACTGTAAACGCATCGACTTGTCTTGGGCCGTCGAAAAATCCAACTTGAAACATTTGTCTGTCAATTAAACTGTCTGCCTGACGATCAAGTTCTTCTTTTAGAAACCTTTTCTCGCTTTTGTTTGTTGAACATCAGCTTTGTATTGCACCCGTGTACTTTATGAATGGTGTCGAACTTAGTTACAAATGGCTGACTTTTTTATTTATTTATTTTTTTATCTTCAGATCAGGGAATTGTGTGATATTTTTAATCAAGATAATTGCCATGTATTGATTTTTGCTCGGGTTGGCTGGCTCCATTGTTCATTGAACTAATAATTAATTGTAGATCAATTGTTAATATTTTCTCGTCACCAAAATGATTTTCTAATCATTGAATTACGTCGGCTATAAAATTCATTCGGCAAACGGAGTTCCCTTTCTTATTTATACATAGTGACTACTGACAAAAGTTGATACCTGAGCGTGTCTTTAACACGAGTACCGTAACCTATTAAGGTCGCAAGGACCGCAAGGAAAGTTGGCTCCCTGTGCCGGGCCAGGAAATTTTTCTCCCCGGAATCGATCCTTCAAATCTACAAATCAACCATTCGCCCTTGCATAGAGTATTGCTGCTATATATGGTCTGGAGCCCCTTCTGCTTGCCTCGCAGTTCTTGATAAGATCCAGAAACGGGTATGCAATGTAATTGGCCCTGATCTGTCATCTCGTCTGCAGTCGCTCTCTCACAGACGCGCCGTCGCCTCGCTCTGTCTTTTTTACAAATACTTTCATGGTAATTGCTCCGATGAGCTGCTTTCGCTGGTTCCCAGGCTTCATGAATTCAAGCGTCCTACGAGGCTGGCATACCGCTCCCACCCTTTCACTGTTGAAACTGTTAAATGTAGACGTCTATTCTACTCCAATAGCTTCATGTCTCGCACCTCTCGCCTGTGGTACTCCCTTCCTTATTCCTGTTTCCCTGAGAACTATAATCTCCACCTATTAAAATGTAACGTCAATCGACATCTCCAGTTGCCTTAATCTATCCACTATCATTCTCCACATCCTTTCCTCTTTCACTCCTATCTGCTGTCGCTCCAAATCTTCTGTAACCCCTTGCCTTGATCTATCCACTATCCTTCTCCACATCCTTTCCTCTAACACTCCTATCTGCTCTCGTTCCAAATCTTCTTTAACCCCTTGCGTGCTAGTAGCTTCCAGCCTTGCTTGGGGTGAAAAGCTTAAAAAAAAAGATATCCTGACGGATCCCACTCCTCTTCAGGCTGGTTTCGAATTCATTGTTGTCCTTCTCCGAGACTTATTGACCTTCTCCGAAACTGATTGACCTTCTCCCTATAAGCTTGAGAACTCAGTTTCTTCTGCTATTTTTACAATAGCTTAAGGAAGAACGAAACAAAATCGAGTTGCAAGTGAACTAAAACGCTAAAATTGAACAGGTTGTGAGTGTAGCGATCAGGGTAAGCATCCTGTTGGAAGCCGGTTCCACAGAGTAGGCGTTCGAAGAAGCTGCTCGAATGAAACTTACGTCTCACCAATGGAATACAAATGAAATCAGGGTGGTTCGCTACACTGTGCATTGCATGGTGGCTATTAGCCTCAAGGTTAGGACTGGTGCGATAAGGAATGTAGTTCGTCTGAATAGCTTCCATAGAAATAGCGATAGTTGGAAAGCAGTTGTAGGTTGGGAAATATTCCTTCACCCACAAGGTCGGGTAGATGCCTTTGGACTCTATCGAGAGTGGAAAGTAAAAACTGAGCATCTCATGTCCGCAAATGGCAGCAGTACTCCATTTTCGGTCTGATCTGGATCTCGTAAAGGTAGAGGTTAGCAGAAGGACTCAGGTACTTACTTTACCGATGGATCATATGTACGAGTTTCACTTAACAGGAACTTTATGAAATCTATATGTAATTAAATGGATATGATATGTTTATCTTCTGCCACCTTACATTTTTCACATGCTATATATATATATATATATATATATATATATATATATATATATATATATATATATATATATATATAAACAATTATAAAACAGTTATTCGTTAGAGTTGTATGAAACAAGAAAATAGTTGTATTAAAAATTGCTCAATACACGTATAAAGAAAATAAAAATTTAACATGGTCAACTTTTAAATTATTTTTTTGAATATATTATATATAGCGTGATTGGTTGATCTATTATTTTAAAATAATATATATATATATATATATATATATATATATATATATATATATGTTTCAGGCATGTTTTCAAGAATATATATATATATATATATATATATATATATATATATATATATATATATATATATGCTTCATGCACAACGCAATCTTCAGGTGCTGACCATTAAGTAATTTAAATTTTAATTAAAAACATAGAGGGATTTATATATCAAGAACAATATTGGTGAAGATGTATGACAAAGTGGAAAAAAGTTTTCATGTGACGCCTTTCGTTCTTAGGACATCATCGGACTGAGTTTATTTATGTTGGTGCGTTTACGCATGCGCACGAACGAGAGATGCTGAAAATTTTTAATTAATTTTTTTTTAATAATCTAGTCAATTTCATTTAGATTTTTTTTCCTTCCAACAGTTTTCTTATTGCTACATTTAAAACAATAAAAAAGAACTTAGTAAATACTAAATGAAACAATAATGTAAAACAGGAAGGAAGAATTTACTCGATCTCCTGTAATAATTGTCACAAGATGCATACGCGAAACCTCCATGAATCTTAATAAAAGATTCTATGATTACAAATGATTAACGAAACAATGCATCAAATGCATTATTTGCTCACCGTAACGAGACTGGCCACAGTTTTGACACGAAAAGTCAGATTAAAGGAGAAAACAAATCACGACACTCTCCTTCTTCACGGCAGCGAATAATGGACGATTTCTTCAAAGATGAAGAAGAGACTCGAGGCGACAGAGATGTGGTTCTACAGAAGGATGCTAAGGATATCATGGACCGAGCGAGTGAGCAACGATGAGGTCTTAAAGAGGATGCAAACAAGCAGGAGGCGTATACTTAACACCAGGGAGAGGCAGTTGAAGTTTCTGGGACACATAATGAGGAAGGAGGGACTGGAGAATCTGATACTCATGGGTCAAATAGAGGGAAGGAAACACGGCTTTAAGCAAATGGATGACAGGACGTGGTCTGGGTGAGGTAAAAGAGGGAGGGAACTTGTTGAGAACTGTAAGGGATAGAGGGAGGTGGAGATCTATGATCGCTTCCGTCCCGAAAGAACATGGCATATAAAAAGAAAGAAAAGAAGATGATTTTAGAGAGTGCTTTGATCGCAAGGTTATCCACAATAAATTTGCGGCCGAGCTCTTACGTTTCATAATTCCTGGGAGATCTTCTATTATCACACTGTGGGATATCTAAAGACAAACATGTTAGAAAGAAAAAGAATCTAAATGAAATTGTCTAGATTAGTCTGATGAAGTCGTAAAGGACGAAACGCCTATTCCCCTAATATTATTCTTGCTATATACAAATTTATATATCGCCCTCTCATATATATATATATATATATATATATAGATAGATAGATAGATAGATAGATGTGTGTGTGTGTGTGTGCGCGCGCGCGCGCGCGTGTGTGGTGTTTCTATCTGTTTCTGCCCGTCTGATTTGATTAGATTTCATTGATCTGCTGATAGACCAAAACCGACTGCAACATTATGAACCATCTGGGGACTGCCAAATGCCACAATGAACATGGTTCGAATCCAAATAAAAGCCACGGTGATGTTCTAGTAATTTTATTACGAAGATTTACTCAGCACGATCTTTTCAAAAAACCCTTGTGCAGGACACAGTTTAGAATAAATGTCGACATAAAATGACTCGTTACGTTCATATATTCATAGATAGACAAATATTGTTACATGACATTCACAGATCGATCGATCGATCGATCGATAGATAGTCAGTCAGTCAGTGATATATTTGCTTTAACGAAGTTATATCTGGTACCAAGATTTGGTTAATGATACGTCTTGTGTGAATTCAATTTACTCCCAATAGCTTACCAGATTATCACTGTAACATCCATTTTATAGCAAACGCTCAAAATTCAACAGAGAGAGTTTAAAAGAATGAAAATGGACAATATATATATATATATGTATGTATGTGTGTGTGTGTGTGTGTGTGTGTGTGTGTGTGTGTGTGTGTGTGCAGGTATGCAGTAAAATAGGAAAGAACACGTTAGGTAAATAATCCGGAGTTCCTTAGTATTTTTGCTTTTATTTTTAAAAAGACAGTGCGCCATACAGAAGTAGAGCTTATATTATAATATTTTTTTAAAAAAATATGATTTCTTCGCTACATAAGAGTTCTCATGTTTCAAAAGCGAGAGCCGAGACCCCTAATATAATTTTTGAAATTATTTTGAATTAAGGTGTCTGGTCACGCTTCCTCGTCAAGCGAGAATTTGGGAATAAGCTATCTTGTGGTTAGAGCGTATGGTCTCTTGCAACATTAGTTACTATGGAAACGGCTAGGTACGGCTATATTGGTTAGGTGGTCTAGGAGTTAAGAATTAATTTTTATCTACAGACCAGTCCCCTTCGAAAAGTTTATGTCAGGTTATATTGGGGTGCCTATTTCAAGTCTGATATTAGGAGTGGACGTCTAGTTGGTCGAAAAGGCATTTTTATGGCCTTGCCGCAGGTCGTTAAGTATGGAGGGGATTCTGTTTCATTATTATCTGTCTATTAATCTGTTTATTTATTTGTTTGTTCAAATGGCTATTTTTTTCGACTCCAC
Source organism: Acanthosepion esculentum (assembly GCA_964036315.1). NCBI lineage: Eukaryota > Metazoa > Mollusca > Cephalopoda > Sepiida > Sepiidae > Acanthosepion > Acanthosepion esculentum. The sequence goes on along the minus strand of OZ038492.1, from coordinate 73,518,706 downwards.
AAAGGGTTTTTTCTATTTAATGATTGGGCTGAGCTTTTAAGGCAAGCGTGACCAGACACCTTAATTCAACTTAATTTTAAAAATTATATTAGGGGTCTCGGCTCTCGCTTTTGAAACATGAGAACTCTTATGTAGCGAAGGAATCATATTTTTTTTTAATATTATAATATATATATATATATATATATATATATATATATATATATATATATATATATATAAAACATAACCCAATCATAATCTTAAAGCCCCTTTAAGAAATCATCAACAAAAAATCAAATAAATAAACACCAAAAACTTACGGAACTACAACATCAATTAGTTAAACTTTTAGCATACAGTAATAAAAAAAAACAACAGAATTACATCAATCAGAGTTTTAGCAGGGAGTTGGATAAGATTAGCCATTGTAGCCAGCCCCCCAAAAAAACAACCCAACCCAACCCTACACGACTCCAAAAACTTGACAAACACCCCTACTTCAATCAAAGCAGTGATTGATAATGAAAAGCAAACCCTAGATCACACCCCCATTATAAAACTATAAATGAGTAAAACATTCCGTAGCATAGCTATTCTAAACATCGCCTGAGGATGAGACTGCCACCCGGTAGTTAAGGTTTAATTTTGAAATTAAACTTGAATACTGCTGACCAGTTTCGAAACAGTAATTTCTGTGCCGCGATGGAATCATGATTTTTTTCAAATAATTATAATCTAGGTTCTAATTTTGTATCGAGCACTGCTTTTAAAATAAAACCAAAAGTACTAAAGAAATTCTGATCATCAATCTAACAGTTCTTTCTTATTATACCAATACACACACACACACACACACACACACACATATATATATATATATATATATATGAAATGAGTGTATCAAAATGTAAGACTATCAGATAAGAACTTGGTCGATACATTCATACATGTATTATAAAATGGACAAGGTCCGACAATTATTTTAAGACATTTTTATGTTTATACATTCCTTTTATAGATACAAATCGGAGGACAAATATTTTCTATGAAATTTTCTCGGACATTCAGGCCGGTAAATGTTGTTTAATACTGTTTATTGAACAGAGCATTTGCTTAAATATTTGTATCTAGAAAAAGAATGTATAAACATAAAAATCTCTTAAAATACATACATATGTACAATAGACACTATATACATTCATAGCGATGGAGACAACGACATAAAGAGATATAACATGTATATACATATGGGCGAAAAGTAGGCTTACTCTTGTTTCACTATTTGTTTCACGTTTTAGATCTTACTTTGCCGAACTTTTCTTTCAGCAAGGTCCTGATCTGGCATTTTTCTCACAGACGTGCCGTGGCTTTCCTCTGTCTTTTCTGTAAGTATTTTCACGACAACTGTTCCGACGAGCTACTTTCGCTGATTCCCAGACTGCATGAATTTTAGCGAGCTACTAGGTTGGCATCTCGGACCCACCCTTTCACTGTCGAAACGGTTAAATGTAACCGTCTCTTCTACTCCAACAGCTTCTTCTCTCTCACCTCCCGTTAGTGGAACTCTCTTCCTCTTACTTGCTTCCCTGATAACTATAATCTTCAAATATTCAAGTGTAATGTCAATCGACATCTTCTGATATCTTGATCTTGTTCCCCGTCCTTCTCGTTATCCTCTCCCCAAAATACGCCTCATTTGTTCTCTTCATTCTGTAACCCCTTGCGTGGTGTGGCACTTCCGCCTTACTTGAGATGAAATGCTTAAAAAAAGAGAGAGTGATAGAATCTCCCCATTATTCGTTGGCAGTAAGGGACTACCTTAACCAAACCTTTCTACAGTGTGGTTTGGAAAATAGGGGCAACATCGAATAGCCAACAGGTTCACCTGACTTAACACCAATGGATTTTCTTTTGGGGTGTGTAGTAAAGAGCAAGGTTTATGAAAGAAATTTCCACACAGCAAACGAATTAAAATAGTTCATCTCAGAAGTATTTATTGAAACTGATGCGGATCGATGCGTCGTTCTGTGTGTTATAGTGTTCTGGAGAGGTTCTCGGGGCACATTTAAGAGAATTAAACTGTGTTAAAAATTTAGTAAAGTGTTAAACAACTATACATAAACAATTATGATTGTAACAAATAAATATAAATATAGAATCTTTTTAAAAATGTTAAGCGCATACTTACTAAATGTAAGCCTACTTTTGGCCCACCCTGTGTAGATTTCTAGCTGCTTTTAGGTAATCATGCGTCGCTCTTTCGAGAAAAAAAAAACGTCGTCAACCCAAGTTGAAAGCAACCTGAATATTTCCTTATTTTTAAATTTCATCGTCAATTAATTAAGTAAATAAAGCAGTTCTCTTTAGTAGCCAAACACGAAACTCAAATTCTTCTCTCTTATTCTATTTGATTAAAAAGATATTTTTTCGTTATTTTTCATATATAATTTAATTGACCTGTGGTGGTTTTTACTTTTTCATCGAACTTTTTTCTCTTAGTTTAGGCTACTGCTTATAAATTGCTGTTTCTTTTTCTAAAATGACGATGTTCTCAGTTGTGGCGATAAAAATCTGACGGATGATGAATATTAAACACTGTTTTTAATCATGTCTTTCCGAAGGATTATTAAATTCTATTTGGAAAGTGACCGACTGGGGAAAATCCATCAATTTATAAAGGAAAGAAGAGAAGAAAAGCCGCCTTTCAAATAGAAAATATATCATATTTTATCGCTGGGTCATAACATAGGAATTAAGTAGTCATGCAATTAAATAATCGGAAAATGTTTTATTTATTTAAATTTGGCCAGATCTAAGTTTGCTTCTATCTATCTATCTATCTATCTATCTATCTATCTATCTATCTATCTATCTATCTTTTTCAGATTTGTCATATCTATCTATCTATCTATCTCTCAGTTTATTTATAGCTATCTCAGCCCTGTCATATATATATATATATATATATATATATATATATATATATATATATATTATAATATGTTTTGTTTTAAAAATATGATTCCTTCGCTACACAAGAGTTCTCATGTTTCAAAAGCGAGAGCCGAGACCCCTAATATAATTTTTGAAATTATGTTGAGTTAAGGTGTCTGGTCACGCTTCCTCGTCAAGCGAGAATTTGGGAATAAGCTATCCTGCACATATATATACATATACATATATATATATATATATATATATATATATATATATATATATATATATATATATATATATATATATATATATATATATATATACCATCTATGTATCAAATGTATCTATCTCAGGCTCTTCATATCTATCTGCCTATCTCAGTTCATTGATATATACCAACAACTATTCATGTCTATCTACCTATCTATCCAATTTATTCCATATCTCTATATCTATCTGAATTAGTCCATATCTATCTATCTGATTTAGTCCATATCTATCTATCTATCTATCTATCTATCTATCCCAGTATATTCATATATATATATCTAATTAGCTACCTAGATCATGCTTCTAATTATCTATCTATCTATCTATCTATCTATCTATCTATCTATCTGTATATTGTACTCTGCTCATACCTATCTATTTATTTATCCCAGCCTTTTAGATATATATGAAGAGAGTATTTATAAGGTCATAGGGTGTTACTTGACCGGGCTAAATATCTCTCCATGTAATATGCACCAGCTTGTACTGACTTACTTGCTACCAACAATATGGAATAATCTTTTGCGGTATCTATTGCGAAATGTTGATTTACGCCTTAAACCGATGGGAAGGAGTACAAGGCGAACACAAATCATGTGAGATGTAATTTGAACCACCCTTGCCGAATGTATCTCATTACTGAACGCTGAAAGACATGACATGAGAAATGCAATCACTATTTACTTTCAAGATGAGATATCCCGCCATAAATGCAACAAGGTAAACTGGAAAATTAACTTCGCTCCAATTTGAAAATCGTGCAATCAAATATTCGCAAAGTTATTTGTCAAGAATTATTAGCGTTTAACTTGACGTCAAAACTGACTGTACCCGATAGTATTTCCAAATTACACCATTAATGTGGCTTTAATTATGTTTATCTACTAGGCAGACGATGTGTACATAATGTTACGTGTTTCTTGTAAGCAGCTGCGCATGGGCCTAAGTGGTGTATTTAAAAGGGAAATAGTGCTTTTCTTTGAAACAGCATAACATCAGTTTTTGCACATATTTCTCTCTAAAAAAATATGATAAAAAGATAAAAATCAAATTAGTGCATCAATGAATAGATTGAATAACTGATATATATATATATATATATATATATATATATATATATATATATATATATATATATATATATATATATAAAGGGAAGAGGTTATAGTAGTTCCAACGAGAGAAAAGTGTGTATATTAAAAAAGAAGAGAGAAACCACAAACGTTTTTGGTTGCAATGTTGATTTTTAAAAAAATATATTTTGCTTTATTTTCCATAATTTTGCTACACGCGTTTCCGGTCTCGCGAACTTCATCAGGCAAAGCGTGGAGATTTCCACATATTATTAATATGTAACACTATATATATATATATATATATATATATATATATATATATATATATGTGTGTGTGTGTGTGTGTGTGTGTGTATATGTGTGTGTGTGTTTCTGTGTTAAATGTCTGAGAATAATTCTGAAGATAAGAAAATTTGTATAGAAAGAAGACAAGACAATTGGAAAATATATTTCTTAGCCAATGCCGATGCGTTTCGTCAATCCGAGGCTTCGTCAAGCCTCCTGTCATGTCGACATGGAAAACTAAAACATATTCTTAAAATGCTACCAACTTCCAGAAGGAGGCTTACAGCGGAGCGTTCCCTTTATATTTGAATTTAATGTAACTAAAAACATTTCGCTTTTAAACTTGCCTTGATAATATTGGATTGACGAAATGACTAAAAAATATATTTTCTTATTCTTTCTTTTTATCTATATATATATATATATATATATATATATATATATATATATATATATATATATATATATATATATTGAAGAAAAACTCTTTACTAATTATCATTATATTGCCGATTGATGATAATTAATTGTGTTTTTTTTTTGTTTTTTTTTTATAATTAATATCCGTTAGTATTAATGGACTAACAATTTATAAAATGAAAAAGCAAAGATCAGAAAGGTCTGTTCTGTACTCATCTACTCTAAACAAGGTAATAAAGCCACTAGGACGCATGGAGTTACTGAGAGTTAAAAGAATATGAGAAAAACTTACTATTAAGGAGAGAGGACAATAAAGGGACAACAATTAAGAAGACAGAACATAAAGTTTGACATTGCATTTAAAGTCGACAGGGAAGAAGGTGGAAAAGACATCCACAAGCGATAGAAAAAACTGTTAGCATATAAAATATGGTTACATCGAGCCATTTTAACTGTAAAAGGATGAAACCTTCCCTCTAGTCTAGTACTGTTCTTAAATTCATAAAGTGTAGGTACCATAGCGGAAAAATCCTTAGAACAAATACCGTGAAAGTATTTACAAAGAAGACACAGGGAAGCTACGTTATGGCGGTGGTAAAGGGACCGAAGCCGAGGTGCAAAGGACCGAAGCCGAGATGCAAAGGGACCGATAATATTTTAGAGTCTTCTTTGTATATTATAAGAATCTCTAGATAAATAGCAGGAACACCAGACCAAATATGGTAGCAATATTCAAAGCAAGGATGAATAGTAAACCTATAAATATGTAAGATTGATTCTGGCGAGAAATATTCTCTAGCACGACATAATAACCCAACTTTATTTGTTGCATACTTAGCAATTGATTCAATATACTCTTTGCAATTCATGAAAACGTTTATCCAAGATGAATCAATAAGTCACTCGCCTGGAAGTTAGCATCAGCCATGCTGGTGGAAAGTAAAAAGGCTTCTCTCGGATGGGTAACAGAATGTAGTTTCGTTTTTGAGGCCTTAAATTAATAAACCATTTTATGCCCCATTTAACAACAAATTGTAGGTCATTTTTAAGATCAGCTGTCAATTTGACATCGAACCGATCAGACTTAATATTAAGACAAGAGTAAATAATTGTGTCATCACTTTAGAACCGATGCCATCAGGAAGGCCATTTATGAAAATTAGAAACAACGTAGGTCCAAGGATATAGATCTGGGAAACACCTGCATTTATTCCATAAGATCTAGAAGAGTGGCCATTCAAGGCAACCTTCATTTCGCGATTTGATAAGAAGGACTGATCAGTTCAAAAATTCCTCCAGAAATACCGTAAGCTTTCAACTTGTGAAAAAGACCAGTATGCCAAACCATGACAAATGCCTTCGAGATATCCAAAGCAACAACTAGAACTTCACCTTCTTCGCAACATAGTATATTAATGTATATACAGGGTGTAGCAAAAATACTTTTACAAACTTTGGGGGCGGATTTCTCGCACCAAAACAAGGACAAAAGTTCATATACACACATGTCTACAAATCTTTCTTTTTTGAGTTATTAAGTTTAAAGTTTACGGTAGACGCTGTTAAATGTACATTCCACGAAGCAATCTATAAATACTTTTAAAAACTTTGTCACGAATCTTGTCTCAGCAACGCGACAATAAGCAGCTAGCTGCAAAGGTCGGATGGCTCGGTTGCCTTCTGCCTGGTAACGCAATCTGATACAGCCGTGCAGCCGCACAGTCATCACCATTCAGGTTTGTCTGCTCACGATATGAATATCCTGAGATTGTTAAACAGAACATTTCTCAGTTACTCATCACTACATGCATTTGACGTTGACGACAAACTAGCCACAAATGTACATGAATGACAAATGTAACCTAGTCTACATAAGAACACAGCGCTATCTACCGTCAATTTTCTTTAACCTTAATAACTCAAAGATGACGGATTTGGGGACATATGTTTATAGGGACTTTTGTCCTTATTTTGTTGCGAGGAACCCTCAGTCATATTTTGGAAAAGTATTTTTGATACACCCTGTATACCGAACATTCCATCAACGAAATTTTGTTAATAGTAACTTTAGTTATTATTTAAAAGTTCATTATAAAGGAGCACAGGTCTTTTGTAACTGAATGATAATTTTCTCCGATTTAAAAAAGAAAATTACTAGAGACGCCATTAATCAACTTTGGCAGCGTTCTTTGCTTTTCCGAGATATTCTAGACAATTAAAATGTCAGTTAAAGCTGAAAACGTATAATTTTTCTTTTTTTTTTTTTTTTTTTCTTTCTAATTTCTATTACATTCATGTTTTATTATAAAAGAGATTAATTAAATTTAAAATTTACCACAACAGGTATTCTCGGGAATATGTGGATGGATTTGATGACGATTTTTATATTCTTCTTAAGATAATTGAAATGAAAAAAAAAATTTGTAAGTTAATTCTAACTTACCTATAAAATAAATATCAAGAATAAAAACATACACTCGGATCTCTTAATGGATTCTAATAGCCAACCTTCCACTGCAATTTATATTAAAAAAAATGTGTTCTTAATTGTAACATTCAGTTTCCACACACATACACATACACACACACACACACACACGGGCACCTCGTGGTGGTGCAATGGTTAGCAAGCTTGTCTCGCTAGAACAATTAGGGATTAGTAGTGAGTTCAATCCTCACTGGGTGCCTCTTACTTTCGTCCTTCTGCCACATCCAAGCTACGCTTGGAAAAACACCACACACACATATATATATATTTTTAAAATAAAAACAGACCACTTTAAGGTTCCATATAATAGATTATTTCACCACAGCCCTTTTAAAGGACAGCAGATCATCAGATTTTATTTCCAAAGGTTGAAACGTCTACCCATACGGATTACCTAGTTTTTCGTAAACTATATATATATATATATATATATATATATATATATATATATATATATATATATATGTGTGTGTGTGTGTGTATTAATTTATATTTGGGCAGAAACCTTTCTGTTAATCATCTTTCGTTAAATATGATGGACAAGGAATGTTTTATTAATTTTTTATTTAGTTTTTCCAGCGTTCTTACATTTGTTTGTTTAGTCGGAGTGTGAGAGTTAAAAAAACTAGCTACATCGTCGATTGTCACAAAAGCTTTCGGACACTTCTTTAGCCCTTTTCAAGGCGGTTGATTTTAGGTGTTTATTTTTCATGTTTTGACTGTGTGTTGTATTATTTGTGAATTAAAATAGAATCGTTAATTTCGAGCCATCGTGTGTTAGGCATGGCTGGAATTTGAGTGGGTGACTTTCTATTTTTAAAAGACTTCCATTAAGGTTGAGGCTTGGAGAGAGTTGTTTCATTCACAGAGGCTCTGTTATAATGAGGTGTTTTCGGAAATTTGATTTACAAAGGACACTAATGATTTCGACCATTATGGTTAGATATATGTTATTTTATAGCGCTTTACTCTGAAAAGTGACATGTGAGGCGTCTACTCAAAGAGGTGGTCGTATGTCCGATATAGGTAATTGATTTATAACAAAAAACACAGTCTTGTACTGAGAAGTGAAAGTGATAAACGATATTGGTCATCGCCAGATTAGGCTTGATGGGGTTATTTTGATTATTAACTACGAGGTTTGCAGTTTTCCAGTTTCCGTAATTTTTTTAAGCATTTCATCCCAAGCACGCAAGGGCTTACAGTGAGTGAAGGTAAGAGTAAATATGGGTGTTTGAGGAAAATATAAAGAGAAGAACGGGGATCATGATCAAGATGTTGATTGACATTACATTTTAATTTTTTAAGATTACAGTTATCAGGGAAGCAAGTAAGAGGAAGGGAGTTCCATTTTCGGGAAGTGCGAGAGAAGAAGGTGTTGGAGTAGAAGTGCCGGTTACATTTAATTGTTTCGACAGTAAAAGGGTGAGGAGGAGATGCCAAACTAGTAGCACGCTTAAATCCATGCAGTTGGAGCATCCGTGAAAATAGCTCGTCAGAGCAGATGGCATGAAATTATATGTAGAACCGACAGAGGGAAACGTCTGTAAAAAAGTGACTGGAGTCGAGATGCCAGATCAAGACCTATCACATTGCATATCCGTCTTTGGATATTGTCGAGAACCTCGAGATGAAGAGCGGTGTGGACACCTCGGCGTGGTGTAATAATTAGCGAGCTTGTCTTGCAAGAACAATTACGACTGAGTAGTGAGTTCGAATGTCATTGGGAGCTCCATACTTTCGGCCTTGTGCCACATCTAAGCTACGCTTGGAAAATCTCTATATAGCAACTGTATTCAATGCAATGTGGAATGGTAGATTTGTAAATTTGAAAGATGAACTCAGACGAGAAATGTTGACCATGTTCACCATAGTCCATGAATATAGAATCCAGCGCAGTACGTAATCTGTTCAATGAAACAACGTTAAAGATTAACACTCACGAGTCAGACACTCTACTGAATCTGACTATATCGCCAATACTGTTCCGTAGTTTTTCAGTCTTCTATATTGTTGAGATGTTGAGTGTTTCCACGTGAGTATATGGTAATAACGAACAAACACAGCCGTAGGGAAAAATAATGGTATATTCAGAGAGGTATTTACATCAGAGAGATTAGTAGTAGAACGAACGTAGGTTAGTAGTAACAATAAGTAATAGAAATAAAGTCCAACGGTGTCTTCCGGTCAAGAAACGGAAGTGTAACTGATCACTACAGAAGTCTCACTCTGCACTGCACTACACTGCTACACTGCTCACAGTCTCTAGAACTACTGTTCTATTTATAATAATAGGATCAGTCTATTGTGGTTGTGAAGGTGGGTGCGCCCCAACAGATATCAAAGGCTGGCAGTGAATATTCCGGAAAAAATATTGAATAATTTGAGCCTTCTGATTGGTTATTACCTCTATTGGTGAACTATAAAACGAGTCAGCTCATTTTGGCTGGCTCACTAGTATACCAAGGTACCCAAAAATTCCAACAAGAAAAACTTTCTGGTGAGACACAGAGAACCAACTTTACACGAATTACAGCAGAAATATGGCGTTTAATGATTTTTCGCATAGCGAATTTGGCCTGCTTATAATTATTTTGCATCTGGTTGCAGTAAAATATGTTGGTGTTTTGTCGTATTGTATTTTTGTTACTGGTGGCGTGTATTTTTAAGAATAATTTTGTTTATCAATGATATAGTTGGGAAAATTATTGTTAACTAATGTTTGTTTTTTATGTGTTTCATTCAGTTCACTCTGAGAAGAAGAATTCAGGCGTGATCTATTTAGAAAGTTTCTTATCATTTTTTTATATCTTTCCGAGCATCGACTACCATAATTTAGAAGACAAGAGTTCGAACTGGTGTTATTTTTATAAGAGTTGGTGATAAATATGTTGGATTTTATTTCTATATCAACGTCGTGAAAACCATTAGGTCCTGTTTTCGCTAACTTTTACATTTTCTTATATTGAAAACAAAGTGTTTAAAACAACTGACAAACCGCAAATCTACATAAGGTACGTTGACGACATTTTTGTCTCGATAAAACTTAAGGACGGAATTATAAATCTTAAATCAACTTTTGAAAAATAAAATCAGCACTAAAATTTACGTACGAACTCGTGGCTAATAACAAAATCCTATTTCTCGATGTTGATATACAACTAAAATCCAATGTATTTACTACCTACCCGTATAAAAAAAACACCACCACGAACTCATATATATATATATATATATATATATATATATATATATATATATATATATATATATATGTAAGCAAATGTGTGGATGTAGATCCGACGGTATGATGAAGTTGTGGAAAAGACAAAGCAAAATCCGAATATGTGAGTTTACTGTTTTTATTTTGTTTTTGTTTTTGTTATTCTGTCGACGTCAGACGTTTCGGTCAAATAGACCTTCTTCAGGACATGGTTAATGGAGACATATTTATATTAGATTTAAGTTAGATGAAGAGACGACATATACAGGACTGGTCAGAAACAGAAAAACTTAAATTCTAAAGTCAGAGTATTCTTTCTTGGAGTCGGATACGCTGGCGTCGCGTGGGCGGCGCTACGAAAACCTGCTCACAGGGAAAAGATTGTGTCCTAAGTGGAAGGTGGGGGGGACTTATTTAAAACTATAGCTTATCGGTGCGTTTGTCAAGCATTAATCTTGCTAGAAAACTTGATATATAAAAGAAACCTTGTCGGGTGTTTATTGTGTGTGAGGTGGCTATCATGATAAATAAATAAAAACAGTAAACTCACATATTCGGATTTTGCTTTGTCTTTTCCACATCTTCATCATATATATATATATATATATATATATATATATATAGAGAGAGAGAGAGAGAGAGAGAGAGAGGTGTTAAATACATTAGTGTTGAGTTCTACGTAAACATTAAGGTTTGACTGAGTTGTGTTTTTACGGGTTATCAACACTCTGAGACATATTTAAAGCCGAGACATCGAATTGTAAGAATAAGTGTTTTTGAAAGTAGATATTGCATAAAAAGTATTTTTGAAAATAATAATGATTCTTCCAGTACAAGTGCTAGAATTTAAGCCATAGTTGGAGGAAGGAGATGGATTAATACCTTTTGCAATGGTATTTGCGCGTATCTCCTTGTCTTTCTTTGAGCAATTTTTATCCGCCATCAGCCTGCTTCACCAGTGTCCCGTTACCAGCATTACCTATTTCCAGCGGCAAAGCAGTAAACCAGACCAGGCGAGACAAGATCAGGAATAAGGCAATAAGAGATATGGTAGGAGCAATACCCTATCATACGATATGTCGAACGGCAGAGGATCAAGTGGTTCGGACACCTCACTCGTATGCCTATCAACCAAACAGCCCTACGAGCATACACCCTCAGGTACTCTGGCTGGAGAGCGAAAGGTAGACCAAGAAGACGCTGGAGCTACTCAGTGGAAGACACTCTCAGAGCGCACGAGGCCACTCGCTTTGCCGCTGATAGCCGACTGTGTCTCCTGGCGACCGCCTAGCAGCAGAAGATTTGCGCCTAAGTGAATGTAACGGACATGACTGGAATTCGAACTCGTCTCACCGATTTCTCATTTCCAGCCGCTATCCATTCCACCAGTCGCCCATCCTCGCGATTTCATTGCTAACAGTACGTTCGTATGTGAATTTCAGTACAGAATTTTATGTGTGTGTGTGTGTGTGTGTGTGTGTCTGTGTGTGTGTGTGTGTGTGTGTGTGTGTGTGTGTGTGTGTGTGTGTGTGTGTGCCGGTGTAAATTTGCTTAAACACAGGCGTGTGTTTAATGACCGATCCAAATTCTTGCGATGCCGTCCGTTTCATTCGCCTTCAGACCTTGCCATAATTTCATGCGCCTCGTTATACACAGGAAATTACGCACGCGCCACTGCGCATGCGTATCTGTGCGTAGGCGTAGCGCCGTACAAAAGTTGGCAATCTTTGCATGACAGATAAGTCACTGTTTGCAGTTTAAGTGCAAATCAATTGTGTTATTCGACAAAAGTAATAAAAACAAAATATAATGCATGATATAGTTTTGAACGAGACAAAAAGACGTCGGATATATCAGATGGGATCGGCCACTTCTTTATACTTTATATGAAAACCGTGAAATTTTCACGAGTTAAAACTAATATATATATATATATATATATATATATATATATATATATATATATATATATATTAGTTTTAACTCGTGAAAATTTCACGAGAAATTTCAAATATGAAAACCGTGAAATTTTCACGAGTTAAAACTAATATATATATATATATATATATATATATATATATATATATATATATATATTAGTTTTAACTCGTGAAAATTTCACGAGAAATTTCAAATATGAAAACCGTGAAATTTTCACGAGTTAAAACTAATATATATATATATATATATATATATATATATTAGTTTTAACTCGTGAAAATTTCAATTTAATATATATATTAGTTTTAACTCGCGAAAATTTCACGGTTTTCATATTTGAAATTTCTCATGAAACTAATATATATATATATATATATATATATATATATATATATATATATATATATTAGTTTTAACTCGTGAAAATTTCACGGTTTTCATATTTGAAATTTCTCATGAATCTTAATTCTTCAGTTCATGAGTGAATAAGTTCACGGTGAGTGAGTTCTACGAAAATAAATATCCGTAGAAATTCCCCTATCACATCATTAAAGATTTGAGCTTAAATTTAACAAAACATTGCAATAACAACGATAAATATGAATGCTGGTCGTTATTTTAAGAAGTGGGTACAAATGAGGAGATTTGAATTTGACAACTTTTTTTCCATTTCACTGAAACAGACATTAAACACTTCTATATTCACTTCTTTCTTTCATCTTCTGACTGAAATCAAGTAGTGTCTTTTATATGCCTTCTGTGTTCTCACGCGATCTAAACGGAATAGTCCATTATTTATTAGGTATTAGTAGGAGACGTTAAACATTTCTTTCTTCATTTCTTTATTTTTTTTAACTGAAATCCAGTAGTGTTTCTGATATGCATACGATCAAAATGGAATAGTCCATATTATTTATGGGGAATTATCAGAACACGCTAAACATTTTTCTTCCTATTTTCCACTGAAACCAAAGAGCGTCTCTGATATGTCTTTTGTCTTTTCACGCGAACAAAACAGAACAGTCCATTATTGGCAGGTCGTAACGGTCATGCGAACTGAGGAATGGAGAGACAACCACAATT
>OZ038492.1:73487501-73500001 GCA_964036315.1 Acanthosepion esculentum | reverse complement strand
CATACAAGAAAATTTATTCTTACGTAAACAGTAATAAATTCCAAATCCCCTGACTATCTCTGAATGTTCTTTTTAATCTTTTTGAAGTACTTTCCACGTTTATTCAAGGACAAAAATCTTTGTGGTCGATTTTTGATTTCGTCCGAACATGGAAACTACTTCAAAAAGATAAAATCCTACCATAGATTCGATCATACCGAATTTAATCTTGTCTGAAACATGAAAATTATATCTTTAGTTAACATTGTATGGTGCAGTATTTTTGATCAAAACAAAATTTTGCATTCCAAAATTCCGATGGTGGCTAAAAACGTACAATCTATATAGAAGGTTGACTTCATCATTGGAAACCCATGATCGCTTTTATTCAGGTTATATGTATGGAAATAGCCTGTAAGTACGCATACGTGTGTGGTTAATTGCATGTACGAGGGATTTCGTGAAGATATATGGCTATTATATGTAGGAATGAGTTGAGATATGTAGGAATGAGTTGAGTTGAGATGTTCGACTGTTGAGATCAAAATTCTCCCATACAAGCTGCTTTTGTATTAGTTAATCACCAACAAACGCACAGTTTTGCCGCTGAGTAAAAGAGACAGTAGGCGGTCGGCTAAAATAGACTGCAACGCTTATTATCGCTTGTCTTGCTCGCTTATCTGAGAAATGAGGGAATGAGCTCAGTGGATACACCAGCAGGGTGATGGACGAGAGGTCAAAATTTGTCGGTAATCATTTAATGGGAATTTCTGTTGAAAAAATTCTCTTTTCACAGAACTCTAAAAAAAAATATAATTCCGGGTAATTTTTATAATGATCAAAAATTCATGTTAATGATGAGAGCATTTTTTATTTCTCACTTCCTCCTCTCTCTTTCTTTCTTTCTCTCTATCTCTCTCTCTATCTATCTATCTATCTATCTGTCCCTCTCTTTTTCTTTCACTCCCCTTCTCTATCTTTCTTTGTAACGAAGCGATTTTGTCATATTTCTATAGATATTTACTAATATTATAATGTTATATGCTAAAATTAGTTTAGTCCGGGACAGATCTATAATAGCAAATCACTCAGTGGCCATTGAACTCACAACACTAGCAAAAGGGGCTGCAAGGCTAGCATTTTAACAATGGTGCTACGGTAGATTATTTTATTTATTTATATTTTTTCTTTTCTTTTCTTTTAATTTGGCTTAGGACCATATTATGTTAAAATACCTGTACTCGTCCGGTCACTGAGGTTAAGCAACGTCGATCTTGGTCAGTACCAAATTGGGTGACCACTTGGGAATACCAGATGCTGTAATCTTGGACGTGAGATATCGGAAAGCTGGGTTCGAATCGCAGGTGGGATTCGTTACATTTTCTTAGGTGTGAATATCCCTGCGCGATCATGACTCGAAAAGAGACATGATCGCCAAAGCGTGTCACATCCGTCCCTGGGCCAGGGTAGTAGCCCATTCCTCCTCGTTAATCTCGGTGTAAGGCCTGTATTAAGCGAAGAATGTTCACAGAAAAAGAAGATTCATGTTAAAAAACAGTCAATGTGGAAAACTCTTTCAGTAATTGCCACAGAAACTCATGTGAACGTGTTGGTAAATAATTGTATCAAAGAGAAAATCGAATTAAATACATAATAAAAACGATGGAAACTTTTGCATATGCTGAATAAATCCATCTACTGGAGATGTCTTAAATAGGTAACTGCGCCCCCCCCCCCAAAAAAAACTATTTGTCAAAACAATATCGCTTTTACTAACAATAAATATGCGTATTTTCTGCGTAAAATTTTAAATCTTTTAAAAGTCTTTTCTCTTAATATTAGGTTGGTGCAAAAATAATGTCGTTTTTTGACGTTCAACTTCATGTGAGAAAACGCCATTATTTTTGCACCAACCTAATACAAACCAAAAAATAATCTCTAAATTAAATAAAAACTATTCATTCTTTCTTTTTAGTACTGGTTTGATTGAACCACTTCAGGATCATACAGTCCACAAATATAAAACTCCTCATCATCATCTATTAAAGAAGTAACCCCCGCCCTCAGACAAGATAACCTGTAGTCTATGAACGTCGAGTATTGGACGTGACCTTAATCGATCCTGATATTCTTAAATGGCTGTTGAATATTGAATCTAACAATTCTTTGCACAACTTGAGAGTATATCGACCTAGAAACGTGAGATAATCTAAATATCTGAACAAAGACTATACTCGCAACGAATTTGACGACCCTACCTGCCACTTCTGTTCGGCTGAGGATAAGTATATGTAGATGGTCACCAGTTTCAGTGGGTGTCAGTAGGATTCGATTTGGTGAGCCGTGTTGGTGTCTTTATGAGTGTCACATAGTGGAAGACCAGTGTTATGGTTCAACTTTCACCTTAATGTATCACTCGCATATAAATGCGTTCTGCTTACAGAAGCATATGTAATACGTTGATTTGTTTGTCTAACGGCATATCAACTCTTCATGGGTCATCTAATATCGAAATTTAATTTTCTTAGGAACTTTGAAAGGAATAAGGATATTATATGTTATTCTTCTTTCACAGTTGAATATATTGTAAATGATACTCATCTTTAAAGGTTGTTGGAAATAAATTGTATTTTTAAAATACGATATATTAGTCCCAGAAGAAAAGGAAAATAAGCAGAATGTTGCGGTGCCTTTTTATACATCCACGAAATGACGAATCTGTTAGCGCGAACGCAAAATTTTCTGGTACAAAAAAGAGTTTCTTCCAACCAAATCCTTTACGCTTGATAGCGAACACATGGGTCTACAAAAGGCTAGGGACTGGGCGTTTATCTCACTCTCTACACCCTCCCCGTCACTGACAAATAGTCGGCAACATTTTCCTACTGGGATGAAATAAAATTAGCCAATATAGACTATATGCTTTGTTCTATTTATTGCTACAAGAAACCCTTTTTTTCCTGGTGAAAAGACGGCTGATTTGACGCAGTGAAAACCAACGAGAGTGTGGCTATGGTATATTGACCTTAAAACATCCAGTGGAGACAATGACACAACCGGCTCACTAAAGAATAACGACAGTGATAGCCTAAACAGCATTTCAAACCACATATGATGTCCTGACAATGTCACATTACTTTATATGGGTGTTTGATTGCATAGAGTTAGATAAACATGTAATGTGTCATTATTTTCTTCAGTCGAAGAAAAGGAAAATGAATAATTCTATTCGTTTCAAATTGGGTCTGAACTTTGTTTTAGTATTCCAGCTGAGATACACGTTCACCACCCAGCGTCTTGGCATTGTCATCTTGTAAGTTAATTCAAATGTGATCATTGTTTTGGCAACAACACGATGGAGTGGACACACAAACGTGAATCAGACTGATGAATATAAAGTAACATGAAACATGAGAACAATCCTATCCGCGAATTGAATAGTTTCCGATTCAAAATTCCGTGAAGGTTACCAAGTACGAGGAAAAACATACGAAGACGGTTAGAAAGTTGGACGCCCAGAATATTTTTTTAATTCTGAGATATTTACTTCATATTAAATAAATATAATAACTATTTCCTCGTCGCTTAGGGAGGAAACATGGTAGCAAAACGGACGTAAAAATATAAGTATAATACTTGGTTTCCATAAACGTACAGTCCAAATTCAACAAACATTTTTAATTTGCATCATGTTATATACCGTACCTATGAATACTAATGAGTATGTCCTAATCTTCATAAATACGTTGGACACTATTGCAAGTATGTGTATGGGGAGGGGGTAATATACCGTCTAATTAGTCCACCATTAGAAGGGGTTTACCTATTCACGCCGCTGGCGAGTATTTTCGTTTGTTGATTTCATAAAAATTACTATTTCATTTTCCAACCTCCGTTTTGGTTATTCCTCATTCAGTAACCATTTCTAGGTTACAACACTATGTAAAGTGATTATATCCAAAGACTTTAAATTGTTTTTCATTGTGATCATTGTTTTGGCAACAACACGATAGCTTGGGCACACAAACGTGAATCAGACTGATAAATATAAACATGAAACATGAGAACAATCCTACCCGAGAATTGAATAAAGTTTCCGGTTAAAAATTTCATGAACGTTACCAAGTATGACGAAAAAACCCGAAGACGGTTGGAAAGTTGGACCTCCAAAATATTTTTTAACTCATAGCTTTTCACTTCATACCAAATAAGTATAAAAACTATTTCATCATTGCTTAGGAAGGGAACATGTTAGTAAAACGGACGTAAAAATGCAACTATAAACCTCAGTTTCTATAAAAGTACAATTCAAATTCGACAAACAATATACATCATGTTATATACCGTGTCTATGAACTCCAATGGAAATGTCCCAATGCTCATAAATACGTTGGACACTATTGTAAGTGGGGGCAATACGCTGTCTGCGCTGGCATCGTGAGCTGTCACTGTGAGAAGCACTTGCCGTGTCGAACTCTCTGCCTTTGAGCAGAGAGGAACCCGGACGAGGCTATGCCGAAAGGCAGTCTCGTCCGGGGAGGTAGACAGATACCTGATCCTGCGTATGGGGGGTCTACGGGCAATTTTTACTCGAACCCATGGGATCAGATTTTCCCACATTAAATTTTGCCTCGTACCACAACCTACCTCGTAAATATCGTAATATGCTGTCTAAGTAGTCCACCACTAGCAGTGGTTTACCTACTTCACGCCGCTGGTGAGTATTGTATTTTGTTGATGTTATAAAGATTACCATTTCATTTCCAAATTCCGTTTGGGTTATTCCTCATTCAGTAACCTTTTCTTGGTTACAACACATCAAAACCGAAGCCGAACTAACGACAACAGATTTTGCTTTTACTGAAATCACTGAGTGAAAACATAGCAGACATGTATACTCCTTGCGATCATTCTGTACGCTGCGTTAGAACACTATCCTTAAGGCGCCAAGTATCAGTTAGGCGCTATTATTACAGTATCTTCGGGTATCAACTCTGCCAATGTACGTCAAAATTTGTTCTGTGCCAAGTAAACTAATGTGAATGTGACAGATTATTAATAGAATTGTGGACAAATAACAAATCTCAACTTCTCTTTTCCCTTCATTTCTGCTTTCAATATATATGCATATTCGAACATCTTCGCAAAAGCTTCTGCTTTGTAAAACAGACAAATGTAAGGTTGCTTCCTCAATGATAAGAATCTTAACAGGTTTAAGTCTAAGGTCAAACGTTATTTATCCTAGATATCCTTATAATCTACACTTTTCACATCCTCCTTGTACGTAAAATAATCCCATTCAGTTTGTTGTTAGCGTTGTTGTTTGGCATTGTAGACTTAGAATGTACTACAAGGCAACAGCGTCACAGCGCTCGGTATTGTTGTGGTTTTTATATCCTGTAACCACACGCCCAGTTGATTCTGGATGCATAGTTGTCCCGCTCCTTACCAAATGTAGAGAGTCCAGTTTTCCCTGATTTTAAAACCCTAACTGGAGAAAAGAGACAAAACTTCATACCTTTCCAAGCGTATATGTACGAAAGCGAACACAACATCCTAGCTAAAATTTGAACACGTTAAACCGATCCTAATTTTCGCACCTATAACCGCTAAGCTAAAAACACACACACAAACGTATATATATATATATATATATATATATATATATATATATATATATATATATATATATATATATATATATATATCAGTGGACATTGAAGTCAATACCGAGTGGCGACAGTCTATTTCATGATCATACGAAGTGACCTGAAGATTGCGTATAAACATGAATGAGACTGTTACCGCTGGGTGTTGACTTCAATGTCCACTTTTATATTTACCTACGCTCTATCCTCCATGATATTGAGCACTTTAAACCATAAATATCGCCTACATTAAAACTATATCTTATCACATATATATATATATATATATATATATATATATATATATATATATATGTGTGTGTGTGTGTGTGTGTGTGTGTGTATAAAGATTAATTAACTTTAATAAAAAATAAAATAAATAAAAATAAAGATTAATTAACTTTAATAAAACATTTTTTTGCTGTTTTCCCCGATTTCGAAGTTTCTTGGTAATGTCCATTCTTCAAGGGGCTCTGTCTTGAAAATAAGTAAAAAATTCTGTAAATTTATTACAATATACATATATATATATATATATATATATATATATATATACATATATATATATATATATACATATATATATATATATATACATATATATATATATATATATATATATATATATATATATATATATATATATATAGTCATCCACATCCAAGCCTGTTTCGCTGTATCACAGCAATCAGTGTGGCTAGACGTAAGATTGCTTCAAACCGGGATCAGTCAGAGTTCCTACCCCTAAGCTATCGGTGCACGGCATAGAAAGGGGAAATATCAACGTATTGTATATGAAATTTATACAAACGCCAATGGCCATGAGAGCTATATTTGTAATTGAAGACCGGAGCGTTAATAGCAGCAGCAGCAGCCACTGTTTCGTGTGTTAGGATAATAAACTCATAAATACAAAATAAACTAATCAATAATAAATCAATAATGTGTTAACAGTATACAACAGCTATAAGTTAATTACTTTCTAGACCATAATTATTTCTACTCTATGACCATTAAAATTATTTCAAAATTAACTTTTCCCGCCTATCCAATAGCTGATAAATAACATAATAAAGCAAATTAACTGAACTTGTTACCCATAATACCGAATGACTTGAATATATAAATAATCGAGCTTCAACCCAACATACATGGCCCGAAGATTACGCCTCAGTGACCACGGTCATATTTACTCACGGTCTATCTCGGATATTGAGCACTATTAGCCGTAATTATGGTATGCCCTAAATATTTTTATACGTACACACACACACACACGCACACACATATATATATATATATACATATATATATATATATATATTACATGTAATTATATATATATATATATATATATATATATATATAATATTATAAATTAATAGATTTAAAATATGGTTTTACCGCTACACAGTGATGACCATGTTTCAGAAAAATACAAACAATTCTGAAACATGGTCATCACTGTGTAGCGGTAAAACCATATTTTAAATCAATTAATTTATAATATTAATGCTCTGTAAATTTAAATTTACATAGAGCACTATTGTGTAAAAATAAAAATATCTATAAGAACACCGGATTTTATATCTTACTGTTCTTTCCTTTTTATTTATATATACATATATATATATATATATATATATATATATATATATATATTTATATATATTTATATATATATATAATTTATTTTGTTTAAACGTTATGTTTTATGGATACTCATATTTGAGTAGAAGCTCTGTTTTTTTAGTTGAATATTGTTTTTTTTATCCAACTACATCTACCGCCCTAAATATTTAAAAACCTTGTCAGAAAAATATGCCTCCTACGGCAGAATTCTAACCTGCATCCTCTCTGGGGAACCGCTATTAGATCTGACATTCCTAACCGCTCGGCCACGTAGGATTTACGTTTAAACAAAGCCCGAATAGTGCATTTCAACACTCTCTGCCGATTCTCGAAGTATCCATGCCTGCTCTGTTTCTTATCCTAACGTAAACAAAGAAAATTCATTTTTAGGAAATGGATTAAATCCAACATATTTGTATTTTAAATTTATTTTGTTTAAACGTTATTTTTGATGGATCCTCATATTCCAGTAGATGCTCTGTTTTTTTTTAATTAATTTAATTAAGCGGTAGATGCTATTAGATAAAAAATACTGTTTAATAAAAAAAATAAACCGAGCTTCTACTCGAATACGAGTAACCATAAAAAATCAAGTTTAAACAATATATATATATATATATATATATATATATATATATATATATTAAATTACATAACAGAGAAATCCTAAGTTACCTCATGAGTATAGACTATTTCAATTACATGTACTTTATATGTATATATGTGTGTGTGTGTGTGTGTGTGTGTGTGTGTGTGTGTGTGTGTGTGTGTGTGTGCATACGTATGTCTTAAAATATATTATACTATTTGTTTACGCTAAGATGCGCTTTGAGCAGATATGAGCGTTCGAGAGGAAACAAATTTGTACTTTAACAAATGAATTAAATCCGACATATTATTATTTTTAATATTTTTTGTTTAAACGTTTCTTTTTATGGATACTCATATTCAAGTAGAAGCTCCGTTTTTTTTTTTTTTTTTTTTTTTTTTTAAATAAACAGTATATTTATTTCATCAAACAGCATCTACCGGCCTGAATATTTGTGAAATTTTGTCAGAAAAAAATATGCATCCTCTGGCAGAATTCGAACATGCATCCCCTATGGGGAACCACAGATCAATTGACGATTCCCCAGAGGAGATGCAGATTCGAATCCTGCCAGATGACACATATTTTTTTAAAAGGTTTAAAAAACATATGGTGGTAGACAGGAGAGTTTCATGGCATACAGATCCAATGAAGCCAATCAAGAATTCAAAGCATATCTGTCATATATGCATGATAGCTAGGAAATCAAATGCTGTTTCAAGAGTCACCTTATCGGTCACGGACACTGAAACGAGACGGAAACCATTAAAGGTGACCCGGAAGGTGAAGAAGTGGCAATGACCATTAATGTATATATGTGTCATAAAGTATCCTGCCGATACTTGGGTTTGAACACAGATCACCAGAGAGCAAACACAGGCGATCCCATTTTAAGTAATTTGATCACTTTATGGTAATCCAAATGTATATATGGGAATTAGCGCCGCGTCTAATTTATATTCCATCCTCTATTACTATACGGATCACTCTTTCTATACTATCCTCTATCTCTACACTATTCACTATACTATTTCTCTCTACTGATCACTATACGGATCACTATACGGTGGTTACTATTCGAGCGAGTATTATCGAGCAAGTACTATTAGTGCGAGTGTTATTCGAAGGCGTCTGATATCAGTATTGTTCAACGGCGTTACGATAGTTGTATCTGCGATTACAAAGTCTCTGCTACAACGAACATTACGAAGGTGACAATGAGTATTCGTTGACATTACAAAAGTGGCACCGAGTATTCGTTGACATTACAAAAGTGACAACGAGTATTCGTTAACGTTACAAAAGTGACAACGAATATTCGCTGACATTACAAAAGTGACAACGAGTATTCGTTGACATTACAAAAGTGGCAACGAGTATTCGTTGACATTACACAAGTGACAACGAGTATACGTTGACATTACAAAAGTGACAACGAGTATTCGTTGACATTACAAAAGTGGCAACGAGTATTCGTTGACATTACAAAAGTGACAACGAGTATTCGTTGACCTTACAAAAGTGACAACGAATATTCGTTAACATTACAAAAGTGACAACGAGTGTTCGTTGACATTACAAAAGTGACAACGAATATTCGTTGACATTACAAAAGTGACAAGGAGTGTTCGTTGACATTACAAAAGTAACAACTAGTATTCGTTGACGTTGCAAAAGTGATAACGAGTATTCGTTGACATCACAAAAATATGTATTTTAAAGCGATTTAACCTAAATATATCGACTTTTAAAAAAATCCAGAACGACGTGAATCCTAGATTGAAATGTATAATAGATTAAACAGAATCAGTGGATTAACATCGATTAAAGAAAATACCAAAGTACACAAGATTTGTTTTGTCGTCAAGAGCTGCTAGTTTAAACAAGGAAAAACACTATTCGTTTCCGATGAGATAATGTGTATTTCGTATCGACATTCCAGCCGTCGCTCGCTTAGCGTCTTGGCACTGTCATTTTCTAAGTTAATTAAAATCTGATCATTGAATTAACGCTTAGATTTTGATAACGATTCGACACGGTCCATGTACATTGGTTGTTAAGTTATGCTTGCAAGCAGAAATACAGTATGAGGCTACATTTTCACCTGACACTGTGACAAGGGTCCTGTTCATGTCCCGATACCGTTCACACAAAAGATCTCGATCATGACCCGATATCGTTGAGTCATAATTATCATTACAGTGTCATTTTCATCTTTAAAAAATTCTACGATTTTTGTTCTTCGTTCAGATTTTTCCATGTGCAATTATCCTTTTTTTAATCCAAGTGCTGAGAAAGAAGGATAAAAAAAAAGAAAAATTATTTTTAAATATCTATATGACATTTACGATACCCTGCATATTAAAAAATATTCTCACTACTGTAGTAGCTTAACGGTTACTGGGTTGGGAATTGGATACAAAGTGCTAAGTTCAAACTCCTGCATAGTCTGTTGTTCCAAATTTCTTACAGATACCTATTATAAATCCACTTCTTCCACACCAAAGCTATACACTAAATAGCAGGGTAGACTAAATGGTAGGGTAAACTGGGCTCTCTCGTCTTGTGTGGCAGCCAGTCTAGGAGAAGGAAACAGAGAGGGCAAAGGG
Source organism: Acanthosepion esculentum (assembly GCA_964036315.1). Classification (NCBI taxonomy): domain Eukaryota; kingdom Metazoa; phylum Mollusca; class Cephalopoda; order Sepiida; family Sepiidae; genus Acanthosepion; species Acanthosepion esculentum. The sequence continues at coordinate 73,489,544 of OZ038492.1, read as the reverse complement.
TAACAATCTCGTTAGCTTACCCAAGAGATCATGGATACTTAAGAAAAAAGAATTTGTGTAGAGCCATAATTACCTACATTCTGAAGGCACATGATATATATTTTTTAATTATAGAATGATGAGATCTGAGACCATATAAATTTATAATCGAATTTTGACGAAGGCAAGTTTACTCCAACCTTGCTTTTGGGGCAAGACAATCTTCCTAAACCTCCGTTTGATTTTGTAATACACTGAGAAAAGTTTTAAAAAATAAATGCGTTTGTGTGTGTGAGAGCGAGAGAGACCAATGGAGAGAGAAAATGTCCTTGTCCGTAAGTGCATCTCTGTGTAAGTGTATATATGTAAGCGTGCGAGCCTGCGTACGTGACTCTGTGTATATGCGTGCGTGTGTGTGCCAGGCGCGTTCCGCAACAGTCGAGGCATATTTTGAATGATTGACGATGGTGAATAGCCATGACATCATCGCTTGAGTTGCATACTAATTTTTTGCCTCACCCGCGCTCGAACAACCAATGGATTATCGTTCGGGCATATTCATTCTGCACGCATCCGAGCGGACTATCTTCTTTACGCCTTCGAAGAATCAATCATTGACAGCCGCTCGATAACATAAGGGCTTTTTCTTCTCTTTTAAAAATAACGTTTCCGATAAAAAAATAATTGAGGTCAACCGAATATTGTTTAAGAATGCAGCGTGTATATAGTTTTCTTATTTCATTGCATTTTTCGGGACTTCAAGTGTTCTCAGTGAACCAAGTATATATATATATATATATATATATATATATATATATATATATATATATATATATATATATATAAACACAGGCACAGGGTAATTGAAAATTAACTATATTATGTATGGATGGCCAGCCAGGAGTGCTAACTTTTTCTTTGGGTTTGTTTAAATGAGCAAATCTGCTATACCAAACCAAGGCTTTGGAAGGATGAATACAAGAAGTTATGTCTGCCATAACACAAGAGTTCTTGGTGAAACCAGTTGACGCGATTCCTGGGCAGCTCGAAAAGCTGGTAAAGAAATCTGGTGCCGATATCGAATTTTAAATAAAACATCATGTTAAACACATTCCTCTCATATCCATTTCTTGTAAAAATTATAGTTAATAAATATATTAGAAGTATTTTAAAATGGAGATTTACTTTTCAATTATCCATTTATATATATATATATTGTTGAGATGTTGAGTGTTTCCACGTGAGTATATGGTAATAACGAACAAACACAGTCGTAGGGAAAAATACTGGTATATTCAGAGAGGTATTTACATCAGAGAGATTAGTAGTAGAACGAACGTAGGTTAGTAGTAACAATAAGTAATAGTAATGAAGTCTAGCGGTATCTTCCGGTCGAGAAACGGAAGTGTAACTCATCACTACAGAAGTCTCACTCTGCACTGCACTACACTGCTACACTACTCTACTCTCTTTAGAACTACTGTTCTATTAATAATAATAGGATCAGTCCATTGTGGTTGTGAAGGTGGGTGCGCCCCAACATATATATATATATATATATATATATATATATATATATATATATATATATATAATGGACTAAGTCCGACAATTATTTCAATATATTTTCTGTCCATACGTTATTTTTATAGAGACAATTGTTTAAGTAAATGGTTTGTTTATAATAAACAGTATTAATTACATTTACCGTCATGAATGTACGAGAAATTTCTTAGAAAATATGTGTCCTACAGCGGGAATCGAACCTGTATCCTACACGGAAACATAATTTAGCCTGACGTGTTATAAAATTTACCATCTGGTGAGCAAATCAAATTTTATATATATATATATATATATATATATATATATATATATATATATATATATATATATATATATATATATATATATATATATATATATATATATATATATATATATATATATATATAAAATTTGATATATATATATATATATATATAATTTGATATATATATATATATATATATATATATATATATATATATATATATATATATATATATATATATATATATATAT
>OZ038492.1:73472501-73485001 GCA_964036315.1 Acanthosepion esculentum | reverse complement strand
TAAGTATTAAGAAACGGAGACATTTCGTTGGAAACTAAGAAAATATAATATCATCCTCCTGTGAATACAATTTCTTACGATATATCTCAAGAAATGGTGGACAATTTCTTCACAGATGAAGAGGAAAGGGATGCAACAGAAATGGTGTTCTACAGAAGGGTCCTGCGAATACCATGGACAGAGCATGTGAGCAACGAGAAAGTTTTAAGAAAAATGAAAACAAAAATGATATTTGCACTTAGAAACAGAAGGAAAGAGTTTAAATTTCTGGGACATCTAATCGTTAAGAGATAAGCGAGAAATACGAAAAAAAAACAACATAAAACTTACGATGACGTCTACTCATTTCAACTGTAAGATGATGAAATTTTGCCGCCAATATAGCAATACGCTTGAATTTGTAAATCGATGTACCAAAGAGGAAAGCTCATCAGAACAATTATCAAGAAAATATTTATAGAAAAGACACAGGAATTGTACATTATGAACGTGGCAAAGTGGCTGAAACCGACATGCCAGGTCAGGATGAATAAAATTGCTGATCTATATGTTTAGAAGTGCACCCATAAACAGTGGTATTATCTGCACAGATATTTACTAATGATTTGAGTATGTTCCTGGATAAGTCGTTAATACAAAGCAAAATGAAGGTAGGACCGAGGAGAGAGTACTGGGGGACGCCTTCATTGATCGCACGGAGTTCAAATGACTGGCCATTAACGACGACTTTCATGGACCAACCTAAGAGGAAAGACTTGATAATTGAGAAGACACTTCCAGAGATGTCACATCTGGGGAGTTTGTGTAGCAGCCGCCAATGCCACACCTCGTCAAAGGCCTTTGATTTATCTAAAGCGGTTGCTCTCGATAATTCTGTGTTTAATGAGAGTTAAGGCATCAGCAGTGGACTTAAAAGAACAAAACACATACTGTTTGCTGCTGAGGAGATTTTTTCTATAGAAGTGGTCAACAACCTTCTTGTTGATAACGGACTCGAGGAGTTTGATGATGAGACCGTGGAGGCTGATAAGGAAATATTGCTGATATAGGATGAGTGCACAAGTACATTATTATTTAGGATTTATGCAACTATCTAGAATACGAAAGAGAATTTTGATATTTACTGTTTAACGTTTCCTAAATATAGATTAGTCTGCTATAACATCACAAAGGCAGAGCAATTGGCTAACCACAGCGCGGCGTCCGTAGGTGTAAAGTTAAATTAGGCCGACTTCAGTTCCCGCTCGATTCTGTGCCGTTAACTTCGCGCTAATACCCTTGGAAAAGGCATAAATCAATCTTCTTTCCTGGCTATAGTTTATATAAAAGGATAGACTAGGTTCTCTTGCGTTGAGGTGGCAACTAGTCTAGGAGAAGGCCCATTCTGAAGAGAGATAGACTCTGTCAGGTTGTCTGGCCTACGACACATCATTGCTGCAATGGCTGCCATATATAGATTCCATTACGAGCCTAAAGGGTTACAGGACTCGGGGTGTGATGCATAGAATTATTAATTGTTTGCGAGAGAGTTGTTAGCCACTATTCTACAGCCAGATTCTCAAACTTTGTTTAGTATGCCATCAATGACGCCTTGTGTGACAATCAGTGGTAAATGAACTGAAGACAATGCTAACCATCTGTCAAGCGAGCTTAGTTGCCATTATTACACGGTGAACGATCCATTCTGTTTCCCACTTTCATTCGGAGAAACTTGACATAAATCAGTGATTAAAAATGTTACTACAAAAAATAAAAATGCCTGTCGAAAAATGGAACGAAAATTTATCTTCCAAATGTTGTCGTGATATGTGATGTGTCACGACCAAAATCAATTGACGTAGCCTAGATTTATTGGTACGCCTGAAACGTTACGTTATTTTTTCTTTATATATATGTGTGTGTGTGTGCGTCTGTATGTGTGTGTATTTATACATATATATATATATATATATATATAGAGAGAGAGAGAGAGAGAGAGATGTAGAAATGAACTAACTAAAGAGTTATGATCAAGCATATATGTGAGCGATTACGTACACATACAGTTGAGTAAATAACCATTTATTTAATCATTGTAGAAAACCTGTTCACTTCAGTTAAACAGAGCTATAAGGTACATATTAATAATTACACATATACCTTCGTTTATAGTACAGTAAACGTAGGTATATGTGTAATCATTAATATATATATATATATATATATATATATATATATATATATATATATACACTATTTACATTATTCGAACTATTGTCCTCATCTTTGTCGCCATATCTCATAAATATAGACAGATATATATATATATATATATATATATATATATATATATATATATATATATATATATATAACGAGAGAAAGCGACAGCGAGAGAGAGAGGGACAGAGAGCAGGAACGTCAAAAGTGATGCATTAAATCCTCAATGTTTGTGCCATTCTTTTTGGGGCAGAAAATGTACGGATATTTGGATAAAAATTTTTGAAAATGTGTCAAAACTGCGATTCTTGGCTATAGACTCACTCGCTAGCTCAAGAGTGAGAAAGAGAAAAAGAGGGACAGATTACTCGAATAAAACAAAAAACAAAATGTCTATGAAGACTAAATTTATAGCACATGTATTATAAATCCCGTTAATGAATTCAATATATGCATAAAAGTAGGAAGTGCGGTAGATAAGTATGTGTTTTCTCACCAGACTTATTCAATCTTTGCAGTGAAGCAATCCTGAACTGAATTAAATCTTAATTCTTAAGTGAGAATCTTCGCTGTGTCGTCTATGTATCTTCATTGCTAGGACAGGTTTGTTCTACTTAATCACTACATCCTCTCCGTCACTGACAAGTAGTCGACAAAATGTCCCTATTGGGTATAATAAAAGTAGCCAATGCATACCATATGTGTTGTATTACTGCAAGGAAACAATTCTTCTCGTAAAAAGACGTTTGGTTTAACTTTCAGTATGAAACAGGCAGTGCGACTTTATCGATTGGTCTGAAGACAGCCGTGGGGACCCACTATGGAAAATTACCATATTCACCAAACACCAATTCGAGTAACATATGATCTCATGAGAATAGCAGATATGTGCGTTGTAGCGAGTTATACATAAAGACACTCATTACGTTTTAAAAAACAAATCTATAATGCAAGAACCCATCTGACTGAATATGGTTTTTAATTAATTTTGGAGGAGCGTGTATAACAAATTGTGGTTGCATCATTTTGCTTTAACATGACTTTGAACCCCAACCGTTAATGTCGATAGAAAAAAAAATTTGCATAGCCCCCTCGTTCTGGGGGGGGGATCTTGGTTGACGGGGTCGATTGCATAACGTTGTATCTTCTCTCACTCGTCTTCTCCCGAAATGTTTTTGGAGTCCAGAGATGAAAGAGAACTTCCACAAAAGGGATTTTAAACTCATCTATTTTATTAAACACATCGACGTGTACATTTTTTTTAACTTGGTAGTGGGGTCTCTCTATCACCTCTACTGGGGAGCAAGTTCCCCGTGACGCGAAATAACCACGTTTACTATCTTCGACGTTTAAAAACTTAACTCCCTGAAATCCCTTTCTAGCTCTTTAACATTCCCACGCTAGTTTTAAGCAAAGAAACAATTCAGTGTCCAGTTTTTGTACTCACGTTGTATCTCAGATATTTCTTGGCTCAAATATCTGCAGGAATATTCCCATGAGTATATCCAGTTCAGATCCACCTGAACTCTTCTGGAGAAAATCGATAGTTTTGATGGCAGATAAACCGCTCCTATAGGTTTAACAAGTGTCATAATTCGTGGGCGCTGCAGTAGATTTGTCATCATTCGCCGTCACGGGAGATGTGGAATAACCACAGAATTTGGGGTTCATAATAAAACTGAGTTGCGAAAATGTGCTGAAAAGTTCTCCACTCGAGAGAAACAAATGTGCTCATTAATCTTTGTGGATTGATTCGGGCCGAGGACATTTAAGCACGTTTCGCATCGAATTTTTTTTATTTAATATACGTCTATATTTCTGAGATGAGGTATTATGTACATTATTTACATTATTCGGATTATTGTCCTCATCTTTGTCGCCATGTTTATCGCAACGTTTCGGCCGTTGTACGCTCCGGCCTTCTTCAGGTGATAACAGCAAAAGATTGCAATATGAGCACTGGTAAAAATGGTTGCTGAAGACATTAGGTTTATAATACCCAGAAATTCATACACAGATGTCCTCAAGGACACATGGAACAGTGGATAGAGGCGTTGGTTAGATCCAGTGACAGGACTCAAAGAGTGTGAGTTCAATACCTAGTTAAGGCAGTGGAGAACTTTCAACAAGAGATAACTGATAACTGATATCCATTAAACATGGCACGTGGAACTAGAACAGTCTACTCCATTGAGCGAAATAAAGGGTTCAGTTCGACATTCCAACGACCGGAGCGTACAACGGCCGAAACGTTGTGATAAACATGGCGACAAAGATATGGAAAATAGTCCGAATAATGTAAATAATTCTTTATTTAAAATTGCTACTTCTCTCCAAAGAGGTTATTTTTATGCCACCTGAACAAGAAATTATTATTATTAAAAATCACTGAAAATTAGTGCACACGCATAATATACACAGACATATGAGAGAAGTTATTGAAAGTTTCCGGCTTAAGTCATGTCCGCAAATCTGACTAAATCACCAAAGATTATTCTTGTTACGGAGGAAGTGTTATCGCGCTCTGAAACATTTGGAGAGGCACAAACTTATTTTCCTATTGCACTAAATGTTTCATGAATGTTGCATTATGGGCGACACTGCCTTAGTTCAATAAACATCTATAGAAACAAGAATAAATGCAGAAAAAAAATCACTCGCATCATCTAACACATTTCCACGCTGCAAAGTCTACCGAAATGATAAAAGAATTCTCATCTGTCATTTAGATAATCACTAATGAATTATTAGCAATTCTGACATTACTGCCTAAATTAAAGGCCACATATGCTAGATGATAAAAACTTAAAGAAACGCGCTTTGAATTGACAAGCTAGCGGAGGAAAATTACTGGAATAAAAAAATATGAATGGGCTTAGATCAATGCGCATTGATGCACAAAGATTAATATTAAGTAGGAAAATCGATACAGAAGTAGATATTAACAGGTGGATATACATGCAGAGGTAGATATTAATGGATTGATAGTGATACAATGATAAATAGTTTGTGACGATACAAGGCCTTACAGCCACACAAGGTAGAGAGTTACAGTCGAAATATATATATATATATATATATATATATATATATATATTATTTCGACTATATATATATATATATATATATATATATATATATATACATACATATATATATATATATATATATATATATATATATATATATATATATATATATATACGTATTATGTAATGGACAAAATCCGACAATTATTTTAAGACATTTTTATGTTTATACATTCTTTTTTTTATAGATACAAATATTTATCGATGCGTATCCAATATAATATTTATATTATATTCGATACTCATCGAGCAGATATGAAAGTACGAGAGAAAATCATGGAGAATTGTTGTTTAAAAACAGTAAAATCGACTTTGCTAACCGAAACGCTCCTCTGTGGGTAAATCGGTAAAGAACGTCAGGCTATATGACGGCTCCGTATAGTATACAGGTTCGGTTCCTCTCGGAGGACGCATAATTATCTATGAAGATTTCTCAGACATTCAGGCCAGTAAATGTTGTTAATACTGTTTATTTTAAACAGGGCATTTACTTAAACAATCGTATCTATAAAAATAACGTATGAACAGAAAATATATTGAAATAATTGTAGGACTTAGTCCATAATTGAAAAGTAACTCCCCATTTTAAAATATTTATAATATATTTATTAACTATTTGTATGTATAAAAAAGAATATATATATAATTTTAGCTTATTTTTATCTTTGTTGTTATTTCTTACAACATACTTCAATTTCATTATTATGCTTGCTGCGTTCTACATTATATCTCGCTTTTTTATCGTCGAATATTTCTTTGTTACTGGAGTTGGTCGATAAACTATATTGTACCGATTTGTGAAAATTGTTAAGTATTTCTCCCATATTACTGTACTCGTTTAATTTATAAACGTGTATGTATATTATAATTTCACCTTTATAAGTACAAGGTTTGGCTTCCAAACGTATTAGATATATAGAAAACGTATGAGATATCTAGAAAGCATCATCGTGAAATGTGCTTGAAATTGTTTAGCAAGCGCTTCAACCAGATCACGCGTTTTGCAACGTGGGATTTGTATTATGTCGTCATTCACAACACGACGTCTGATTGTGGACTCCGACACATCAGCACTGACACGCATTGACTGACCGGGGTTCACATCGATGACACTCTGGGCTTGATGGACGAACATGATATTCTTGACAATGTCTTACCATCGAGGAGACACATTTCTCACTGAAGACATATCTTTGCCAGTGTGCCTGGAGGGTCTTAAACACGAAGGAACTTGGGATATTTAAGATTGATTTCTTTCTTTTTTTCTTTTTTTTGTCGGTCATTTAAAACCGACACATTAGGAGATTATAAAAAATAATTCTTATTCTGTTGGCCAGTGAATAATTATTTTGGTGATAACAATGCTTTTTTCCCGGTATAATTCATACTATTTAAACCAAGACTGGAGGAACGAAGAGAAGTGACGTATTCGTAGCTTTCCCAAGGGTGTTAGCGCGTAAGTGAACGTGACAAACACGACTGGAATTTGAACACGGCTCTCCGATTTATCATTCTCAGCCGTTATCCTTTATACCACCCGCACTTTTCACAATATTTAAGAAGGTTACAATCTCGGAATCGGTATCGTTAGCGGCTAAAGCAACGAGAACGTTTTCATCTCCTGCGTTAGAGTGGAATTTTCTATGGCCAAGATGAAAAAATTGATCAGATCGGTATTTAAATTTGGTCAGATTTGAAATTTCTAAAGATGTTTTCTCAATATATATATATATTCTGATAACACTCACACATATATATACACACACACACACGATTATATATATATATATATATATATATATATATATATATATATATATATATATATATATATATATATATATATATATATATATTCCACTTGAGAGTATAATTTAATTACATATACAAATAAGGATATTGAGCCTAAATGACTTCATATGGCATCGTATTCCGTCTGTTCCCATTACAATTCTCCAATAATTACAAGTTGAGTGTTTATACTTCGGGGCTCAGACAGGAATTAAAATTCGAAGTACAAGTAAGTGTGTATAAGTGTATTTTCAAAGTGTGTGTACGAATATCGATATCTCCGGATACATCTATCGTTTTAAACAATGGAATATATATATATATATATATATAGAGAGAGAGAGAGAGAGAGAGAGAGGAGAGAGGGAGGAAGATAGATAGATATATAAAGATAGAACGAAAGTTAAAAAAAAAGACAATGAATGAACGAAATAGACTAGAATAGGCAAAAACAAATATGGTTAACTTTGAGTTTCAAATTGACGAGTCGGGCAGTTTATGCTTTTTGGAACAAATCCACCCGGAACACACTTATTCCAGCCACCCTTTTATTAAATGTTCAAGAAATCTGGGACCGCGGATAGTCTAAGAAAGAAAGGTTTCGTTACAGAAAATTATGAAAAAAAATTATTTATATATTTTAGTACTAAAGATAGGAACTAGACGATATATCCCGGGATACGGGCAGTAGAACAAGAACAAAGATTTCAATTCGGAATGAAAGCTAATCGCTAGCGACTTTTGCGATGATTTCACCCCAAGCAAAGCTAATGTTTGAAGGTCGTAGTTGATAGAATAGCAAGAAGCTGAAATAAATAAATGAAATAATAGATAAATAAACAGATCGAATAAAGAAATAATAACAAATTAACAAATCACGACCACACGCATAATTTTCGAATAATACATACATATATATATAGATAGATAGATAGATAGATAGATAGATAGATAGATAGATAGATAGATAGATAGATAATATTAGTGGTAAATATACACATACATATGTAATCATATATCTAAAATATATAAATATATATACATACATACATACACATACATATATATATGTATAAAAAATAATTCCAAGAGGATATGATCCAGGTAGAACTCAATGTCCAGGACAGAGAAAGGATATAGTAAAAAGGCATAAACACTAATATTCCATGGTCATAATTTATTCCATTGGAATCGTAAATAAGATCCAATTCATCAGACCTACAAATTGAAAAAGGAAACAGAAAAAACAACTCCGGGAATAAAAAAATAAAATTTAGTGAGAGTGTATGTATGAGAGTGTGGGACGAATGCTAGAGTAAAAGAAAGCTATAGGGAGGGGTAACAGACGAGAGAAGGACAGGAAGGGCTAAAGATGAAGGGGGGGTTAAAATTTAACAGAGAGAAGTTTTAAAGAGGGGAGTCAAATACGGTTTAAGTGAGAGAAATATGAATATTTTCAAATGTCTAATACATTTAAGATACACAGGAATAATATATATATATATATATATATATATATATATATATATATATATATATATATATATATATATATTATTCGAAAATTCTAACATATAAATGTTATAAAATCACTACAAAAATAGGCTTTTTGTTTTAACACTTCTGGTGTTTTATCAAGTGATGGTGATGAATGTAGATTCTCTTCCGATGTTTTTTTCGTTAATGAATGAATTTTTTTGTTCCTACATTCCCGTCCAATTTCTTCTTCGGACTGTTGTCATATATGCTCTGGTGACCCCGCTGTACATCTCGTGGTTCTCGACAAAATCCAAAGAGGGATGTGCAATGTGATTTGGTCCTGACCTACAGTGACTTTCTCACAGACGTGGCGTGGCTTCCCTCTGTCTTCTCTACAAATATTTTCATGGCAACTGCTCTGACGAGCTACTTTCACTGGTCCAACCACTGCATAAATTTAAGCGTGCTACTAGTTTGGCATCTCAGTCTCGCCCTTTCCCTGTCGAAATGATTAAATGTAACCGACTCTTCTACTCCAACAGCTTCTTCTCTCGCACTTCCCGACAGTGGAACTCCGTTCCTCTTACTTGCTTCCCTAGTATAATCATAAAAAAATTAAATATAGTATCAATAGACAACTTATCATGTCTTGATCCCCGTTCTTCTCTTTATCCTTTCCACACCTCTTTACTCTTACTCTCTGTAACCCCTTCCGTGCTAGTGGCACACTCGCCTTGCTTGTGGTGAAATGCTTAAAAATACTCTGCATAACGTAACAACTGAAACCTCACTGTCATGGCTGCATTCATGCCTCACTTGTCTGGCCGTTAATTTTGGATTGTCTACCGAGATTCTCAAAATCTTTTTCTTTCATCTTTCTTATTTAACTTCTGTGGTTTTTCGGTTTTCTTTGCACATCAGACTCATCCAGTAGAAGCAAACATTATATGAATAGTTTGAACACTGTCTATGGAAATTCCTAGTCGACTGGTATCTCTCGTTGACTCATCCTCGCCTTAAAGGTCACTACTTTCATCTTTGATTCAGCAGAAATTTGAGCCATGATTTTAGTACACACGAGCAATGTCATTTTCAACTCTAATACTTGCCTAGGCAGCAATGTTAGTAAGATGGAACAATTCCTACTTAGACATTTGCATATATATCGTGACTTTATCATCTGCCATTGGCCCAATGCTTGCGAATGGCCTTTTCCAACTTCAGCCTGCGTACCGACCGTTCAGTGCTGACCATGAATTCGGCGAGAAGTCGCTGTGTTATGCTAAGGGAGACCAACAACAGACATCGTCTCGCTAAAATGCTAAAAATATCTCTCTAGGAAATCTACGCAAAAACTAAGGTCTAAAAATGCTTAAAGGTGTATTACGACTAGGTTCGTAATACCAACGAACTAAAAGGTAATTAGCTTATCTCTAAAACGAAATTACCAGCGTGTAGGGAACACGATCGAAAGGTCAAGGTTGAAATGCCCAGTTCTCTTCCGCTTTAGGGAGCGGCCAAAGGTGGCCGCGACATATATATATATATATCTTTCATTTATACATGTTTCATTAAATTCGACTGAAAAGGTACTACGATTAACCTTTTTATTTAATTTTTATTGTGTTCGAATAAGTGTTTTCTTTTTTGGACACTGAATGTGTAGAAACTGTCCAAATGTTCTGTAATTCCGATCTCTTTCGGCTATACTTTTAGCCATTATCAAGGATGATTTTTTTTTTGCTCCTTAATTGGGTGTATGGGTTGTGTGTATGTTTCTAGAGTTATAAGGATGTTTTATTTACGAACACAGTTAGCACATTGTGGCCGTGTTCGTAGTTAATATTATTGAGTGTTGGCGTTTTCTTTTTTAATATTAAGGCTTCCATTATTTTTAATCTTTTTTTTACATGTAGATGAGGTTATTATGCTTGTATTTTCTACTAGTATGTTTGAGCTTTAAGATTCTATCGTCTATTGTGTGTGTATGTCACCAAGAAATAGATACACTCTTCCGGTGTATCTTTGGTGTATCAGACTTTTGAAAATATGCATATTTCTCTCACTTAAACCGTCTTTGCCTCCCCCTTTTTAAAACTTCTCTCTGTTAAATTTTAACCCCCGCTTCATCTTTAGACCTTCCTGTCCTTCTCTGTGGAATAAATTATGACCATGGAATATTAGTGTTTAAGTCTTTTTATTATATATATATATATATATATATATATATATATATATATATATATATGAAATATTTCTCAGAGTTAACCTGTAGAAAAAGACAATATGTGTAAAGGTAAAAGACAATAGGAAAACTTTCGTCCAATGTGAAATTTTCAAGGCAAAAATTAACGACAAACAAAATGCCCTTAGCAACTTAGAATTTAGAAAACCTTATTGTTCAACTGAAAATTAGAAGTATTTTCACGTGTAGAAATAATGTTTTTATTGTTGTATTGACGGATTCAACCATTTTCTTTGGTTTCTTGATATAGTTGTGTATGTTGGTTTGGGAGAGTAATAATTCTGTTAGAAAAGGTGATATTGGGAAAAAAACCTGGGCGTAGATTAATATTTTGATAATATTCAATGGCAGCACTCTCGAGGATTTTCCTCCTGAGTGAGTTATTTTCTTTCTATGAGTAGAAATTTTTAATTTATTCTATGTATAACTAGTGCATTAGTCAAGGTTTTTTGTGTGATATCTCTTTTGTGCTCATAAAATCGTCTTTTTAAATTTCTGCTTCTTTCTCCAATATGTTGGGAGAAACCATTTTGGCAATTCATTTTATAAATTCCTGCTTCAGAAATATTAGTGCTATTAGTGTTTGAGGATCTGATTATATCCATAATGGTTTTGGAAGTATTTGTGACTATTTTAAGATTATTTAGATGGGATAGGTTGTTCTGGATAGTTGACGTGACAGAGTTGGTGGGTATTATTATGCATCTGTTTTCATGTAATCTATTATTGCGGATTATGTTGTTATTTTTGTTTCAGTTGTATATTTTGTATTCCTTTCTTCTTGCGTTGTGGATGAAATGATATGAGTATTGTGGGTTTTTAATGTGTGTTCTATGTATGTTTCTTCTTTAGGTAAATATTGGGGGCTTCAGATTCTTAATGCTCCCAGATAGAAACCTATAATAATTCCAGATTTAATTTTAGAAGAGTGGTTTGAACAGAAACTGATCAGGTCATTTTTGTTTGTAGCCTTTCTGTAAATGTCAAAACTTAGTTTCTTATTGTTTCTGTGTAACATGATATCTGGGAAGGGAAAAGTGTAGTTGCTTTCGGTTTCAAAAGTGAAGTCTGTTGTCGGTTCAACGTTGTTAAGTTGGTTGAGAAGATCTGTTAAACTAGTATTTTGTGGATATATTAATAGTGAGTCGTTTATGTATCTGAAATATTAAGAGTTTGGAGGGAGAATGTTTTTGAATGGGTCAACTGCTTTCTCGAGATCCTATACTTTATAATGCTCCATAAGTTTTCTATGGGGTTGAGGTCAGGAGATTGGGGCGACCATGTCATAACACTCACCTGATTCTCATCAAAGTATTCATTCATCAATTTTGATTTGTGACAGGGAGCATTATCCTGCATAAAAATGAGCTTGGTGGGGTCGATTTGCACCCTTTCAGCAGAAGGGAGCAGACAAGACTCTAAAATTATCTTGTACTGCTCGCTCCTGAGGGTCTTTTCAATAGATTTTAAGAAACCAGTTCCATGAAAAGAAAAGCATCCCCAGAACATTATACTGAACGGATACTTGACAGTACTTACTGCTAAATTTAAAGAGCTTTGAAAGCTGCTTCTTCGGATTTTAGATCGCTTTATCCTTTGAATTTTTTAGCTCAACTTTCGTTTCATCAAAAAATCTGGTGAGTCACTTTTATCGAACAGCCTTATATATATATATATATATATATATATATATATAT
>OZ038492.1:73442501-73467501 GCA_964036315.1 Acanthosepion esculentum | reverse complement strand
TCTAGATTGGTAGAAGCCAACTGGGATTTTATTGAATAAATTTACTCTTTAGTATTTCTAGATATTTTTGTGTAGACTATTTACATTATTCGGACTATTGTCCTCATCTTTGTTGCCATATTTATCACAACGTTTCGGCCGTTTTACGCTCCGGCCTTCTTCAAGTGATTGGAATATCGAACTGAACCATTTATTTCGCTCGCTGGGGTAGACTGCTCTCGTTCCACGTGCCATGTCTAATGGATGTCAGTTATGAGTTATCTCCTGTTAAGGACACATGGATAAAGGCGTTGGTTAGATCCAGTGACAGGAACCAAAGAGTTGTTAGTTCAATACCTGGTTAAGGCAGTGGAGAACTTGGAGAGGTGAATTAACAGAAGACAACTGACATCCATTAGATATGGCACGTGGAACTAGAACAGTCTACCCCAGCAAGCGAAATAAAGGGTTCAGTTCGACATTTCAACCACCTGAAAAAGGCCGGAGCGTACAACTGCCGAAACGTTGTGACGAATATAACAACAAAGATGAGTCCGAATAATGTAAATAGGGTACATAATACCTCATCTGGAAATATAGACAGATAAATTTTTGTGTAGCTTTGGTAAATATATCTGTTAAAAATAAATGTTAGTGCGATTTACATTTTTGCATAATTTAGACGACAATTCAACCTTCGCACCTTGTATGTTATTAATTGTTTAATATATTATTATAATATATTAAATAAAAACTATTTTCCCTTTTTCTTATTCCTTATATATGTATTTTTAATCTACAAAAGTTCCAAAAGTCTTGGGAACATTTTGACATTGAATATCTCGAAAACTATTAAGGATATAAAAACGCACCTGACATATTCTGAAAGAATTTAATCCCTAGTTTTACATGGAATGTTCAAAGATGTTCAGTCTGAGTACCGTTGGTCACACGGCACACATCAAACCGATCGTCCAAATCATGCCAAACGCGTTCCAGCATTGCATTGTTGATGGTTGCAATAGCTTCCGTTATTCAGGCCTTCAGTTCATCCACGTCTTTCGGAAGGAGAGGCACATAGACCAGTCCTTTCACAAACCCCCACAAAAAGAACTCGAAGGATGTGATATCTGGAGACCTGTGAGGCAAGGGCATGAGAAAGCGATCATCTCGCCCAGACCATCCAATCCATCTGTCTGGCAGTGTTGTGTTCAGAAACTGTCTAACCCTGCGACTCCAGTGCGGTGGCGCCCGATCTTGTTGGAAAGTCGTCAGACTCTTCCTCACTCAGCTTATCCATTAACCAATTTTCCAGCATGTCGAGGTACATGTTACCATTGACTGTTGATCCTTCAAAGAAGAATGGTCCGTAGACAGCTTTCTTGGATATAGCACAAAACACCGTCACCTTTGGGGAATCTCGCTGATGCTCAGGAATTCATGTGGGTTCTCAGTACCCCATATGCGAGTGTTATGCTTGTTAACTTTGCCATTTACGTGGAAGTTCGCCTCATCGCTAAAAACAAGCCGGTCATCAAATCCGTCATCTTCCAACTTCTCTTGAATTGCAATGCAAAAGTCACGACGAGCTGGTTTATCAGTGTCCTGCAACTGTTGGATTAACTGTAGCTTGTAAAGTGTATTGTTCAGTCGTCTTTTTAAGACACGCCAAACAGTTGTTGTAGGAAGCTGAAGTTCCTTACTGGCTATTCTGATCGATTTACGGAGGCTCCGCTCGAAGGCAGTTCGAACTCGCTCAACGGTATCATCTGAAGTTGAGGGGCGTCCCGTTCTCTTAGCTGGGCACAAACACCTATCCTTCATGAATGTACCATGCCATCTCAATATGGACTTCCTTTCCGGTGCCTCTTTTCGGAATTTTGTGCGAAATGCACGTTGAACAACTGTCCGTGATTCAGTTTTTGCAAATTCAAGGACGCAAAACTTCTTTTCTGGTTGAGTGAACGCCATTACTGGATCTGAAAAAATATGGAAAATCATTAGCATTAACAAAAAACTTAATGAATGTAGCTTTAAAATGGTACAAGTTTCATCTTACCATTCATAATTCAGCAGATATGAGGACTTGAAATGTTCCCAAATTTTCTGGAACACCCCGTATATTTTAATGTAGAGAATTTTCTCAACTCGTAGATCACATATTTTGGTAATGCGTTATTCTGGTAGATCAGAATCGGCAGGGAGATTACATACTAAAGCAGCACGTTTTATTATCTCACCAAAAATTGGTAACAAAATATTATTATAATTATTATTATTATTTCAATAAATGCACTTTGTTTTCCTTGATTTTTGGAAAAAAGGGAAAATTATATTGATAAAGATCACCGAATATAACATAGATCTGAAGAAAACCCGTGAATTTGTGGCCGAAACTTTGTAATAACAATAACAATAGTTGAGTTACTATGCCAACAAATGCGTCGAGTAATTAACCTACCTACGCTAAAAACTCAAAAGGCGTAAAGCCCTGACATCATTCTAGAAACGCGTTCGGAAGAAATCTAGAGAAAGATTTTGTAAGAGGAAGCGACCTTTTATGTGGAAAGTTCTTCAACTGAAATATTTTATTCATTCCGTTTCTGTGGCACCGTCGTTCGGTGTCGACAGTAAGAAAGGCAAGCAGGAAAAAAAATAACAAAAAATCAAAAATAAAATAAATCAAAAATAAAATACTTCGTCAGTATATATATAAACCTTCATCAGTATATATATAGACATTCGTCAGTATATATATATATATATATATATATATATATATATATATATACACTATTTACATTATTCGGACTATTGTCCTCATCTTTGTCGCCATATTTATTACAACGTTTCGGCCGAATAATGTAAATAGTGTACATTATATCTCATCTCAGAAATAAAGACATATCTATAAGCGTCAGAAAAGAGAAATGAAACGATTTGTAGTGCTACTTAAGTATGTGATCTACGTGCATGATTCTTCTAAAATATGTGATCTACCTTAAAGAGAATTATCTACATGCGCAACTTTACTAAAGTAGCACCTAAGTAGCACACAATGAATGAAGGCTTCCGGTGGATTTTGTATATAGACCAGAGAAAATTATGCGATTCAATGCTCCAAATTTATTCATTGCATTTCTGAATGATGTTCAAACTGTTTCCAGACATTGATAGTATTAGTTAAAATAATAATTTCCTTTAGTTTCTTTTTATCATATAGTATATTTTTAGTATATTATTATATAATATTAAATAAAGACTACTTCTCTTTCTTGTCTTATTCCGTATATATCTATTTTTAATGTATATTTGAATGTAGAGAATTTTCTCATCACGTAGATCACATACTTTAGTGATGCGTTTTTCTGGTAGATCAGAATCGGAAGGTAGATTACATACTAAACTAGCACCGAATTTGGGATGAACGATTGAGGTTATGGCTGGAATTATTCTTCAAATTCCAGCTACAGCGTTCACTTTCGCACAGATGAGTTTAGGAAAGGATAAAAATCCATCTCTTTTCGGTTCCCCCTCCGCAGCTATAGGTTAAATAGCAGGGTAGAATGAAGGACGGACGACGCTGAATTCACAAACTATTAAACGTCTTACGAGGCTGGCATTCCGTTCCCACCCCTTCACCGTTGAAACTGTTAGATGTAGACGTCTCTTCTACTCCAATAGCTTCATGTCTCGCACATCTCGCCTGTGGAACTCCCTTCCTTATTCCTGTTTCCCTGACAACTACAATCTCCAACTATTTGAGTGTAACGTCAATCGACATCTCCAGTTGCCTTGATCTATCCACTTCCCTTCTCCACATCCTTTCACCTTTCATTCCTATCTGCTCTCGCTCCAAATTTTCTGTAACACCCTTGCCTTGATCGATCCACTATCTTTCTCCACATCCTCTCCTTTACCACTCCTATCTGCTCTTCCTTCAAACCTTCTGTAACCCCTTGCGTGCTAGTGGCTTCCAGCCTTGCTTGGGGTGATAACCTTTAAAAATATATATATATATATATATATATATATATATATATATATATATATATTAATGTAGAGAATTTTCTCAAGTCGTAGATCACATAGTTTAATAATTCGTTGTTCTGGTAGATCAGATTCGGAAGGTAGATCATTAACTAAAGCAGCACCAAATATGTTAGTCATTTCAAACGAGAGTATCGCTCACTGTTTGGTCAGTGAAGGTTGTATGTTTCCCGTATGGAAACGGCTAATTTAACCATTACTATTGACATTACTAAGTTTAAAAATAACTGTATGCCGTTGAGAAAATCTGGTGGATGCGGTGGTATATTCACTGAAATGTCGAGAGCTTATTTATTTTATTTCTGACCCATGGTATTTACGATTAGTTGTGATAAAAACAGCTAAAATGATATCAACGAGGTACTAATAAAATGTTGTTTGTTTTAATTTGATAATGCTTCATCTAAGAAAAATTAAGATAATGTTACGACTGAGGCTTCCATATACGAAAACAATTAAGTTGCATGTACACAAAACCCACGCAACCATAGATCGATGGACTGATGGATGCGGTGGTGGTGGTGAGTGGCGTATCGTTTATTGGCGCAACCAATACAATTATAGACAGCATTCAAATTTCGGCTGAGGTCAGCTATGGGTCAAATATCAGGGCAGATTGGGCTCTTTAAACTTGGAGGGGCAACTTGTCTAGGATACGGACAATTCTGAATTAAAAACTCGTGCCAATAAATCAGCGGGAGGCGTCGCAAAGTACACACACAGAGATATACACAGTCACGATTTTTACGATGCTAGTCTCATCACAAGACTGTAGGAATTCTGTGAGAACCAAATTCAAACGAGAATACTTGAATTTTACGACAGTTGCGTTATATATATATACATATATATATATATATATATATAGTCAAACCTAGAGAGCCAGACAAACCTACCAAGGTTTCACCTAACCGGATCGTCAGGGAAAGCCAGCTTTCCCTGACGATCTGCTTAGGTGAAACCTTGGTACGTTTGTCTGGCTCTCTAGGTTTGACTAGGTCTGCTCTACTTCTGTATTGAGCACTTTTTTAGTTAGTTGTTTACTCGTATCGGTTTTTTTTTCTTTGGGCTTTGGACCTGTATGTTGTACGATTATTTTCGACAGACGTTCATGTTCATAGCTCTTTCTTTTTTTAAAACCTTTTTTCCCTCGATATTGATTTGATTATTGGCAAATCAAGAAACCGAAGGTTCTTCGAGACGAGTATAGTTACATATATATATATATATATATATATATATATATATATATAGTTAGACTTAGAGAGCCAGGCACTGTATTGAGCACTTTATTTAGTTTTTTTGTGTACTCGTATCGGCTTTTTTGGGGTGGGGGGCTTACTTGCATGCTGGACGATTATTTTCGGCCAACGTACATGTTCTTGGTTCTTTCTTTTTTTATACGACTGTTTTCCCCTTTGGTGTTGGTTTGATTATTTGCAAATGAAGACACCGAAGGTTTTCCGATCGAGTATAGCGTCTTATACTTATAAGACTTCTACTACTACTAATATATATATATATATTCTGTCTGTACGTTTTTTCATATGGATACATTTATTTAAGTAAATGCTTTCTTCTATATTTACCGGCCTCAATGTTCGAGAAATTTCGTAGAAAATATGCGTTCTCTGGCAGGAATCGAAACCGCTTCCTATGAGGAACCACCATTAAGACTGGCGTTCTACAACCGTTCAGCCACAGAGAACTCCCGGTTTTTTAAGAGCATTAATTCGAGCTGGGCTTAAATAAATGTTTCCATAGAAAATATCATATAAACAGAAAATGTATTAATTGTCGGATTCAATCCATTGCCTATGATATATATATATATATATATATATATATATATATATATATATATATATATATATATATATATATATATATATATGAGGTGTATTAAAAATAGTTTTACATACTTTGAGAGCGGCTTCCACAAATCCTTCCTTTTTGAGTTATCAAGTTTAAATAATGTTTACGGTAGATGGCGCTGTGTTGCCGTAGACTAGGTTACATTTGTCATTCGTGGCTAGTCTGTCTTCAACGTTTAACGTGTGTAGTACTGAGTTAACTGAGAAGTGTTCCATTTAACAATGACAGGATATTCATGTCGTAAGCAGGCAGAAATGATTTTTACATACGCCCGCGCAAGTCGTAATGGGCTCGTGGTTGCACGGTTGTATTAGATTGCCTTTCCAGGCTGAAGAAAGCCGGATAATCTTATCTTTGCTGCTGTTTATCGTCAAGTTGTTGAGACAGGACGCTTTGCACCACAAACTATGGATCAAGGAAGACCGATTGTACATTGAAGAGCGGCTACTATAAACTTCAACTTTAAACTTACTTAAGAATGAAGAATTTGTGGACATATGTTTATATGGACTTATGTCCTTGTTTTGGTGTGAGGACGCACAAAATGTTTGATACACCTGATATATATATATATATATATATATATATATATATATATATATATATGATAGACACTCCCGTCGAATTCGACGTATGAGAGTTCCTAGAAACTGAAAGCCCGACATCTACACATGAGATTTGATTATAGGCTTTGTGCAGGGCCATCCACACTTTTTGGTGCAGCGAATGCCACAAAGTCCCCAAACGACCCTCCGCAGGTTTTGAATTCAGAGTTGTCCTTCTCCTAGACTAGTTGTCATCAAAGGCTATAAAACCCAGTCTGTCCTGCTATTTACCCATAGTTGGAGGAAGAAGAAGAGGATTCACACCTTTCCCAATGGTATTAGCACGTAAGTGAATGTAATGGATTCGACTCAATCCGATTCCTCAATCCAAGCCGTTATCCATTACTCCACCGTGCCTCCTATATATATTGCAGTGTACGTGGCAATTGTACCACTCGAGATAGAAGGCTACAGTAAGAGGAAGTTTATGCGGATAGAAGGGGAGGATAACGGTTAACCCTAGACTTGAACAGGTCAAGATTGTAGTGATCGTGGAAACATCCTCTTGGGAGTCGGTTCCACAGAGGAGTGATTCGCGGGATATAGCTGTTCGACTGGAACTTACTACTAACCAGTGGAATACGGTGGGTGTGTGGGTGATTCACTTCAATGTGAGTGTCCAAGCAGATCCCAGCCGTGAAGGTTAGAACTGGCGAAACTAAGGTATGTAGTTCACCCAAGCACTTTCCATGGAAGTAGCAACAGAGCAGCGAGAGGCTCGAAAATACCCCCGCCTGTGAGAGTGTAGTTGAAGAATGGAAAATAATTTGTCACTCACAAGGACACTGAGAATCTTTTGAACCCCACCGAGACTGCAAAGTGAAGACTGTGTAGCTACAGCCCAAATATGACAACAGTACTCCGTTTTAGGCCGGATCTGGCTCTTGAAATTGTAGCGGATAGCATGAGGATTCAGATACTTACTGGAGCGATACAGGGAGCCGATCATTTTACAGGCATCTTTAGCATTGGATCGTACATACGAGTTCCACTTGAGGTCATGTGTGTGTCTGAGGCCGAATATTCTTTTAAGGTTTGGGGCCTCCCCGAGCGGACACCCATTCATCGTGATTGGTGGCAGTTAGGGGTCCGATCGGCGATGATGTGCTGTAACAAGTTTGGTTTTCCAGGCATTGAATGTAACGAGCCATATTTTTCCCACTGGGAAATCGGAAGAGAGATCAGCTGCCAATCATTGATCCCCATGAGTTTTAGAGGTGCACCCGTATACTGTCGTATCATCGGCATAGATAATCATAAATGATCCGACTATATTCTTAGACAGATCATTTATATAATTTAAGAAAAGAATTGGTCCGATAAGTGACCCCTGACGGACACCAGTGTTGATTGCCAGGGCCCCAGAGGACTGGTCGTTAACAACTATCTTCAGTGACCTACACGTTAGAAATTACTTTATAATTGACAAGAACCTTCCAGCTTGATCATCAAACCTTTGTGCCACACTTTGTCAAAGTCCTTCGAGGCATCTAATATTTATGGTCCCTGAGGTGTATTTGTCGTCAAGAGTCTTGCTAATTCGTTGAGTAATGGTACTTAGAACATCAGCAGTGGATTGGGCCGATTGAAATCCGTACTGCTCGTCGCTCAATAGGCTCTAGGGAATAAACGAGCTTATTGTAGATTACAGACTCAAAAAGCTTACTAATGGTACTGAGGAGATTGTTAGGTCTATACTGAAAGGGAGAAGAGTGCTCTCCCGCGTTCTTGAAAACCGGGCATATGCTTAACACTATGTATATGTGTGTAAATGGTTTCTTTATAATTACTAGCATTGTACTCGTAAAAATGGCGCTATTATTTACGAATCATCCTATATTTATGCCTCGGCTCAGAATGCGAGTTATGGCAATAAGAACACGGGGTTTCGAAGGCTACATCTTCGAGGCGATAACCTTGAGTATTAAAGCGTTGATCCGTGAATTCGGCGGCATAATAATTGTTCAATTTCTTGGCCGTCTACTACAAACTGAGAAGTTCTAAAGAACGAAACAAGAAATGAGTCATGGGTTGCGGAATGGAAACCACGTAGATTATAAAAGGGTGTGTTATATCCACCGCAAGGAAATTTTTCTCCCTGGAATCGATCCTCCAAATCTATAAATCGACCATTCGCCCTTGCATGGAGTATTGCTCCCATATATGGTCTGGAGCCGCTGCTGTTTGCATCAGGGTTCTTGATAAGATCCAGAGACGGATATGCAATGTAATTGACCCTGATCTGTCATCTCGTCTGCAGTCGCTCTCTCACAGACACGACGTTGCCTCGTTCTGTCTTTTTTACAAATACTTTCACGGTAATTGCTCCGATGAGCTGCTTTCACTGGTTCCCAGGCTTCATGGATTCAAGCGTCCTACGAGGCTGGCATCCCGCTCCCACCCTTTCACTGTTGAAACTGCTAAATGTAGACGTCTCTTCTACTCCAATAGCTTCATATCTCGCACCTCCCGCCTGTGGTACTCCCTTCCTTATTCCTGTTTCCCTGACAAATACAATCTCCAACTATTTAAGTGTAACGTCAATCGACATCTCCAGTTGCCTTGATCTATCCACTTCCCTTCTCCACATCCTTTCACCTTTCATTCCTATCTGCTCTCGCTCCAAATCATCTGTAACCCCCTTGCCTTGATCGATCCACTATATTTCTCCACATCCTCTCCTTTACCACTCCTATCTGCTCTTCCTCCAAACCTTCTGTAACCCCCTGCGTACTAGTGGCTTCCAGCCTTGTTTGGGGTGATATGCTTAAATATATATATATATAGGAATAAAGTGTCACTGCCGACACTTCAGTTTGAATATAGATAGCCAGCGACCAAACACAGACGATCCCATTATTGAACTAAGTGACCATAGACGAATTAGCTTGACGTCTAATGATCGCATTCCTATTCTATCGTCTATTACTTACTCACCGCTATTATCTACTCTATTCACTATACTACTTCTCTGTTCGGATTACTATTCGGTGGTTAATTTCGAGCGAGTATTATCGAGCAAGTACGAACGATATTCGAAGGCGTCTGACACCAGTATTGTTCAACGGCGTTACTATATGTTATGGGAACTTACCCATAATAGAGAATGAACTATCCCGTACCCCATAAATACTGCGCCTCAAGAGGAAGTAAAAGACAGTGAGAAAGAGTCAGAGTGAGTGACAGTGTGAGTCAGAGTTCTGAGTCAGTCAGAGACAGAGTCGCGTCAGAGGATTCCTGTAAGACATTGGAATAGTGATACTTGTCAAGACAACATAGTTCTCTCTAACCTAACCTGATTGTTATTACTAACACTTCTACTCTTTTGTACATATATTCTATTTATAATATATCTGTGTTATTCCATACATGTGTTCGGGTTATTCTACATTGGTTCTACCTTGGACCATCACCGTGCTACAAGGAACCTGGACAATAACACTGCGATTCCAAAGTCTCTACTCCAACGAGCATTACAAAAGGGACAACGAGTAATCGCTGGCGTCACAAAAGTGGCAACGATTGTTCG
Organism: Acanthosepion esculentum; assembly: GCA_964036315.1. Lineage (NCBI taxonomy): Eukaryota > Metazoa > Mollusca > Cephalopoda > Sepiida > Sepiidae > Acanthosepion > Acanthosepion esculentum. The sequence continues at coordinate 73,457,463 of OZ038492.1, read as the reverse complement.
TTGACATCAAAAAAAATTTTCTAGTTCCAAATTTCCCAAGCTACCCGTATCGCCAGAACCTTGGACGACACGACGTTCGGATCGCTGCGATAATAACAATAAAGATGAGGATATTAGTACGAGTGAAAACAAAGTTATCTGTATCTAGTATTTATATATCTAGTGTTTATGGTAAGTATTTGCCGTCAGGTTTTATATCTAAGAATATACGTATAGATTGCCTTTTTCTATAAAGCAAGGTAATGATGGAGAAGATGAGGAATGTGCTACGCCAATCTTCGGGTTTGACGGAGGCTGATAGCTTCTTTCATCGAAAAATCAACATTTGAATTTCTGACCTTCACTTGGATCAGGGCACCACTACTATCTCAGTAGGGCACGTTGATTTTTTTTTAACTTCTTTTAGAGAATTAACGTTGTACTCGTTGTGAAAGCTGATGTTTTAATGGGATAAGTTCTGCCACCAAAAATTACATTCATAGCTTTTACTGCTTTCTTAGCATTTAGTTTTAAATATCGCCTGAGGAAATGTACAGAAATACCTAATTCCCACAGGTTTTTGCTTATTAGGAACTGACATTGAAATGTTATTATTTCAACAATAAATCCAAATAAAGTTAATATTTCTTGTATTAGTTGAATAGAAAATATATTCAAAACAGAATTCTAGTTATGAACTCGGTTCGGCATCCGTCCGTCCGTCTCGGGAGACGATGGAGTAGCGCTGTAAGTGCTAGGCGATGGAGTTACATCCCCTCACTTCCCGTGTTGTGCTGATGTCTTGCAAAGTCGCTGGCGTGTCCTCTCCAGTGCGCTACGGGCCTGGGCGGGATGTAAGGAGAACTAGGGCTTCCCGGACGTCTAGTTCCACCCTCTCGACTTTGCTAGCAGAGTCCAAAGGAAAAGATTAACCAATACAGTTTGGTACCAGCGCGGCTGCAGGAGTTGCCGGAAGGTAGCACAGAGTGCCGTCCATCCGCCTTAGGGGCTCCACTCCGGATTTGTGTAAGGTTTACTGCTTAGCTTTTTTTTTTCTCCCGAAGATTTCCACAAGGCAGTGGAGCTATTTGGTTCATGGGCTCCAGGGCATGTCCACTCACCGGTTGGCCTGCATGCCGCATGTTAAGGGGGCCAAACTCCTCCCCCGTCCCCTGTAGTTTAGCCAAAGTCCGCAAGGTGCTAGGTTGCCATGTGTCGCCACGAGGAGGAACTACATAGGGCTTGCTGATGGAGAGGCTATATACTGGCAGGGGAAGACTTACACACTCGACTCCCCTTTTCGCATTGCTGCTAGCCAGCGGCGGTATCTGAAAGCGAGAAGCGACAAGCGACAAGCATTACCACTACAGACTACCACACTAGACACATCACAACAGCCGTTTGAGACACACAATTTATGACTTACCACAAACAAAATATACAATTTTTTCACTGTAATGGATATGTAAAAACTTTTTTTAAAAATGTAAAAGATTACATAAAAGTCTACTTAATGAATAATATTTGTTAGATCATAATTAATAAAAACAAAAAAGATAGATAAAAGTATATATAACACCATAATACTGCTGGGCACAAATTATAAGACAAAATATTTTTGCTTTGTTTATTGAAAATTGCATTAAAACTACTGCATTGTATAATATATTACATCATAATATAGCTAAATAGTTCAATATAATTTGCCTTTGAAGTAAATGAGGGTTTCAGTTGATGGTACAATTATTTAGTAATAAGGTGCGTATACCTTGTGTCTTGTAAAGCTTCAGTGAATTATAAATTTTATAAGACTATAAGATTTTCACTGATCACCGGAATTAAATTCCAATGCTCCAGTTTTAAACCTAAACTTAATCTTTAAACTCGTTTCCTCAGAAAACGGTAAGGATTTGAAAAAAGATATTTTGTATCATTATTTATCATATGAAACCCCATCTTTCAAATTGAGTGCAATATCACGTTTCACCCTTCAATATCATCCTGTCTGACTATCATAGCCACTAGGGTAGAAATTATGTAAAATGCTTCGCTCACAAGTCATCAATTGATGCTTGTGTTAAATGCTCAAACTTAACCAAAAAGAAAATCGTTTTTTTCTTTCATTATTTTAGATTGAAATATAAATCTATTGTGGCAATCAAAGATTTTGTAAGAATCATAATTAAGCGAATCTACGCATGCAGTTTAAATGAATATTAATGAGTAGAGATTGGCTCTTTTTCCGATAAGTTTACTTGATAATTTATTTCAATCGTTTAACATTTTGTGTTAACGTCTGGTTTCCATTGGAAAATGTCTATGAAATAAAAAAGAGGTGACGAAATTCAATGTCATTAATCAAAGCAATTGATTCAAATTCAAAGACAGCTATACACACACACACACACATATTCTTTTCTATAAATATTTTCATTGTAATTTTTCAAATGAGCTCTTATCGTTTTTTCCTCAACTCCAGGAATGAAAGCACAGTACTTGATTGGTAATAGGTGTCATAAATTTACTAAATTTATGCTGGAAATTGCTAGATATAACAATAAGTCTTATTCTAAGTTTTTCATCCCTCACACTGGAACCCTTAGTGGCTTTATAGCCTTCCTTGCGGTGAAAAGTTTTAAAAAATTAATAAAAATATTTTTCGTTTTTAGATGGTTCTGTGACAGGACACTGATTCTATTTAAACGATTAAATGACGGAAATTACAGGGTGATGATTTGGGGGTGATGATTTGGGGGGACTACTAATTGGGTAATAATTATTACAATCCTCAGTCGTTAATCCCAATATCGTAAGATTTTGAGAAACTGGAACCAACCTTGTCGAGACAACACGCCGGCTTCATTCGAGGATGGAAAAAGAAATCCGGGTGACCCGCAAAGTCGGTTTTACTAGACAAAACTTGCCTAGCAAGCAACTAACAATTGTTGAAAAAAAAAAAAGCAGAGGAAAAAGAAACAGAGCTCGGGAGCGGGGATGTGTGATAAGTGCGTTGTTTGTTGGCAGTGGGTTACAGTTGTTATGTCGTCTTCTCTATTTTAACTCTGATAGAAGTGTTCTAATTTTCTGGTTTTGAAGATGAGCATTTACGAAGACTTCCTTTTTCCAAGATTGGGCTGATATCTAACGCATTCAATACCGAATAGTTAAGTCCATCTATATTAAGTACTTTTGAAACTTTCAAAAAGCACAATGAGTTCCTATTGAAGTTCAACTTTTACGCCCTTTTCTCTTCCCCTCATCGCTGGTTCTGCGGTTTGTCTCCAAAAGTTCCACGACGGCCGCTACACTATTTTTTTAAGTTCTCAGCCGCTTCTGTTTCCTAGTGTCAGTAATGGAAACATGGTTTGGTTTGGTTTGGGTTTTTTTTTTTAAGCTTTTCACCCCAAGCAAGGCTGGAAGCCACTTGCACGCAAGGGGTTACAGAAGATTTGGAGCGAGATCAGATAGGAGTGTTAGAGGAAAAGATGTGGAGAAGGATAGTGGATAGACCAAGGCAAGGGGTTACAGAAGATTTGGAGCGAGAGCAGATAGGAGTGTTAGAGGAAAAGATGTGGAGAAGGATAGTGGATAGACCAAGGCAAGGGGTTACAGAAGATTTGGAGCGAGAGCAGATAGGAGTGTTAGAGGAAAAGATGTGGAGAAGGATAGTGGATAGACCAAGGCAAGGGGTTACAGAAGATTTGGAGCGAGAGCAGATAGGAGTGTTAGAGGAAACGATGTGGAGAAGGATAGTGGATAGATCAAGGCAACTGGAGATGTGGATTGACGTTACATTTGAATAGTTGGGGATTATAGTTATCAGGGAAACAGGAATAGGGAAGGGAGTTCCACAGGCGAGAGGTGCGAGATACGATGCTATTGGAGTAGAAGAGACGTCTACATTTAGCAGTTTCAACAGTGAAAGGGTGGGAGCGGGATGCCAGCCTCGTAGGACGCTTGAATTCATGAAGCCTGGGAACCAGCGAAAGCAGCTCATCGGAGCAATTACCTTGAAAGTATTTGTAAAAAAGACAGAGCGAGGCGACGGCGCGTCTGTGAGAGAGCGACTGCAAACGAGATGAGAGATCAGGGCCACTTACGTTGCATACCCGTTTCTGGATCTTATGAAGAACCGCGAGTCAAACAGAAGGGGCTCCAGAACATATATGGGAGCAATACTCCATGCAAAGGCGAATGGTTTGGTTTGGTTTACAGCACATCAACCTCAATGGTTTATTTAATGCCGACAAAATTTTTATTGTTAGTAATATTTTTTTCAAAAATCTATTTCTGGTAATATTTTTTTCTACAAAAAATCTATTTCTGGTAATATTTTTTTCTGCAAAAATCTATTTCTGCTAATAATTTTCTTACAAATATATATCGCTGGTAATATATTTTTTCTTTTTTTTCAAAAAATGTATAGCTGGTAATATTTGTTTTTCAAAAATGTATAGCTGGTAATAATTTTTTTACAAAGTATTTTTGGTATTAAAAACATTTTTTTACACTTTGATCCCAGTTTGGGGGTTAACTATTTGCCCATAGCTGAGAGCCTAACAGGTGCTACCACCCCAGGTTAGAGTGGGAACACCAGCAATTAAGAGGTGGTTCCACGATCCTGAAAACCTCCTGATCAGAGGCATGGAAGTCAGACGTAGTTTATCGTCTTACCCAAGAAGTGGATGTAGTTTATCGTCATACCAAGGACGAAGTTGGAACATGGAGTCTCTTTAGATACTTTACTAAACAGTAAAGTGTTGTATATAACTCTTCATTTGCTTGTTATCTGTCTGGCGTTGTTGTATCTTGTGAAAGATGACTGGGAAACACGTGGTAAATATGCCGGAAACGAATCAAAATAACTTGTGACTACAAAATAAGAAAATATCAAAATAAACTAGACATTTTAAACATGATTACTTAGTTAGCCCCTATGGAGCGCGGATTTTGCCTCGCCAGGATATAGAAGGCGAGACAGAAATACCCCCCCACATAATGGTAAGACATTAGAGACAATGGTTGCTTCATCTAGATAATGTCTTACCATTATGTGGGGGGTATTTTAAGAGGTGTATGTGAGAGATATTTCAGCCGCACCTTGTATATATATATATATATATATATATATATATATATTTATGTATATAGATACATATATGCGTCTGTGTGGGCGTGCGCGCGCGTGTGTGTGTGTGTGTGTGTGTGTGTGTGTGAAAAAGGGATTGATTGAATCTTTTTTATACGGCTTATACCCGCTTACATGTTATTTCAAACTAGAATATTTTTAGATTATAAGATTTTTTTTTTGTGAGGAGATAGTAATGGTTTAGTGATACAATTACTAATTACTACTTAACCCATAGCTGGAGGAAGAAGAGGTGGATTCATATCTTTCCTAAGGGTATTTGCACGTAAGTCGATTTAACGAAACCAACTCGGCTCATCGATTAACAATGCCGAGCTATTACCCCTTGCACAATAATTACCCCTTGCAGAATAATTACCCCTTGCGCAATAATTACCCCTTGCACAATAATTACCCCTTGCACAACAAGCACATTCAGGCTTACAGCACCTGGTGACGCCCAAGTGATCACCTATCCAGGTATTGACCGGGAACTGGTGTTTCAACGTGATGTGACCTTAACAGGTAGCGAGAAAGCGAGCGAGGGAGAGAGAAAGTGGGAAATAAGGTGGGTAGGAAGTTGTTGCCCTGTTTCCCACCCAGCAGCTTCTATTTCCGCTACTTAAATAGACAATGCTACAGGCAGTACTTCTTCCGTATAAGTCTTTGTTAACCCGAGGATATCAGCGAAGAAACAAAATCCTATCGAAGACGACAATCTACTCTTTTACCCGCTTTGTTTGTTTGTTTGTGTGTGTGTGTGTGTGTGTGTGTGTGTGTGTGTGTGTGTGTGTGTGTGTGTGTGTGTGTGTGTGTAAAACCATACGAAGTCATAGGAGATCTTATTCATTCTTAGGCTTGAGATGAACGCCAAATTAGGATAGTTTTGTGATTGTGCAGAGTGCGATGGATAAATTGTCGTCTAAATTACGCGCATACGAAAATAACACCGACATCTGATTTTTACAGATCTATTTACCAAAATAACACAAAAATATCTTGAAATACTAAAGAGCAAATTTATTCAATAAAATCGCCACGAGCTTCAACCACGGCCTCCGGAAGACTTCGAAATCTCCTGTAACTCTCCTTGTTTAATTTGGTGAAAGTTGCCATAATCATTGCCTTCAGCTAGCTCATCTTTGGTGTTACAAAGAGTTTTGTTGGTCTCTCGCTCAACTGCGCACCATGCATAATAATCAAGAGGGTTTTAGTCTGGGAAGTTAAGTGGCCAAATGTAAGGGGGGTGATGTAGTCGCAGAAGTTGTCTGACAGCCATGACCGTGTATTCTTGATTGTATGGCGCGGTACAGAGTCCTGTTGCCAGATATTAGGGTCTTCCAACAGCCACACTCTTGACCCAAATCAGCACTACCTGCATAAGACACTTGATGTAGGCTTCCGCGTTGAGTCTGAGGCCCTTGTATGAAGATAAATGGAGGCATAATGTCGCCATAACTAGTAATCACACCAAACACCAGATATTGACCGGATATTTGGTTTTCATCAAACGCAGAAAATTTCCGAAGGCGGATGGACGGCATTTTGTGCTACCTTCCGGCAACTCCTGCAGCCGCGTTGGTACCAAACTGTATTGGTTTATCCTCTCTTTTGGATTCTGCTAGCAAGGTCGAAAGGGGAAACTAGACGTCTGGGCAGCCCTAGTTCTCCATATATCCCGCCCAGGCTCGTAGCGCACCGCGCTACTCCATCGTCTCCCGAGACGGACGGATGCCGACGACGAAATAATTTTTTTTATTGCTTGAACCTTATTTTAGTTGGTACCCCTATTCGGACATTGCCTGACCATTAAGTTCTCTGTGACCGAGAGGTTAAAAGACGCTAGATCTAATGATGGTTTGCCCTAGTGGAACGCAGGGTCAAACCCTGCCCTTGAACTCATATTTTCTAATAATATTTTTCGGATATTCATTCTGGTAGATGGAAATAAATAAATATACTGTTTCATAAATAAACGGAGCATCTAATTGTATCTACTAGAAATAACGTTTAAGTAATAAAAAATATCGAATTAATAAATGAAAAATCCATTCCTAGTGGCGTTGAAATGTCGACAGCCTGACAAAATTCCAAAAGTCCGTTTTTTTAATCACGTCTTAATTAAGACCAAAGAAATTTCTACACTGGACATCATCACCGAATAGTGACAGTTTACTTCATGTTAGGGCGCAATATATAGGTCTGAGATTGCGTTAAAGAAATGGGAATAGGCTGTTGACATTCGGTGTTGAATATGCCCACACGCCCTTTTCCGGATATTGGCTACATTGACTATATACATTATGACATACATTAAAAGTATATTTTATTTTATTTTATATATATATATATATATATATATATATATATATATATATATATATATATATATGTGTGTGTGTGTGTGTGTGTGTGTGTGTGTGTGTGTGTGTGTGTTTATGAATTTCACCCGAAGCAAGGCGGGAGTGCCACTAGTACACAAGGGGTTACACAGAGTGAAAGTAAGGGAACAGACTGGGTATGGAGGGGATTGAGGCAAGGATAAAATGAGGAACAAGGCATCAGAATGTGTCGATTGAAATTACATTTTACCTTTCGAAAAATGTATTTATCAGAGAAGCAAGTAAGAGGAAGGGAGTTCCACTGTCGGGAAGTGCGAGAGAAGAAGCTGTTGGAGTAGAAGGGGCGGTTATATTTAACACGTTCCACAGTAAAAGGGTGTCATCGAGATGTCAACCTAGTAGCACGCTTAAATTCATGCCGTCGGGGCACCATGGAAAATTACTCGTCAGAGGAGATGCCATGAAAATATTGATAGAAAAGACAGCGGTAAGCTACATCATATCTGTGGGAAAGTGACTGGGGTCGAGAGCTCAAGTCAAGACTGATCGCATTGCATATCCGTCTTCGGATCTTGTCGAGAATCTCGAGATGACAGCGGGGTCATCAGATCATATATGGTAACAGTATTCCATGCATGGACGAATGATAGAGTTGTAGATGTGTAGGATAGACTCAGACAAGTAAAACCTTCTGGTGCAACACAGAGAACCAACTTTCTTTGCGTTAGATGGAGAGAGAGAGAGAGAGAGAGAGAGAGAGAGAGAGTGTGTGTGTGTGTGTAATTACTCGTATTTTGACCCAGAAAAAAGTTAACACAGCGAAACTTTTAGTGTGTTTAAATAAATATCGAGAACTTTTTATTCATTGATATATATATATATATATATATATATATATATATATATATATATATATATATATATATAAAGAGAAAGAACAGTAAGATATATAATACGGTGTTCTTATTAATATTTCTATTTTTACAAAACAGTGCTCAATGCAAATCTACAGAGCAAAATATTATAAATTTACTTATTTAAAAGTATGGTTCCATCACTACACAGGAATTACCATGTTTCAAAAAACTTCAAATTCAATTATAGAATTAAATTAAAATCCCAAGTCCTGTTTCATTTTCAAGCGAAATTCGGAATAACTTATTTTGAAATTTACTGAGTTTTATAAGCACATACATAAAAAAAAATTAGTTTCTAAGGATACGGGGAAATTCAATCATTTTGACAAGGGATGGTAGGTTATTCATTTTCACTGACAACTATTGTATCAAAATATGAGTTACTTTCGAAAAGAGGTTAAGTTAAATTAGGGTAGGGTGATTTTTTCAACGAATGACGACATCCGTTGTTTATCAACGACAAAAAGATTTTCGGTACTTTTGTTTCGTTGTTAAATTTGTAATTGTATACATAAAGATTTTTTTCTAAAAGTGATGTTTGAATATGAGTACGTCGCATTAAAATACAATTTTTAAAATATAATTCCTAATTCTAATTACTAATAGACTATACATCTTTCAAAACAAATAAATGTAATAGAATGACTTAAATTATTTAAAAATTATTATTTAAATATCAAATATAAATATGTATGTTTCATTTATCAGCTTTTATAAAAATATTATTTAAAAGGAAAATCTGACAATGTCGGCAAAGTATAGCTATTTCATTTCTTTGATTAGGTAATTTTTTATATTTTTATTTTTTTATTTTTTATAAACCTAAATTTATTTACATCATATATATATATATATATATATGTGTGTGTGTGTGTGTGTGTGTGTGTGTGTGTGTGACGTGTGCGTGTGTGTATCTGTTTAAGCAATTAATGAAAAACCGGATTCCGACTTTTCTTATTATATAAACGTTATTTTATTGGGGACACATGTTTGAGTAGATATCTCTGTTTTTTATTTTGCTTTATTCTTTTACACAATAAAATTAACGACTCCAAGTCTCGATCATTGAAAAGATTATTAAAGACAATATAGCATCCGTCAAGTATCGAACTTGCATTCCTTTTCTCTCATTTTAGACAGACATGCCTTTATCGTTCCATAAGAAACGCATATCTGGTTGGAATTTTTCAGTCTGTAGCAGCCAACTTATTCTTTATACTCGAAACTAAAACGAAGTAATAATTTCAAATTAAAAATCCATTAATTACTTTAATTACTTTGTTTATAAGCATACATACACATACACGCATATATATATATATATATATATATATATATATATATATATATATATATAGATATAGATATAGATATAGATATATATAGATATAGATATATATTTATATCAAAGGAAAAGTTCAATGCATCATTAAAGAGTTCGGTAATAATTTATTTCAAACAGACAACTGCCTCATCAGACCGGAGTTATAAAATGGTTTAAATCATATTGTTCTGTACTTTGATATATTAAGCTATCTTCGTGGATTTCTTTTTCATATTTTATATAAAAAAGACCTATTCGGATTATCCTCACCACTTACTGATTTGATATTGTGATCTACACACACACACACACACACATACACACACATATACATATATATATATATATATATATATATATATATATATATATATATATATATATATATATATATATTTATATATATATATCACTGGGTAGAAATTATTTTTACCTAACAGTGTATTTTTCGCACAGTGATAATTGGATTTTGTTTGTATTTCACTTATAAAATATCAAAAACTTTAATACTCTTTAATTTGTTATGGTGCGCGTAATAGATAGATAGATAGATAGATAGATAGATAGATAGATAGTGTGGACATATGTATGAATACTGAATGAGTGCTATCAGTTCCACGGTAAAGCCTAACGCCACATTAAAGCGTGAAAATGCATTGCTGTTTCCTCTGTCCAGAATGGGTACAGCTGCAAAAATTTTAACGCTGATATTGAGTAGACATAGCTTAGAAACATAGCAAACTTCTTTAAACAATACACACACACACACGCACACAGATACATACACATATATATATATATATATTTATCGAATATGTGGTGCAGTTGAATTTATTTCCAAGGAAACATTCATACAAAAAGTAGATTAGTAAAGTTAATGATAAAAAATGGCGAAATCCCTTCGCAATCAAAATTTTTACATTTTTAAGGTGCATTAGCTTACAAATCACTCGAGTGATTTGTAAATTAATGCATCTTTAACATTTTGTTTGCGAAGGGATTTCGCCATTTTATATCATTAACTTTACTCATTTACTTTTTGTATGAATTATTCATTGTAATACACACACACACACACACATATATATATATGTGTATATATATATATATATATATATATATATATATATATATATATATATATATATATATATATATATATATATACAGGAGTTTAGCAAAATCATTGGAACAGGTGCAAATTCCACTCCTATATTTCAAAGACCTATTATATTAAGAACTTTAACTAAAATTCCGTAATTGCAGGTTATATTTATTGCAAATACGTTTATTTATCTAATTTACTGTCTTTGTCTTATTTATTTTTAGAATTTAGTAACATTTAAGCTAAATGCGTGACCTCTCCGAGTTTGAAAATGGGCAAATTGTTGGAGCTCGCATGGCAGGAGCCTCGATCACTAACGTTGCTGATCTGTTTGGTTTTTCAAGAGCTACCATATCGAGAATTATGACGCAATTCGAGAAACAGGGGAAAACCTCTAGCAACCGTAGCAATTCGGGCCGGACTTGCAAACTGACTGACAGGGACCGACGTGCATTGAAAAGCAACGAGGCAAAAAATCATCGGTCTACTGCCACCAAAGTGACTGCTGAGTTGAATAATCATCTGAATAGTTCAGTGTCTACTAAAACCGTTCGTCGTGAGCTCCTGGAAGGGCCGCCGTAAGGAAACCTCTTCTTTCCACTCGCAACATTCAGAAGAGGTTGAAGTGGTGCAGATATCACAATGCCTGGTCTGCAGACCAATGGAAGCAAGTCATATTCGCAGACTAGTCCAGTTTTTCTCTTTTCCCAACTTCAGAGCGAGTTTATGTGTGGAGGCAGCCCAAAGAAGCTTACAACCCTGACTGCTTTCTTCCAACAGTGAAGTATGGAGGTGGATCAGTGATAGTTTGGGTCGCCATATCATGGAAATGTCTCGGTCCAATAGTTGCCCTGCATGGTAGAATCAACAGCAAACATTACCTGAACATTTTGGGAGGTCATGTTCATCCAATGGTCCAGACTTTATTCCCTGATGGTGACTGCATCTTCCAAGACGATAATGTTCCAATATATACCGCTCGAGTGGTTAAGAATTGGTATGAAGAGCATGAAAGTGAGCTAGAACACATGGAGTGGCATCCCCAATCTCCAGATATTAATATTATTGAGCATTTGTGGTGCATTTTGGAGCAACAAGTTAGGAGCCGCTATCCTCCACCGTCGTGTCTTAAACAGCTGGAGCTGGTGTTAATGGAAGAATGGCTGAAAATTCCTCTGGATGAAGTCAGGAAGCTGTATGGTTCCATTCCTAGACGTATTAAAGCTGTATGTGAGGCTAAAGGAGGATCAACTCCATATTAAATAAATTTTCTTTGAATTTAACAAGTGTTTCAATTATTTTGTCCAACCCCTATATATATATATATATATATATATATATATATATGTGTGTGTGTGTCCGCAACATACTTGTGGATAGCACGAAGGTAAATACGGTTAAAATTAACAGAAGTGTTAATGATAAAAAAGAAGCATCCTTTCAAGAATATCGATTATGAACACTGACAAATCTTGCTGACCGCGTTAGGAAATTGAAAACATTACCACTCGTATACATACGTATATAAAAAAAATGCACATTCAGTTAATCAAAAAAATAACCCATATATATATATATATATATATATATATATATATATATATATATATATATATATGTATATATATATATATATATATGTATATATATGTGTGTATATATATATATATATATATATATATATATATATATATATATATGGGTTATTTTTTTTATTTCTGTAGTTTACTACTATAGCAAGCAGAGACATTTTTTCTCTCCCGATGATGGCCATATTGGTCGAAACTAGTCGAGGAATATAAATGAAATAATAATAATAAAAGCATAAGAATATTAATCTACAACCCAGTATGTCTGAAGATTTTAATTGATTTTTCTAATCATTTTTATCGTTCAATATATATATATATATATATATATATATATATATATATGTGTGTGTGTGTGTGTGTGTGTGTGTGTGTGTGTGTGTGTAAAAAGAGAACGAATAGAGTACAGTTGCAACGTTTGTAACATACAATTTAAAAGAGGGCTCAATACAAAGTAGACCGCTATTCTTTATTTTCTGATATTGCATCAACCATGTCGAAAAACGCTACACAATTGCAGTCGTGTTTTCGATATGAATCAACGCATTTCATTAGGCGTGAGTAGAAAAAACTAGTGAGTTGAGATTATTGAGATTTAAAAGCAAGATACACCGAGAAAAGGAAGGAAAAGAAAAATATTAAGAAAGAAAGAAGAGAAGGTGGTTACAGGTTTTGTTTAGTTTAATCAGATCAACCAATTGAAATGACCTACCTTAATTCTAAAGAAGGGGGAGAAGCAAAATTTGAGAAGCGGTCGTTCGTAAAGGGTTTAGAATCATAGTCTGCACCCGAAAGCCACATACGAGCGGATGTAAATGCCTACAATATTTTACCCTAGACAAACTCATTTCCTAGGCAATTTTAAGTCTGCGGGCCAGGACACTTTACGAAATGCCGCTTCTCAACTTTTGTTTCTCCCTCTACTTTAAACTTAGCGTGGGTTATTTCAATTGGTTAATCTGAGTAAAACCAAACTATTCCTGCAACCATCTCCTCTCCTTTCTTTCTTAATCGTTTTTCTTTTTCTTCCTTTTCATGTGAAAAGAGGTTGTATCCTGCTTTCAAATCTCAATAAATTATCTACTCGCCAGTTATTTACTAACGCCTGATGATCTGCGTTGATTTGCATCGAAACACGACTGCAGTTGTGTAGCGTTTTTGATATAATATCCTAAAATAAAGTATATATATATATATATATATATATATATATATATATATATATATATATATATATATATATATATATATATATATATATATATATATATATATATATATATATATATATATATATATATATATATATATATATATATATATATATATATATATATATATATATATATATATATATATATATATATATATTGTCATCCACAGACTGACTGTTTCGTAGCTCATCAGTGTGGCTAGCCGTCCGGTTGCCTCTAGCTAGGATCGAAACCCAACTGAATTGGTGTCAGTCAGAAATTCTACCACTAAGCCGTCGGCAGAGATGAAGGTGAATTTTAGCGTATTTATTTTTAGATTTAGATAAACACACAGTGACTGACAGTATATATATATATATATATATATATATATATATATATATATATATATATATATATATATATATATATATATATATATATATATATATATAAACGACTAAAAAGTTGTAAATTAAAAAAATATATAATGTTTTTTCATGAAAGTATTTATTTATATTTGTAATTTCAGATCGACCTCGATCTTTCTTCAGAAATAACTGGTTTTAGAGGTTTGTTTACAAGTAGAGTCCGTCGCGAGACGCGGACGTCACGTGATATGGAATACATATATATATATATATATATATATATATATATATATATTATTGTCATCCACAGACTGACTGTTTCGTAGCTCATCAGTGTGGCTAGACGTCCGGTTGCCTCTAGCTAGGATCGAAACCCAACTGAATTGGTGTCAGTCAGAAATTCTACCACTAAGCCGTCGGCAGAGAAGCCGTCGGCAGAGATGAAGGTGAATTTTAGCGTATTTATTTTTAGATTTAGATAAACACACAGTGACTGACAGTATATATATATATATATATATATATATATATATATATATATATATATATATATATATATATATATATATATATATATATATATATATATATATATATATATATAAGTAAATAAAAGTTAGGGTTATGAACACTGAGTAAAAAATAAGTTAATTATTAAGTATTATTAACAAGGTTAATAACATTCATTTTCATATCAATTTGCCTCCTTCCCATTGGGAGATTGAAGCAAACCAGACGTCTTTCATTCCGACTACTTCCATTAAAACATTCACCATGTTTAAAATTGAGCAGAAGTTTAAAATATTCTAAAATCGATTGTGTTTAACCTTCTTCCAAATGCCTTCCTTTTTTACTAATTTTTTTTTTTTTATCAATGAATATCGAAAAAAAATAAATTAGCTTTTTCTCTCTGTGATGTGAATTCAGATGCAGTCGTCATATCCTTGAGTGATTTCATTAAAACGGGTCTGATAAAGAAATGTAGTAATGTTAAATTAAATTGTTTGGAAACAG
>OZ038492.1:73307501-73440001 GCA_964036315.1 Acanthosepion esculentum | reverse complement strand
TTCCGTTTACTGCCGTCTGTAGGTGTTTCTGTAGTTTCCTTTCTGTTTTCTGTCATCTACATATGTCATGTTTTTAAGTGATGAATCTTGGTAGCACTTCTAGTTCTCTCAGCATCCCCTCACTGTGAACGTTGAATAAGTAGCCGAGAAGACGCGTCCTTGTCTTAGACACCTTTCTATTTTAAATTAAATTCTATCCAAATGCAAGCGGTTTGCTGCCAGCATAACTTCTGGATTTTTTTCTAATATCATTGCCAAATAAATCAAACTTATCTAGCAGTTCAAACATTTTCCCAATATGCAAACTACGAATTGGAGATACCAAAATCCAGCGAGTACAAAAATTTAAATATATGAAAAGTATTTTAAAAGAGGACGGAAATTCACGAAAATAGAAAGCGGCGTATACAAGGATAGGTCTTCGCATGAGACTTATTCAACCTTTATAGTGATGCGATCCTGAAAGAACTAGGTGTCCTACCAGGATTTAATATTAGCGGACAAAGTGTTAACAACGTAAAATATGCAGATGACACAGTGTTGATATCAGGCACAGAAAGGTAAGCTACAAGAACTCCTACAGAGGCAGTGGGGGAAAGCGAAAAGAAAGCACTAAACATCAATTGTATGAAGACAGACTATAAGATTGTCAGCGAGAGAAAGAACCCAAGATGCGAACAACCAAAATCAAGTAAGAAATTTTAAATATCACGAAATGCGTTAACAGAGGCGTAACTGAATATCGAAAAATGCCTTCCAAAAGCCAAGCAAAGTTTTAATATGATAGATAGAAACAAAGAAGGAGTACTGAACTGTTACGTAATATCTTTACTCGTCCATAGCAGTGAATGCTGGACAGTCTCCTCACAGATACACAAAAGACTTGGGGAAACCGATAACCATACTTTCTCTTTTCTTACAACTGAACGTTAGTCTTTTCTTCTCGCTTTCCTTTATTAACTTCTATAAAATTTCCTGCAGGTTCCTTTCTGTGTCTGTTATCAATACTATGTCATCTTTATATCTTATGACATGTCATCTGCTACTGCGACTCGGTACAAAATATCACTATTGGACAGTGCAAGAACGCCGTATATATGAAAAGTGTTTTAACAGAGGACGGAAATACACGAAAATAGAAAGCGACGTATACAAGGATATGTCTTCGCATTAGACTTATTCAAACTTTATAGTGAGGCAATCCTGAAAGAACTACAAGTCCTACCAGGATTTAATATTAGCGGACAAAATGTTAACAACGTAAAATATGCAGATGGCACAGTGTTGATATCAGGCACAGAAAGGTAGCTACAAGAACTCCTACAGAGGCAGTGAGGGAAAGGGGAAAAAAGCACTAAACATCAATTGTAAGAAGACAGAATATAAGATTGTCAGCAAGAGAAAGAGCCCAAGATGTGAACAACCAAAATCAAGCAAGTATGAAAATTTGAATATAGCGAAATGCGTCAACAGAGGCATACTTGAATATCGAAAAATGCCTTCCAAAATCTAAGCAAAGTATTAAGAAATAGGAGAGTTAGAAACAAAGAAAGGAGTACAGAACTGTTATATAATATCGGTACGCGTCCATAGCAGGACAATCTCCTCACAGATACACAAGAGACTTGAGGAAACCGATAACCATACTTTCTCTTTTCTTACAATCGATCGTTAGTCCTTTCTTCTCGCTTTCCTTTACTAACTTCTCTAAAATTTCCTGTAGTTTAATTTCTGTGTCTCTTATCAATACTGTGTCATCTTTATATCTTATATGGCATCTGCAACTCGGTAGAAAATATCGCTATTGGACAGATCACTATCTATCGTTTCCAGTTCATTATGACAGATAGTATGTGAAAGTAACCTCTTAAAGCTATTGATCTGGCTTGTCACCAGACTTTTATGCAAGTTGGAGTTAGCTCTGTAATGCCATGCGGTCTCTTTTTCTTGGGGTTTGCAACTAGAATTAGAAACTCTCCACAACTCATTTTACATTACATTTGAGCTCCTTTTTTACTCTTGATATTTTCAAGCTGCAATAGTTTTGTCCTAGCAAGATAATGAAACCATTTCCAGACCATGCAAGGTTCCAGAAACATTCTCTTGACTTTTGCTTGTACATTATTGATCCTCGCATGCACCAGATTTAAATCCGATTGAGCATGTATAGATTATTGATGCAAAATTATCCTAACTCTCTACAGTTGCACTATACAAACAACATTGTTATACACTAACTTAGAACACGTCTGGATAGATATACAAAGGTAACAACTCCGACACCTCACAGAATCCATAGCCGCTGTTATTCAAGTAAAAGTAGGAACCCATATTTTTTTTATAACTAGCTCTCATATTAATCAACCGAGGTCGGGTATAGTGTATTTTTTACGTATTTTTACAGTCTAATTTCTTCAATATCGACTAATCTACTGTAAATTCATCAAAATACAAAAAAAAATTCTGTTCAGTTAAAAATGAGATTTCAAGATATTTTATTTATTCACCTTCAAAAAGTAGCATCCGATCCAGAACATAGGTACATTTTTCAAGGTACAGGATATTTTATAAGCATATGAATGATAGTTTAACCTTCAGAGTGATTAATTTTTTACGGGTTATCAACCGTTTTCAGTTTATTTAAAGCCAGAAAATATTTTTAGATTGTATGATTTTTTTTGAGACAATAATGATTTACTGATAAAAGTCATGCTAATCAACCCATAGGTTGGGGAGAAGAGATGGATTCACACATTCCTCAAGAGTAATTACCCATAACGGGATATAGTGAACTTGACTGGAATTTTAACATGGCTCTTCGATTTCCGATTCGGAGTAGTTATCCATTACACTGCCTGTACATCCAAGCTTAACAACAGCTGGCTTTCCCAAGCGGTCACACATCTAGGTAATGGATAACGACACGTAATTTGAAATTGAGTTCCAGTCGGGTTTGCTATATCCAGTTAGGCTCAAATAACCTTGGAAAAGGCACGAATCCACCTCTTGTCTCCCCACCTATGGGTTAATTAGTATCACTTGTTTCAGTAAATCCTTATTATCTCCAAAAGAATCTTACAAACTAAAAAATGATTTCTGGCTTTAAATAAACCGCAAAAGGTTGACAAGTCGTAAAAAGTAAATAAATCAATCAGTATAGCCAACTTCAAAATAATTGATTAAAATAACCCTTTTGCCTCATTTTGTAATCCAGCATTTATTTTACGCCCCATATGTTTCTCCTCGCGTCTCTCCTCTCGTCTCTATCTTTCTCTCGCTCTCTCTCTTTCTTTCTCCCTATCCCTCCCTCTCTATCTATCTATCTATTTCTTTAAAAAATTTATTACTCCCTTAGAGGCACGGCTGAAATATATTCCTCTGACAGATCCATCGATTCAATTGTAATGACAGAAGACTAAAAACGTAAGTGAACATTTATCAGATAATATTAAAATAACTGCCCAGTTATGTAATACTCAGGTTGAATAATAATAAAAGAACTAAGCGCTAACTGTTCGCTGACAGAATGCATGGTTGTCAGCAAGAAGGACTCCCCAAGGTATTAGTACGTATTTGGAGACGTCCAAAAAAAAAGGTAAATAAAATTCAACTAATGTACTAACACAGGCCAACAAATGTCCAAGACAGATCGTGAAAGATGCCTTCCAGAAATGAAGCAAGGTGTGAAGTGTTTAGAAATTTTCGTTAGAAACGAAGAAAAATGTGCCGAAAATCTATGTAATATTTAATCTCTGAGAATGAGCTGAGAATACTGACGAATCTCCTCGCCGATTAAAAAGAAATCTGAAGTGACAGAGATGTGGCTCTAACCACGAATGCTAAGAATGCCATGGGCAAACACATGATGTTTTAAGAAAAACAGGAACGGCAAGGTAACTTATACTTACAATCAGAACTCGATCACTGAAATATCTCGCACGCATAAGGCGGAAAGAGTGTCTGAAGAATGTAACATTTACAGTACCAACTGAGAAGCAGCGGAAAACTGAGAGTAACGTATTCAAGGCGCTTCAGGGAATGGATGACACAACAAAGACGAAGTATGGTAATGGTTCAGAATTTCCTTAGAGAAACAAAGGACTGGAAGCATAAAATACGACTTAAGGGTCGACTATTTTGCACACGTGGATAGTGGTTCAAAGAGAAAGAATGAAAAATAAAAAAATAACGATTGTTGAGGGCAACAAAAGAAAGGAAACTGTGGAGGACCATGATCGCCTTAAGTAATAGTGTGCTAGTGTCGATAAATATAAATAAAGGAATCCTTGTGCATGTGGGAATGTGGGAATTTTTCTCAGCATTGGTTTCTTTCAATTGACTTACATCAGTCTAAGATGTCGATTGTTTTCAACACAGGGAACTAATTTGGGAAAGATGGCTCTGCCCATATTTATGGAGGGATCATGATATTCGTCCCGATACACTTTTGGGAGAGTATCACAATGAAAAGTTGATTACGCCAATTACTCACAAGTGTCAATATTTTTTTGATAAAAACATTACATGATGTAATATGTAGATAGTTTTTCACTTCAATCCGAGCCGCTATCCGATATCCTCCTATATATATATATATGTGCGTGTGTGTGTGTGTGTGGTGTGTGTATATATATATATATATATATATATATATATATATATATATATATATATATATATATATATATATATATATATATATATAAGTGTATATTGTTCACTTAATTACAAAGATTTGTTACCTTAGAAAAATAATCTGAATGTACGTTTACGTTATCCTGTTTTGTTTTGGGGCGAAAAAAAATTTTGTTTAACATATATATAAATATAAATTATTTTAGATTATTTCAACAAAAAATTGTAGTAATCGCAATACAATTGCAGTCGTCTTTCAACGTATAACGATGCGTTTCTTTAGGCGATTGTAAATTACTGCCGAGTGGACGATTAATTTGGTTTCCAAAGCAAAATACAACCTCAGTTTTTGAAAAAAAAAAATATATATATGGCTTGAGGGCTTTACTGTGATCTACCAATCGAATATAACCTACGTTAAATTCAAGCTAAGCGAAAAAGAAAAAGAAAATAGGAATGATAATCTTAGAAATGTGTCATGGCCAATATTTGAGCGGCCAGACATAAATGTACACATACCAGACAATCAACTTTCATAAGAAATAAAAATAAATTAGTGCTATATGTCTTGAGCCCTCTTTTAAATTAAATGTTACGGACGTTGGAAGTGTACTCTATACGTTCTCATCGCACCTGGATACATATAAATATATATGTGTGTGTGTGTATGTGTGTGTGTGTGTGGGAAAGAGAGAGAGGGGGAGAGAGAGATGAAATATCATTTTAATGTTTGCAATATTTAAGGAACAAATTGCTCGCTATTAGGGAAAGAACGTGTATAAGAGTGGATACTGAGGTCAACACCGAATTTGTTTTTTACAGTATTTTCATTAGTCGGACTATTGTCCTCATCTTTGTCGCCATATTTGTCACAACGTTTCGGCCGTTGTACGCTCCGGCCTTCTTCAGGTGGTTGGAATTTCGAACCGAACCCTTTATTTCGATCACTGGGGTAGACTGTTCTAGTTCCACGAGCCATGTTTGATGGATGTCAGTTATCAGTTATCTCCTGCTAATTTTCCCTCTGAAAGTTCTCCACTGCCTTAACCGGGTATTGAACTCACACTCTTTGGGTCTGTCACTGGATCTAACCAACGCCTTTATCCACTGTACCATGTGTCCTTTTTTTCCAAATATACTTTAATGAACGTTTTACCAAATGTCAGTAATCTATAAATCTGTCCGGATTATATACCCAAATTTGTAACATAAATCCTGTTAAAAATTGGATTAAATTATTTCCCTGTCGATAGGGCTTCGAATTCGTCATTCAACTGCTTCCCTTACGGTGAGGAATATACACTTTCGAATGGATATATATTGATTCGGATATAAACCAGAACAATACCACCGTTCTCTTTGTTTAATCTAGCGCAAACCGGACCTGTGTGGATCTTATTGGCACTAGTGTTATCCTGAACCGTGTTTATCTTTTTATTATTCGAGTATTTAAAACCTGATATATGTTTGCCTTTTTCGTTCTCGTTGAAACCGGACCTACGCCAACCTTTTCACCCTAATGTAATCAGGCCCTACTTCTATCTTTTTGATTATTTTGTTAACCGGAGCTGTGTCTAGCATTTTTATTCTCGTCCAAAGCGGACCAACATCCACCTTCTTCACTCTAGTGTAAACAGGGCCTATTTCTACCTTTTTGACTCTAGTATAAATCGGACCTGTGTCTAAAATTTTTATTCTTCTCCAAAGTGGACCAAGGTCAACCTTCTTCACTCTCGTGTAAACACGGTCTACTTCTATCTTTTTGACTCTTGTATTAACCTGACCTGTGTCCAGCCGTTTGATTTTAAGGTGAATCGGATATATTTACCTATTTCTTGGTTCATTGTGGCTTTTGCACCATACCACTTATATTTGACATTAAATAACAGACCAAGCTTTGGTAAAGAAAGAGACTAAATTAAATTAGAATAATGTGTTTAAGAATCTTGATTATAATTTTATTATTATTATATCAGTGTTATCAATTAATTTCTATTCAACATCTTTGGTTTCGTTCTATTTTTTACGTATCTTTTTCACTTATTATCCGCGTACATCCGGGTACGTTGATTTATGAATCTCTTCATAAATCTAAAAACTTATTTGATTTCTTTTGATACAGACACAATCCATCCGATGTTGCAGCCGCGCATCCTAATGGTCCTAATTGTTTCCAAAATCAAATACAAAAGAAGTCAAGTAAAAATACAATTACAAAAACTTGCTAATTTCATTAAAAATATTCACTTTCATGTCCTTTTCCTCTTTGGGTGCATCAAATATGATTACACTTCTTTTGTACTACTGCAGAAGTGCAAGCTAAAAAAAAATGGATGCCCCACATCAGAGTGCAGATCATATCTTACGTCTATTGTGTTTTTGATCTACGCTCCAGACTCCATCATCCCGGTCATATTCCAGAATGATCTAAGCTTAAGATATCTGTAGTATCAGCTTGTTTTGTAGGTTTGCACTTCAAAACATTCTTTAGTTCCTCTATTAGTCGGCACACGCGCGTACATTACGCCCCGATAGTACCTCATAAATAATAAACTATTCTGTTTTAATCGCGTGGAAGGACAGAAAAGAATTATCAGATACGGTGTTTGGTTTCAGTGAGAAAAAGAATGGGAGAAGAAAAACAAGCCAATTACAAAAGTGATAAAGATACAAACAAAAAGCAGAAAGTAAATAGAACTGGCTAGACCATATACTCAATATATATATATATATATATATATATATATATATATATATTTAAATAAATTTAAAAATTTTAAACTTCAGCATCTACTCTCCTTCGTGTGCATGTGTAGTTACATCAACGTAAACATATATATATATATATATATATATATATATATATATATATATATATATATATATATATTCGAATTCGAATGGACAGTTGAGTATATATATATATATACTCGACTGTCCATTCGAATTCGACGTATGAGGGTCAAGCATATCAGTTCGAAGGAACCGACAGCCCGACACCAGAAAATGAGATTTGATTATAGTGGTGAAGCTTTTGCGCAGAAGCATCCACACTTTTTAAAGGGTTGAATCCACAGGCCTGATGCACTACATTCCACAAGGTCCCCAAACGACCCTTCGGAGGTTTTGAATTCAGAGTTGCCCTTCTCCTAGACCAGTTGCCATACAAGGCTATAGAACCTAGTTTGCCCTACTATTTGCCCATAGCTGGAGGGAGAAGAAGAGGATTCATACCACTATCAACGGACTGGAATTCGAACTCGGCTCTACGATTCCTTAATCCAAGCCGCTAACCACCGTGCATGCATATATATATATATATATATATATATATATATATATATATATATATATATATATATATATATATATATATATATATATATATATATATATATATATATATATATATATATATATGAAAACCATACCACGAGTTGAGCCAAGCCTTGTGAATGAAGTTGTATAGACGAAACATTTTGGGGCCGTCGATAGCGGATAGCGGCTCGGATTGAGGAATCGGTGGCCGAGCTCTTGAGTGTGCTGCGATGATGTTCTCAGATTGTTGTCATGCTAGGTAATACACGCTCTCTCTCCCAGCGACTGGATCTAAGGTCTGCTCATCATAGTTGGGTGTTGAACAACACAAATGTGCCTATGTGAGAGTCTGCAATAGGGATTGGCTAGCCGGTCTAGTTGACGGTTATCCTCGAATACCAGCTATTTTATAAATATATATATATATATATATAATATATATATATATATATATATATATATATATATATATATATATATATATATGGACCGCTGATTGCATCTAGCATGAAACAGACAGTCGCCTCTAAGTGTTGACTTCTATGTTCACTTTTATATTATATATATATATATATATATATATATATATATATATATATATATATATATATATATATATGATTTATATTTGTGTACTCTAGTGTTGTATATAAAATTTTTTCGTGTATAACTCATTATCGGAATGCATTACTTTGGGTTATTCTAGGCCCTTTCCTCGGCTGCGTTAACGTGTTAGTATATCGCAGATAAACTAATGCTTATAGTGGACCCTGGAGCGTGGAGAAAACCGACATATTATCTCTCTCTCTCTCTCTCTCTCTCTCTCTCTCTCTCTCTCTCTCTCTCTCTCTCTCTCTCTTCTATCCTACCTTTAGATGTACATGTGTACCAATTTCATATGCAAAAATACAACAATGTTGATTGTTTCTGTTTACCCTACCGCTAGAATTTGCGAAGCGAATGACTGTTTGAGCGTATTTATTTACTAAATCGTACCAGTTCATTTCGCAAGCCGAAAAAAAAACAGCCGACATTTCAGATATGAATTCAATAAGAAGCATTCAATATTTTTGTTGTTCGAACGGAAATACCGTCACGTCAAAAGAGAACGTATTGTTTCTTCCAAGCGTAACAAACAAAAGAACTTCTATTAAGAGGTTCGTCGAATCTTTTATCTTTCCAGGCAAGATTAGCTGTAATTGTTTTCCAGAAAATGAAAGAAGTGATATGTTAAACGAATCTGTTGGGTTAAAGCGGTACTCACTGAATAGTGAGACGGAACAAAGAAACCTGGAAACACAATGGCGGACAAAAGGTTTGTCCAAATGGATATCAGGTAGGATTAAGAGGGAATAAAGATTTTTGTTTTAACGTAATTTCTTGAACAACTTTCAGTGAAATAAAACTAAATGAATGTTGTTGTAATTGAAGTATTAAATAAAGACAATTATTAATTCTGTGTCCTTTAAGGTCGAGGGCGATTTTGTCTCTCCACAGTTTCATTTTTCTTTATTATCTGCGAATTACCTTGATTTATAGGGAATATAGTGGACGAGTTTTTGATTACTTTCTCCAAACGATCTTGTAGACTCTCCACAAATTCTTGTCCTTTTTTAGCCCTAGTTGAAGTTTGTTTTTTTGCTATGTCTTCTAATCCATTCGCCAATCATTTACATTCGCGTCCTGGGTAAGACGATAAACTACATCCAGCAGCAAGTCCTCTGATCAGGAAGTTTTGTGTAGCGTGGAACCACCTCTTAATTGCTGGTGTTCCCAGAGGTGGTAACATCTGCTAAGGTCTAAGCAAATATTTAGCTCCCAAATGGGGTCAAACTATGAATGTGTAAAAATAGGTTTTAATACCGGCAATATATTTCTGTATAAAATTATTATCAGCAATGAATTTTTGAATAAAAATTTATTACCAGAAATATATTATTTCTAGCCATACATTTTAGGAAAAAAAATATTACCAGCTACACATTTTTGAAAAAGAAAAATATTACCAGCAATACAGTTTTGATAAAAAATATTACCAGCAATACATTTTTTAAAACAAAATTACCAGTAATACATTTTCAGAAAAAAATATTACCAGCAATACATTTTTAAAGAAAAACTTTTTACCAACAATACAGTTTTGAAGAAAAAATGTTACCAGCAATACATTTTAAACTATCCATGTACAAATCATACATATTTAATCTATTTGTATCAACGGGATTTGGCATTAAGTAACGTTACGTTAGGTAGATTATACGCTGCTTTCCTCTGTTCCTGTTGCCTTCAGTATATCCTGCGAGTGTCAAATTCTCCAATCCTTCTTTCCTTATTACGTGCCCTAGAAATTTCAATTTTTTCCTTTTGATGAGTATGAGTGTCCTTTTTGTTTCAATTTTTTCAAAGACTTCGTCGTTGTTGATGTGTATAGTGAATGGTATTCCCAGCGTCCTTCTGTGGAACTATATTTCTGTTGAATCATGTCTCTTGTCCATCTGTGGTGAGACGGTCCTGCATTCACTGCCATGGGATATATTATATAAAAACCTTTTCTATCAATAATGATTTTCTTCATTCTGACCAGTGAAAATTTCTAATTTATTGACCTCAATACAATTCAAAATATTAGCAATTTTACCCCAAGGAAGACGTTAAAGCCACTAAGACGCAAGGAGACAGCACAACACAAAAAAACAGTTATTCATGTTTACTTTCGTGCTTTCTTAATGTAATTAAATTGAAACAAAAACTGAGGCCAACCTATACTCGAGACAGTATCATTTTCATTCTTGGATAATCATCACGTGTCGAAATCGACACCAAATCGACTCATACACAAGTATGTCCCGTATATTATGAAAAAGGTCCTAATTTTTACGAAATGCAAAAAAAAAGTATTTAATCAATCTAGCATGCACCAAGTATAGTAAATGTAGTGTGTAAATCGATCTTTCGAGTGATTTGTAACACCCTATTTATCATCTCTCAGTTGTGTCTCTGTCTTTGGGCAGAGTGCGCTCAGGGGCCGCTCCGTCAAAGGACAGAGTCACAACTGAGAGGTGCCCAGCTCTGGGGAACAGCTGCCTGAAGCCGAGCCTTCTCATTGCACCAGAGAGAGAGGGATCGGTGCTCGCACCGAGGCCAGCGCAACCGACAGTTGCGGGGTCTGCGGGCAATTTTTGTTCTTAGCTGGGGTGTACGCGCTCGGATCCCCACCTTAAAAACTGACCTGGTGTCACAACTCGTTTTAGTGGAGTGACCGATTAAATAACTAGTATGCAGCCAGTAACACTAATACACGAAGGGCACATAAGCGATGTACAAGGCAGTGAACAATTATCCAGAAACCAAAACGTCCATTGAAGGAAAATAAAGGAGGGGATGAGAAAAGTGAGGGGAGGAGGTGTAGAACAAAGTGCGCCGAAAGAAACGATGCGGATGGGTGGAAATGGGAATACATAACCGAGAACTTCCGGCACTCTACTTATCGAAATCAGCGTCAGAAGGGGAGAAATATTACAAACTGATTTTGATTTCATAAACCATAGAGGTTACCATGGAAATGAATCTTACTTGGAGGCTCAACAAAAACAATAAAAATTTTGTTTGTTGTTTTGTTTTTCATAAACGCAGATCTTGACTCGCGAGAGTTTAAGAATCCGAGAAACTTTCACGGCTATGAAGAAACGTGTTTATGTACGAAACAAACTATTTATTCACAATATTTCTTTTCGCGTAAATAATTTCATTTATAAATTATATTTTACCAGAGGAGTGCCAACAGCTCAGGAGACATTAAAAGTGAATTTGGTGTGCCGGGTTCAAATTTCAGTCGATTCACTTTCGTGGAAAAAGCATTAAACTTTAGATTTAATAACTCAAAAACTCAAAAAAAAGCACACCCCCAAAGTTATTAAAAGTATTTTTGATACCATACGTATATATATATATATATATATATATATATATAT
The DNA here is from genome assembly GCA_964036315.1 of Acanthosepion esculentum. NCBI lineage: Eukaryota > Metazoa > Mollusca > Cephalopoda > Sepiida > Sepiidae > Acanthosepion > Acanthosepion esculentum. The sequence continues at coordinate 73,428,077 of OZ038492.1, read as the reverse complement.
ATATATATATATATATATATATATATATAGAGAGAGAGAGAGAGAGAGAGAGAGAGAGAGAGAGAGAGAGAGAGAGAGATAGAGAGAGAGAGACAAAAACAAAGATCTGCATCGGTCTGGTGACATTTCTATATAGAATTGAAAAGATTCTGACAAAAAATTAATAACTCGTTGGTTGGACATGAACCTCATGCCATTTTTTGTGACATTCAATACGCAACATGCAACTGGTGCAAGGCGTCGACAGAGAACGACAAAACAAAAAAAAAATGTAAAATGTAAAAAAAAAAATCCTTATCACGCTTTACCCGTAAAAAAATCGCATCACAAAAGAAGAGCCATGACCAAACGACTCTATATCTGTTTATTTCTATTTTTTGTTTTTATTTACTTATTTATGTATTTTTACTCATGCTGTCTTTTCGATAATCGAGTTTGAGGCTGCCTACAGCCTAATATCTTTCCCAACAATAGAGGAGAATCCAAGATATCCAATTCCGATTGCAAGCCATATAATGAGAAAGAAGCATTTTTCTGAATTCCTTCCCCTGAAAAAAAAAAAAAAGAACTGGACGCGTGTGAATTTTACTGGCTGGCTCACAAAACAGACAAAAAATCGAAAGTTCCAGTATCCTATTTCACCTACCAGCCTGGTCGGTGCCATTTCTGTAAATCTCTGCTATAGGAATCTTTTGCTCGGACCGGGAATTTCTTGTCCTTTAATATAATGCGCGATGCAACGACGTATATGCTTGCAATCAAAGAAATGAAGTGTTGAAAGCATTGAGAATCGTTTCTGAGTCAATACTGGAGCGCCTCGTCGTAGAATAAAAAGCTTACATATATTTAACAGTGAAATCAACCTTCATTTGGAAGTCCCATTCTTCACTGTGCTTAGTAAATCACAGTTAATCAAACTTGAACAAAATAAAACACGGAAAACAAATATGGAGGGGTATTTATATGCATTTATCTATGCTGTCATGACTTATTCTATTACTCGCATCCCTATAAAATGGTCTGTTCTTAAAAAAAAATAAAACGGAAAGGTTTGGGTCCAAAACCGAAATAAAGGTATTCCTACGGCTTATCAACCCTTTTTAGGTTATTTAAAGCCTGGAAATATTTTTACATCATAAGATTTTTTTTGTGATAATAATGGTTTTAGTGATACAAATATTACTAATTAACCCATATCTGAGGGGAGAAGTGGTGGATTCATATCTTTCCTAGGGGAATTTTCACGTAAGTGAATATAACGAACCCAGCTCGAATTGAAACTCCGAGCCATTATCCATTACACCGTCCGCACATCCAAGCTTACAGGACCTTAAATTTCCAAGCGGTTACCCATCTAGATACTGAGCAAGTTTGATGTTGCTTAACTTTGGTGATGGTACGGGAACCGGTGTTTCAACGTGATATGGCCTTAAGCTTGGCTTACTGTGGCACAAACGAAAAATGTGAGACGTTGTCAGGAGTCAGGAATGAACGTAAGAATTACTGAGACAATAGGAATATGAAATGTGTACTTCAATGAAATTTTAAAGTTTTTTTTAGCTTTCTGTTAGAATGTCTGATATATTTAGATTATGTAGACGCGGACTATTGTCCTCATCTTTGTTGTGAAACGTTGTGATAACAACAATAAAGATGGGGACAATAGTCCGCCTGTAAATAACCTAATTTTGAGCGTTGTTTAACTCTCTTTGTATGTTGGTTTCTTAACATGTGTGCATGTCTGAGTATGGTGATAGCAATGAGAAAGAGACCGTTTCCATACAGGAAATGTTTATTTACAGAAAAGTCAGTGTTACTGTCGGTTGCAATTTATAAAATCTTTTTTTCTAAAACAGTTCTTTTTTATTACATTTCTCAAGTCAACTGTCATCGTTCTTTGATGAAAGTTTCCTTCGTAATTTGTTTAAGGCCTTGTGCAAAGTCGACAACTTCATTGTATCATTTTTCTCTCTTCCAGTTAAATGTGTAGCTCATTTTTTTATATTAATACTGGTGAAAGAGTTTACGTGATGCGTTTCTTTTTTGCTTTTTGTTTTTTGTTATTATTTGGTAAAGCTGCCCAGTTGCGATTCTGTAGAATCAGTCTGTAACATCAGATGACGGGTTTCCTTCTTTAGGACCTAGAGGAATCATTCGCTTGAAGACATCTTTAATCATTGATCTGAGGAAATGGCTATATGCGAGTTATGTGTTTTTGGAATGATCTGGACACAACGCATGATATCCATATGAGAATCGAGGTCTGTTGATGCAATGTAAAAAAACTTTACTTTTTTCAGGGGCAATATTTTGGGTTTGTAGCACATTACGGCCAAAACACAGCTAAATTTCCTAAATGCATGCCTCATTTCTTCACCTTAAATCACAATAACCTTTGATAATGGTGGGAAATAAGAACCGTATTTGACGGCATATAAGACGCACTGGTGTATAAGACACAGAACAATCTTAGCAGGGAAATTCAAGAAAAATTAGTAATTTTTTTTTTTAAGCGTTTCACCCCAAGCAAGGCGGGAAGCCACTAGCACGCAAGGGGTTACAGAGAGTTGGAACGAGAGAAAATAAGAGTGATAGAGAAAGGATGAAGAGAAGGATAGGGGATAGATCAAGGCATCAAAATTAGTAAATCTAGATATGGCATATGTGACGCAGGGGAATTTTAAAATATATTTTGTAGTAAAAAAAAATTAATGCGTCTTTTTCCGTCAAATACGGTAACTATTTTGATTTACGAAGTTAATATAATATAGTTATTTATAATATATTCATTAAAAACAATGTCACTTATTTGGGGTAAAATATCGTTATTTATTTACTTTGTTATTCTGTAGTGAGTAATTCACTACAGAATAACAAAGTAAATAAATAACGATATTTTATTATTATTGACACTTAGCAAGAACAATAATAAAAAATGTTTTCATATATTTAATGATAATTTTATACCTTTATGAGTTTTATTTCTTAATTATTGATTCGTTTCTATTATTGTCATTAAAGTAATAACAAGTGAAAATGGTACCTTTGATAACGAACTGTTCACTCCGACATTCATTGTAAAATATATATGACCGTTCCTTGTCATGGTAGAGGGTTTACTTGTCCCAGTGATCCCAAGAGCGAAGCCATCTGGAATTCCAACTCCTGGAGAGCCACCCACGACGCTAAGTTCAAAGAGGAAGCGCTAGACTGAAGGACCACGACGCCGGAATAGGTAAAGCTCTACACGATCTCAATAGCCAAGCAGGCGGAATAGAGCCGCGCCGGTCGGGCTGACTTAACCAAAGCAGAGTTTGACTGACCAAGCATCCGACAGCTCAATGCAACCAAGTTTTCCATATCTCGGCTGTCTCAAATCCCTTTGAGCCGCGAGGGAGGTGCTTCTGGCTAAGTATGTGGGTCTCTCTGCCGTGCACCAAAATCAAATTCACACAAATGGTCTTGTCAGACTCTCTTTGATTGAAAACGATCTCTTCCACTGCCACCAGGGGAGAGAAAGTGAATAGAGAGAAAGAATGATTGCATTCGAGCAAGTGCCGGCATAAGCAACGTTCTGCTGTTATTAGCAGACACAGCAAGACAATTGCAAGAACTCCTAGACAAGAGAGAAAGTGAAAATTCAGAGAAATAACTAAACATCAATTGTAAGAAGCTAGGGTGTAACAAGAGGCAGAGCCTAAGATACGACTTACAAAATGGATAAGTTACAATCAATGAAGTAAAGATATTTAAATTTCTGGGATGTGTTATAACAGACGAGACAAAATATGACAGAGAAATCCGAAGTCACATTTGTATAGAGAAAGATGCCTTTCAAAAGCTAAACAAATTATTAAGAAGCAAGAAAATTTCATTGCAAAGAAAAGAGTCCTGAACTGCTGTTTAATATAAATCCATCATACTGGAGTGATTGCTGGACAATTTCCTCACAGATGATGAAAAGACTTGAAGCAACACAGATTTTCTTCTACGTAACGATGCTGAGAATACCATGGACTGAATATGTAAAGAACAAGAAAGTTTTAAGGAAAATGGGAGTGAAAGGACACTGATATTTAGAATCAAAATGAGATAGATTAAATTTTGGGGACACATAAGGGCGTGACGAATTTGCCACACCCAGAACATAATGAAGGTGTTAGAAACACAGAGAAACAGAGAGTAACTCACCTAACGAACTTATGTAAGTGGATGACACAAGGACTGGGAGCAATAGTAAGGGGACAAAGATTTCTTAGAGCTACAAAATGATAGGATTTTGTCCTTTTTGTCCTTAAGAGACAAAAAGGAAAAATTATTGTTATTATTCCATCTTCTCTCTCGGAGTTTTCTGGCGATCGTTAATGGAGACCAAGTAATAAATCTTTTCCCAAATCTATTTTTTGTAAGAACACGGTTTTAAGTCGTCTCACATATGTTAGTTTTTTTCCGGTGTCCTTAGGGTTGTTTTAACTGCTCGAGTTTTGTATGCAAGCATTTCACTTTCATGTACTCTAATTTTGTTTTCTTTCGGTCAAAATATTACGTTTTATCGATCTGTTTAACGACGTTACTCAGCGCTTTGCTGGAAATACTACAGTATATCAAATTTCTCATGGTCTGCTTTGCGTCTTTCATCTAATTCCCTACGCCATCATTTATTTTCACCTGTAGCTTTCATACTATTTGTTTTATAGACAAACCCAAATCCTTTGTGCAATAATCAATGTACCGTGTTTTACGTCATTATTCTACTTGTTTAAATGCTCGAACTTTTCCATTTTCCAATTCGAAAATATATAACAATAAGAAAACCTAGATTTCACCAAAAGCGTCCACCAGGGTATTTCTGGAAGATAACGGCTTTAAGGCAAACAGTATTAACAATCAAGTCCCCTGAGGAGAGGATGTAATTCTGAGAAACTCAGAGAAAAGATAAAATAAGTGAACATTTATTTTTATTACATATATATACATATATATATATAAATATATATATATATATATATATATATATGATGAAAATGTGGAAAAGACAAAGCAAAATCCGAATATGTGAGTTTACTGTTTTTATTTTGTTTTTGTTTTTGTTATTCTGTCGACGTCAGACGTTTCGGTCAAATAGACCTTCTTCGGTCTTCGTAGTTGCCGCCCACGCGACGCCAGCGTATCCGACTCCAAGAAAGAATACTCTGACTTTAGAATTTCAGTTTTTCTGTTTCTGACCAGTCCTGTACATATCGTCTCTTCATCAAACTTAAATCTAATATAAATATGTCTCCATTAACCATGTCCCGAAGAAGGTCTATTTGACCGAAACGTCTGACATATTCGGATTTTGCTTTGTCTTTTCCACATTTTCATCATACCGTCGGATCTACATCCACACATTTGCTTACATATATATATATATATATATATATATATATATATATATATATATATATATATTACAAAGAATCAATCATACCTTGAATTAATCAGCAATTGATTGACTCTTTGTAATGTAAATATATGCTGCCTATTTATTATATATATATATATATATATATATATATATATATATATATATATATATATATATATATATATATATATATCATAATGAGAAGCCACGTATACTTTCTTGATATGTATATAATATAATATTTTAGATGTTGTTTAAAAAGGTTTTTTTAACTATATCTAAAAAAAAATTTTTACCTATTGAAATATTTATGCAGATTTAAAATTCCCAAGTATAAATAATTGAAGAGTTAAAAAAAAATTTTAAATCTTTTTAAACAACATCTAAAACATTATTATCGTTAGATTTACGTTAGAAATATTCAAACAAAGTTGAATTCCACATCACGTGACGTCCGCGTGTCGCGACGGACGCTACTTGTAAACAAACTTCTGAATACAGTTATTTCTGATGAAAGATCGGGGCAGATCTGAAATATTATATATATATATATATATATATATATATATATATAAAATATAAATAAATACTTTCACAAAAAAAATATTCAACTGTTCAATTGTTTTCTCCATATTATATATATATATATATATATATATATATATATATATATATATATATATATATATATATATATAAGAAAATGATATATAAATTTCGATATGCCAGAACAATGATACAAAATTTAATGATAAGGATTAAAAAGTTTTCGTTTGACGCGTTTCGTCTTTTCCGACTTAATCGAACTAAAGAGATGTTTACGGTGATGAATTTACACATTCGCACAAAGAAGAGGGGTCACTGAAATATAATGAAATCCTCAAGGATGATACGCGTCACACGAAAAAAGTTTTCTGCTTAGTCATTAATTTTCTTTATATATATATATATATATATATATATATATATATATATATATATATATATATATATATATATATATATATGTATATATATATAAATACATTTTTATGTTTGTATATATATATATATATATATATATATATATATATATATATATACACATTTTTATGTTTGTACGTTTTTTTTTATATACAAAAATATTTAAGTAAATGCCTTAACATTTCTATGAAAATTTCTCGGACATTCAGGCCGGTAAATGTTGTTAATACTCTTTATTATAAACAGAGCATTTACTTAAATATTTGTATCTATAAAAAGAACGTAAAAACATAAAAAATGTCTTAAAAAATTAATTGTCGACCCTTGTCCATTTTATATATATATATATATGTGTGTGTGTGTGTGCATGCGTCTGTGTGTAAGTGTGTGTGTGCACAAATTTCAAATAGAGTATATCGTTAAAAGGACAATATAATGACAAAAGAAAAACCTATCTTAGCTTAGAGTTCAGTTCGACATTCCAACCACCTGAAGAATGTCGGAGTGTACAACTGACAAAACGTTGTAATAAATATGGCGACAAAGATGAGGACAGTAGTCCGAATAATGTAAATAGTGTACATAATACTTCATCTCAGAAACATAGATAGATACTGAGTCAATTTGTTCGCATAGGTGTGGAATATGACGATTAAGTCTAGACTTGAAGAGATTTAAGATTATACTGATCGGGGAAACAGCCTCTTGGGAGTCGGTTCCACAGAGCAGTTGTTCGCGGGAAGAACCTGTTTGAGTGGAACCTACTTCTCGCCGATAGAAAACGGAGGGAATGTGAATGGTTTTGCTTTTATGTAAGTAGCATGACGTGTCCTTGTCGTGAAGGTTGAACTTGGTGGAACCAGGGAATGTCGTTCGTCCGATCACTTTCCGTGGAAGTTGCGGTAGAGCAGAGATAGGAGAGAGTTTGAGGGGTGGAGAATAATTAGTCACCCACAAGGACTCGGAGACGACTTTTGATTTTCAAGGCCGGAGATTGAGGTCTGGACAGTTCCCGCCCAAATATGATAACAGTACTTCATTTTTTGCCTGATATTGCTCTTGTAAAATTAGAAGATAGCATAAGGTGTCAGGTACTTACTGGAGAGGTACAGTGAGCCAACCATTTTACCTGCATCCTTAGCAATGGGTCGTATGTACGTGTTCCACTTGAGGTCGGTTGCGAGTTTGAGACGCAATTGTCTTTCGAGGCACGGTGCTTCCCGGAGAGGACATCCGTTCATCCTGATTGGTGGTAGTTCGGGGTCAGATCGGCGATTATGGAATATAACTAGCTTGATCTTCTTTGAATGTAACCAGACAGTTTTTACCCCATTGGGTAGTTTGGTCAAGATCGGAAGAGATCAGTCGCCAATGACTGACCATCGAGAGTTTCAGAGGTGTGCCCATATATAGTCTTATCATCAGCATAGGTGTTGACAAATGATCTGAGTATATTCTTAGGCAGATCATTTATGTAAATCAAAAAGAGGGTTGGTCCTAGGCGTAACCTCTGGGAATGCCTACAGTGACCATTAGGGATCAGGAGGACTGGTCATTAATAACTACTTCCGGGGACCTACCTGTTAGGAAAGATTTTATGATCGAAAAGACCCTTCCAGTCATTCCATATATGGAGAATTTGTGTCGTTAACCTTTATGCAACACCTTGTCGATGGCCTTTGCGATATCTCATGCTATGGCCCTCGAGGTGTGTTTGTCAAGAACCTCACTGATTCTGTGAGTGTTGGTAAGTTAGGTCGTCGGCGGTGGATCGAACCCCATACTGCTCGTCACTGAAGAGATTGTTCTTTTCTAGGTGCTCGACGACCTTCTTATTGATTATCGTCTCAAAAAGGTTACTGATGATACTGAGGAGACTAATGGGTCTGTACTGGGAAGGTAAAGAAAGTACGCCTGCGTTCTTGAAAATCGGGCATACATTTGACACCTTCCACGGGCTTGCGAAGGATTTCTCTTCAGACAGCGGTTGAATAACTTAGCTAGTATTGGGGGTAATTCCGGGTTGATATTCTTAAGGAAAACAACTGGAATTTTGGCTGGACTACTGGCTTTCTTAGAATCAAGCCCTTTGACAAGTAGAGGCTTTTCGTGCTGTGATGGTAATATCACTGAGATTGTGCTCAGTGAGAAGTGGGAGGGGTGATCTTTGTCATCTAGCGTTGAGTTAGAGGGAAAGATGGAGGTGAAGAGGTTCGCCTTATCAGTCGAAGTCGATATGATCGCAGGGTCCTTTATACTTGCTGGAGATAATGAGGAAATTGATGGGTCTGTACTGGGATCGGGAAGATTCTTGAAAAACGGGCATACGCTTTCCACTTTCCACAGGCTTGGGAAGGATTTTTCCTTCAAGCAGCGGTTAAATAATTTCGCTAGGATTGGGGATAATTCGAGGTTGATACTCTTAAGAACCACTGGAATTTTGTCTGTCGGCCAGTGGTTTTCTTAGGATCAAAGCCTTTAATAAACATAGAGACTTCTCGTGTTCTAATGGTAATATTATTGAGGTTGTGCTCAGTGAGACGTGGGGATTTGGGGAGGGGATGTTATTTATCGTCTAACGTTGAGTTGGAGGCAAAGATCTAGATAAAAAGAATTGCCTTGTCTTCCTAGGAAGATATGGCCTCGGGGCCATTTATAATTGTGGACACAGCCGCTGTTCATGATTTGGTTGGTGATCTTCCAGAATTCACAGGATCCAATTTATTTCTTTTTAACCTTGGTCTGGCCTACTCCTACGTAGCTGCACCTGGCGTTTTCTAGAACTTTTTTGCAACGATTCTGAACAGTTCTGAATGCAGTGAGGGCCAAACTACATCTCTCCTTGCGATAGATATTGAAGCAGTGATTTCAGTAAGTTATGGCTGCAGCGCATTTAGGGATGAACAAGGACTGACTGATTTTTGCTGGATATTTTTTATGTGGGTATAAAACTTCCCATTCCAAAAAGAATCCAATATGACACAGACAGCAATTTTGGAGCCAGCATGCTTGAAGAAATTTGAGAGGGGAGCTTCTATCCTGTGGGATCGAAAGCTGTCCCAGTCTGTCTTTGCATAGCGAAAAATCGTTCTATAGAACTGTACATCAGGGGATGCCTTACGTTTGGCATCAATCTGGACACTGATTATGGAATTGTCTGACGTGCCTAGGACGGGCGGACTTTTACTAAGCATTTATCAGGGCAAGAGGTTAGACAAAGGTAGGGGGCAGTACGGACGCAACGGGACACGGGTAGGTTCTTCAGTGATCTGGGTTAGGCGAGGGAGAAGTCTCTGTAATATCTTCCCTCAACATCGGTTTTTTTGGAGTAGAGTAACCATTCTTTATGGTGGATATTGAACTCGCCGTAGATATGTGTTATGGGATCTTACCTGTAACGATAATGAACTCTTCCTGACACTATAAAGACTGCGCCTCTCAAGAGAGACAGATAGGATAAAGTGTAACGAGTGGAAACGGAACGAGTCGAGACAATAGTAGTTCACTCTAAACCAGACTGACAGTCATACTAACACCTTTCAACTTCTTGTATTATTATTATTCTGTTTAATATATCTTTGTTATTCCTACTCTTGTGTTCGTGTTGTTCTTCCTTGGTCCTAACCTTGGACCATAACAGTGGTGCGAGGATATTGGACCATAAGAGTGGATCTCATCCTCGTCGCCTCCTCGTAGACTGGGCGTTTGTATAACTTCCTGTTATCCCTTTGCCTTTTAGATGTTTGTTCAAAATTCAAATGGGTTCACTGCCTTGTATTTGTTGGGACATCGACGGAAATTATTTAAGGTCCGATTCTTCACTGGGTGATTGTCAGGGTATCTTCTAGGTCAACAATAGGGTTGCGTAATTCCTTTTGACTCTCTGAGGTGGCACCTAGTGCAAAACTTTCTTTGGTATCTCTTACGCTGAACTCAGTACCTACTGGGGCCAACACACATATATTCTTCTTAGGTCAAGGTTCCTGATGGACATTAAATTTGATTCCTATCTCTGATACTTCCTGGTATTAACGACATACTACTATGGGTTAAGGAGGAGTATAGTATATTTTACTACATATTTATTTTTTTCTCTTCAGATTGATGTCCTAAAATAAAACAATAAATCAGTAAAATGGCTTCCACTCGGAGAAAATATGTGAATTCTGTTTGCAATATTTATAGTAGCTTTACAATAACAAGCGAAAGAAAGGACATTGATTTCATGAAGAGAGATTTGTCTTACTTTTAAATTGGCTCGGGACAACGCGTGGACTGTATAAGATACTTATTTTTACACAAAAGGCAATCATTATTCATGCTTTTAAGAAAAATATATATTCCAATTTCATGATTAATGTTCTTTTCGGTATTGTATTTGTTAATATCATTCTAATACCCGCAATTCATAATTTCCATTTATAGTTCGATCTTCTCAAAAAATAAATACTTTTCTTGTATTACAAGAAGATAAATATTTTATTTCTAATCTGCGATTATTATGTGCAATTATTTTCATGAGCTGCTATATTTCAGTATTTTCTTTTTGTAGTTTTCATTATTGAAATGGCCGACTATATCGTCAAGAAAAAGAAACCATAATTAACCGGCATGATTTTCTATGAATGTTTTTGCATGTTTCTGCCTAAAGCTATTCTCCCAATGAAAGAAAAGCTTGAACGTATTTTTCGGTTTTATTTATTTATCATATTTCTTTCTTTCTTTCCTTCTTTTTGTCTTTCTTTCTTTCCTTCTTTTCTTCTTACTTACTTTCAGGCTGTATTCATGTTATTTCAAACTTCATATTCTTTCCTTTTTTTTCTTTTCTTCTTTCTTTCTTACTTTCTTTTTTATGTTATTTCTCACCTCATATTCTTGCTTGCTTGCTTACTTTCTCACTTTCTTTTTTTATTATTTGTTACTCCATATTCTTTTTTCTTTCTTACTTTCTTTCTCTTTTTTTGTTACTTCTTACTTTATATTCTTTCTTTCTTATTTTCTTTGTTATTTCTTATTTCATACTCGTTTTTTAGGCTCTTTCATGTCATTTCTTTTTTTCTTTCTTTCTTTATGTTATTTCTTACTTCATATTATTTCTTCCTTTCTCTCTTACTTTCTTTTCCTTATTCCATACTCTTTCTTTCTCCGTCTCTCTTTCTTACTTTTCTCTCTCTCTCTCTCTCTCTCTCTTCATGTTATTTCATACTCTTTTTTCTTAGTCTCTTTCATGTCAATTCTTTCTTTCTTTATGTTATTTCTTACTTCATATTCTATCATCCTTTCTCGCTTACTTTCTTTTCCTTACTCCATACTCTTTCTTTCTCTATCGCTCTTTCTTAGTTTTCTCTCTCTCTCTCTCTCTCTCTCTCTCTCTCTCTCTCTCTCTCTCTCTCTCTCTCTCTCTCTCTCTCTCTATGTTATTTCATATTTCATATTTTTACTGTCTTAATTTTTATTTATCTCTCTAGATTTATCTATTTCACACTTTTTCCTACTTTCTTGTAGAATTACTGTCTAAACGTTGTTGTTCGTTTACTACAAAAACTTTCACTATATCCCTTTTGATTGTGAGAATATTTACCTTTTTTTTATTTAAAGGAAAAAAATCGTAAATTATAGGAAATGCGGGAAAGTAAAACGTTTTGGGAAATGTTTAAAAAATGAGATAAATTCAAATATGTTTTTTGTATGTGCTTTTTTTCACTCACACTCAGCGTGAGACTGAGTCTGTATGTGTGTGAGAAAATATTTGTGTGTGTGTGTGTGTGTGTGTGTGTGCGCGCGTGTGTGTGTGTTCGCCTTCGTGTTTTTTGTTGCAATGCAGACGACAATATGTCTGATATTTCCGGTATGCGTGACGTCAATGTTGACGTCGTTATTTTCTGATTAGCCCTGAGTTACAAGCAAGCCTTTAAAAGCAGTAAATGAATACATCCAATGTTAAAACGAAAAAAAAACAAAAACAGAGTGTATACAGTGCTTATATTATAAACATAAACTGTTTACCTTGGAAATTGTTTCCTAATAGCAATCATTTTTGTGAACCATTATGTTCAAGAATCATTTTCCAACATGTTTTGATAAAATTTATTTAAGTAAATCATTATCGACATTTTCTCTGAATTTCCATTGCTTTAAGATTCTTTTCAACTAAATCATTTTTTGATTCGTTAAATTCTTTGGTGAACTTATCTATATCTTCAAATTGTTGGAATCGATAGCCAAAGAAATGACGTCCTGGGTATGACGATAAACTACGTCCAGCAGCAAGGCCTCTGATCAAGAGGTCTTGAGGAGCGTGGAACCATATCCTAATTGCTGGTGTTCCCAAGTCTACCCTGAACCGTGGTGGTAGCACCTGTTAGGGTCCCAGCTATAGGCAAGTAGATTTTCCCGAAACTGGGGTCAAAACACCATGAAAGTGTAAAAATAGGTTTTAATACCAGAAATACTTTGTAAAAAAATTATTACCATCTATACATTTTTGAAAAACAAATATTACCAGCTATACATTTCTTGAAAAAAAGAAAATATATATTACCAACGATATGTATTTAAAAGAAAATTATTAGAAGAAATAGATTTTTGCAGAAAAAAATATTACCAGAAATAAACTTTTTGTAGAAAAAAATATTACCAGAAATAGATTTTTTTTTAAAATATTGCCAACAATAAAAATTGTGTTAGTATTAAATAACCCATTAATCAGCAATAAATTTTTGAAGAAAAAAACTATTACCAGCAATACATTTTTGAAAATATATATATATATATATTACCAAAAATACATTTTTGAAAAAAAATATATACATATTGCCAGAAATACATTTTCGGAGAAAATATATATATATATATATATATATATATATATATATATATATATATTATCAACAATACATTTTTGAAAAAAATAGATATATATTACCAACAATACGTTTTTGAAAAAAAAGATATTACCAGCAGTACAGTTTTGAAGGAAAAAATTATTAACAGAAATAGATTTTTAACAAAACAAAATATTACCAGGAATAAAAATGTTGTCGGCATTAAATAACCCATTGAGGTTGATATGCCGTAAAACAAACGAAACTAAAGAAATGATATATCGATGAAGCAAGTTTTGCTGCGCCGCATTTGCAACTTCAAAATGCTAATTCTCATGCATTTAAATCGTTGAATGGTTTCCTTGCCGATAAAAATTTTTTTTTTTTTTTCGTTTTCAATACCTGGTTCAAACCTAACTTTTTTTTCTGAAACTTCACATTTTTGTTTGATTCTTTCTGGAAGAAATAGAATAAATAACCCCGACATAATTTCACCAAAAGTGCTGCACGCTCGAATTACCTCCCTGGAATCATGTTATCAAGAAGTCGGCTCTTTGACAAATTTCCCATAGATATACCTGAACGCCGGTATCTAGCTAGAACAGTAATGTTCCATCCACTAGGCTACATGACCACATCTTTAAAAGTTTAAAAGATTAATTTCTTGTTTTGCTGCCAGTTGTAGTCGACCTAAAGTATTGCATGAGATTTTGATTTTTTTTTTACCGACATAAGGCAAAAGATTGTATGCTTTTTACGATATCAAACTTGCTTATATAGATTTTCACAAAATTAGCGTCATTCAAACGTGAATTTGCTTTTAATAATGATTAACTGTCAGAATTAAGTTTAGTGTAAGAAATATGTTTTCTGTCATCTATGTAGATTGTATACTTATAAGAGGCTGTAAATCGGGATAAACATAAAAACACAATTATATACATTAGTTAGTTATAAGTCTTCTAGTTGGTTATATATGTGTGTGCAAAATATATGTAGGTATAGGGGAACTTGGATAGAGGTAGTACATTTTATATATATATATATATATATATATATATGGATCAGTTTTAATATTTTATATTATTAGGATCTACTTGGATTACTTAATAATTTATATTATTAGCATCTACTTGGATTGCTTACACACAGATTTTTACATATATACATATATATATATATATATATATATAATATGAAATGGATTAAATTTATTAAAAAACAGACCATTTAAATAAATGGTATCTATTCAAATAATGTATAAACAGAATATACATACATATATATATATATATATATATATGAAGAAATATACTCTTAATGTGTGCTATATTTATGGGATACAGTGCTCAATATCAGAGATAGAGCATGTGTAAATATAAAAGTGAACATTGAAGTCGACAGGCCGTTTCATGCCAGACGCAACCGTCAGGCCACCTGACGATTGCGTCTAACAATGTGGCCTGACGATTGCGTCTAGCATGAAACAGCCTGTCGCCTCTAAGTGTTGACTTCAATGTTCACTTTTATATATATATATATATATATATATATATATATATATATATATATATATATATATATATGTATATATATATATGTATGTATGTATGTCAGTGGACATTGACGTCAACACCCAGAGGCGACAGTCTGTTTCAGTCTCAATGCAATGGTCACGTCATGTGCATTGTGTTTTTGCTCGACTATTTGTATATATGGGTCAGTCATGCATTATGGTTATTTTATTGTATTGCATTATGTTTATTCTGTATTATTCTAACGGTTATTTTGGTAGTAACGTTGTGTTTCGAATTGTTCTAGGGACGATTGAGTGGGAATAATTGTGGATCTTAATGCAGTTTTGCGGCTATGTATATAGTTAACTTTTTTGTGGGTTGATATTACTACGTTTTCTTTTGTTCATATATATATATATATATATATATATATATATATATATATATAGTGTATGTATGTGTGTGTGATTAAAATTACAGGCAATATATTTTTTTAAATTTGTTTATATATAAGAGAGACTGTAATGAAAAAATGTTGGATGTTTTTAGTATTATGATTATATCTTCTAACATTGGGCATCTTTGTTAATATGATATGGCATACGTCTGTTTACCATTGTACCATGTTAATGGGGCTCATTGACAAGTCATGCATGTTTGTTTAGAAGGTTTCAACTCTTTTCGTACGCACTCTATTCCGGAAATTAACATGCCATCTGGCGGATTACTGTGCAGTCCGCGCGCACATTCATAAACATTTATCACCAACATAAACAACACACATATATTACAAAATATTCCCACCAAAAATATCCCAAATATTAGAAGCTTTAACCTAAATTACAAAACTTCGAAACTAGATAAACTATTCAGTGTTTGAACTGCTTTTTAAAACGTGTTCAACAGTGATTTCTTGGTATTAAATATTAAAATGTTGATCTAAATTTGATGAGCTGGGTCCGATGTTGAATCCTTCATGAAAATAGTCAACCAACACAACTGAGAAGAACAGGCCGCTATGATGGGATAATGTTTTTGGCTAATATGTAAGCAATGGAATTATAGATCCCTTTAAAGTTGATGATGGTATCAACATAAAGAGGATTATTATAATGGTACCGGTCACAACCATCAATCTTGAAGGTAAAGCTTATATTCATGTAAGAATATGTCATGCTGCTAGGCTATTTCCACATTCAGACAAAATGTTTTTAAAAGTACCAAATTAATGAAATAGTCAACAAGCTCTGTATATATTAATCCAATAGACAATTTGTGATTTATCATTAAAATCAATGTATATGAGAATGGAAAACAGCATTCAAGTAAAGGACGTTTCTGAGAAGCAAATTAAAACTTCTGTCAGGAATGTTAAATAGAAATCAGTGGAAAACCTAACAAAATCAATGATTGGAAGACTGGTGAAGGATACTGAATGTCAATGGACCTCATATTAGCACGTACCATAGTAATTCAGAGATATAGCGTATTGTTGCAATCAATATATATTTCTATTGTCTATAACGCTTTGTATTCGTTTACATTTCATAAATTCGCATAAATTTCATTTTTATCTGTGCTTCACCACATCACGTTGAAACACCGAACGATCACCGAAGTTAAGCAACGTACCTAAATGAGTGACCTGGCTCCAAAATTGTTTTTTCAAATAATTTTTATTTTCCCAAGTACTTCACTCTCATCTAAAACCATCTTCAGTGATTGCATATCTATGGATGTGTTATGCGTTAACAACGTAAATTTGAAATATTTCTTACTAGCATTTTTTTTTTAAAACTTATCGTGTTTGTTTAGAAAGAAAACTGCCCTCTGAACATTCTGTCATAAGTTAGAATAAATATGAGTTTTAATATTTAAAGAAATCGTAAAAGAAATATATTGTCTTCAAAAATAATCGTTTTTAGAATTGTATATAAATAGCTATTACAAATAGTAGAAGTTCTATATAATTCTTTAATTCCAGGCCTCACTTATTTCCTAGAGCACCTAAATTTGTGAGCCCTTCGGAATACCAGGTGCTGTAAGCTTGGATGTGTGGGTGCGGATAACGACTTGGAATTCCAAACTGGAGTTCAAATTTACTTATGTGCAATTACCCTTTGGAAAGGTATTGATCCACCTTGTCTTCAACTCTGGGTTAATTAGTAAGGCTTGTATCAGTGAATTGTTATTATCTAAAAAAATTTGTTTGACAATCTGAAAATATTTTCTGGCTTTAAATAACGTGTAAAAGATTTATAAACCGTAAAAATCAAATAAATAAATCCATACATAATAGCTATATATAATAGCTGGCCACTCGTATTCGCGGACACCAGTCTACTAGGGCGGCTAGCCAATCCCTAATGCAGACGCTCGCTCAGGCACATTTGTGTTTGTTCAACACCCACAGAGCCCACATGTGGTTTACACTGCAACTATGCCGAGCAGACCTTAATTATGGTTTCTGGGAGAGTGCGTGTTATTAGCGTGATCAACAATCTGAACAAAGCCAGCACGCTCAAGCCCTCGGTCACGATGACTTCTTGCTAGCACAGCTATCTACAGTCCCCCAACCCGCGGTATTTTTTTTCAAGCAGCTTCCAAAGGTGTCGAACGCTGGAATCGTCCCCCTCCAGACCGATAACATCAGGAAGTCTCCTTACTGACAAATCAACGGCGGGTGGTGAGATTCCAACCCGGGTCTTATGGTCAAAAAGCGAACGTTCTAGCCA
This sequence comes from Acanthosepion esculentum, assembly GCA_964036315.1. Taxonomy (NCBI): domain Eukaryota; kingdom Metazoa; phylum Mollusca; class Cephalopoda; order Sepiida; family Sepiidae; genus Acanthosepion; species Acanthosepion esculentum. The sequence goes on along the minus strand of OZ038492.1, from coordinate 73,410,631 downwards.
CTCAAGCACGCGCCCATACATGCCTACATATATATATATATATATATATATATATATATATATATATATATATATATATATATAATAAATCTGCCCACTCGTATTCGATGATACCCGTCTACAAGGGCGGCTAACCAGTCCCTATTGCAGACTCTCGCTCAGGCACATTTGTTTTTTTTCAACACCCACAGAGTTAACCTGTGGTTTATACTGCAATTATGCTCAGCATAATTGCTGTATAAGTTACCTTAGTAACTTTGAGAGGTCGTGTTATCTAGCATGATCAACAATCTGAACAACGTCCACACACTCAAACCCTCGGTCACGTGACTTCGTGCTAGCACAGCTATCGATGGCCCCAAGTGTTCCGTCTACTCACAAGGTTTGGCTCAACCCGTGATATGGCTTTCAGGCAAAATTAACCGACAAATCTGACAAGGTAACCGTGGAACTCATGGTCAGAAAGCAAACGTTCTAACCACTCAGCTACGCTCCCGTATAAACATAAATACTTACCTACATACATACGCCTATAGGTCTCTCTTCTGGCTTTTTGCTTCCTCGTCAACTTCTACAAACATGTAAATGCAATGTCACTCGTTATTTTCTGTCTTCTTAATTCTTGATCTTTGTTTTGGCGTTTTTTCCTCTCATATTCTCTAACGATATATGTGCAGGTGGTGAATTAAAACGAATGGTTAGAACGTTCGTTTTCTGACCATGAAACCCGGGTTCGAATCTCACCATGCTCGATTTGTCAGGAAGGCGACTTCTTGGTGTTATCGGTCCGGAGGAGGGGATACCAACGTGCGGCACCTTTGGAGTGCCTGAAAACCATACCCCGGTTTGACCCAAGTCTTGTGAGTGAAAAACCATATCACGGTTGACCCAAGCCTTGTGAGTTAAATTGGGTAGACGGAACTCTTGGAAGGCTTCGGTGGTTGTGCTTGCACGAAATCATCGTCACCGACGGGGTTAAGCGTTGATCAAGCGTTAAGACTGTTGATCACGATAGATAACGCGCTCTCTCCCAGAAACTGTAACTAAGGTCCTCTCAGCCTGAGCAAGCGTCTATAGACTGGCATCCTCAGATTGCAATGGCTGTAGCAGTTACATTTTATTCTCGAACACTCGGTAACCGTTTGAGTCTTAGTGGCTTTATTGCCTTACTTTTCATACTACTTCAGATTTGTTCCATGCTTTTCCGGAATAGTAACATCCACTATCTCGCATTGTCTTCTCTCCTTGTTTAGTAATGGCAGATTTAAACTAGAATTCATTTTTTTTAATGTGATACATACATATATGCATTTCTACGATATATTCTTACATATATATAACGTTAGGAAAATTAAATTATATGTTTTTAGTATTTAAGCATTGGAGCTCAGGTCGACTTCGGTACTTATCTTCGTATCGGAGACTGTGAATTCTGGTAGATTTTTACTTACACATATTTATGAAAAATATAAGTTCATTGTCCGTTGTTATTAGACCGATTATTCATCCTATCAACGCTGGCCTTATTAAATCTTAGATAAGAAGACATTACTGATAAGATTCACAAGAAAAATCAGGCACCGGAAATAGTGATTTATTTATAACGTTCGGTTTTGCTGTTTTTTTGTTTTTTCTTCTTTCTTTTTTCTTCTTCTTCTTATTTTGGTTAAATGTTTCGGATATTGTATTCTTAGTTTAACATTTGTCATATTCTTTATGGCTTGGTGGGTTTTTTTCTATGTAATGAAATGTTGATATCAGAATGCTGATATTCATATTGCAAAGTGCATCAAAACGTTGGCTCATTACAAAATGGCGTTTGTATATTTTCCGTCGGTTTTCTCATATTTCTTTCATAGCCTATCTTTATTTCCATTTGTTTTTCTTCCTGCTTCCTTTTTTAATCTTTCGTCTTTTAACTTTTTCTTTCTTGCTTCTTTTATTTTGCTTCCTCGTCGCATTTTTTCTTTCTTTTCTTTTTTTCCTTCTTAAAGAAGCGAGGGCGATTATAATGGATTATCTCACCTTGTCAGTCAGAAGAGTTCTCTTAACGTCCGCTAGAACGCAGTGTTGTATAAAGCAGTATAAATGGAAAGGCCACAAACACCCTCCCTCAATCTCTCTTCTCTAAATTAGTGTTGTTTCTGTATCTTTAGTTTCTTCCTCCCAGTTAACTTAGCTAAGAGATGTATGCTCAATGCCCCCCCCACACACACACACAGACAGTCACTTTATTTCTGTCCCTATTTTTCCTTAGTTTCATTCCCCATCCCCTCCCTCGTTAGGTGTTTGGTTTTCTAGTTGATGTGGGGTACCTTTCGTTTCGAGTCAGGATTTCGTATTTGTTGTTGTGCTCGAATGGGTGTGTATTTGAGTGGGCGCATGGGATGAATAAATGTTTTATACAGGGTGACCCAACAAAAACGGGAACTTTTTAACAATCCAATAAAACGAAGAGTGATGGAAGAAAAATATTTAATTCATAGTAATTGAAACCTTAAAACTTGTCATTTAAGAAACAATGATGGAATTTTCATTTTTTTTAAATTACGTAGATAGCGTCCACCTGTAAGAATGCATTCTTGAAATCTGCTGTTGAGATTCCTCATTGACTGCTGCAACATCTCAGCTGGGATACTGTAAATTTCATTCTCGTTACTAAAATGGCGAAATGCTTACTTGCTCAAGCTCACTGTCTCGCAGTGTTGCCACTTGCTCATGTCTGGCAATACGCACTTCAAAAATTCCCGTTTTTGGGGGTTACCCTGTATTATTAAGTCCCGCATTCATTTCGTCCAGTTAACTGATGTTTCTCCCACATTTAAGGATTGTGGGGGGGGGTATTACTGACACTATTTTGTTTAGTTTCTTGTATACAGTTTTCTTGATTTTTTGTAAATATTCATTGGGGTTTAGATTTTTGAATTGTTATTTTATTCCCCACAACAGACTATGAATTGTACATATGGAAATTAAGTAGGACTTTCATAGAGACAATGTGGTATTACGGTGGGTGTAGTAAGAAAGGTAAGTAAGAATGCGTTATTTTGGTGTAGGGAATATTGTTTTTATGTTTGGGTCAGTGTTCGTGGCTAACTAAGTTTAAATTTAAGACAGATGAAGACCGTCTTTTCCCCATTCCCCATTTTGGCCTTTTGTCGCATTTTGTATAAAAAATACAAATAAATATCGCTCTCTCTTCTCTAAATATTCAACCGTTGGATGCAGTAGTGACAAGACGTTTCTCATTTCCCACCTGGGATATGTTCGTAGTCCTAACGACCGAATCACGTGTCACGTATCACACAACATAATAATATCACTCCATTACATCTTGTTTAAGTAAAACCTCAAGCGACGATAATAATATCGCTACTATAACTAAAACAATATAAATATATACATCCATCCGAAAGAAGAAAATATGCCATTTCATCAAATGAGATAATACCACTATAAACCGATTACTCCCGTAATAAATTGTTAACCTAGTGCACGTAAAGCTTTACTCCATTTTATTATATTGTTATCATTTAGCTTGTCCTTCTGACACCTCAAATTATTGCCCTATTAATCGCTTACCTCTTTTCGCCAAAATAGTCGAGGCTCTAATCAATGATGAATTGGTTAAGCGACTACCTTTCGGACAAACAATATGGCTTCCGTTTCAACCAGGTCTACAACCGATGTGTTAACGGCCATCACTGAATTTCCCTATCAAGTCTAAGATGGCTCTAGATATCTCGGAGGTATTAAAAAGGCTTTGGCATGCTGACTTTCTACGCAAGCTCAAGGGCTACGGTGTCCAAACCTTCCTGACAAATCGTGTCATGAAGGTCATGTTAAAATGGCAGGCTTCCTGATCACACTAACGCGTGGGTCCCTCAGGGATCTATCCTTTGACCTACACTGTTGATTTATCTTCATCAATGATAGTCCCGATGTCATCAGTTCCTTACTAGATATTTATACAGATGACACAACAATGGAAACTGTTCTGATGAGCTTATTTTGCTGGTGCCATAACTGCATGAATTTAAGTGTGCTACTAGATTGGTTACTAAGTTCCATCGTCTTACTGTTGAACTAGCTAGATGTAACCGTCACATATACTCCAACTGTTTCTTTTCTCACACTTCCCTCCCTTCCGATTTCTTGCTTCTCTGATAAATACAATCTCCAAAGAATTAAATGAAAATTCAATCGCCATCTTCTTGAACAATGTTCTTTTTTGTCCTTTCCTCAATCCTTCTCATTCTCTTTCACTCTTTGCAACCCACCTGCGTTCTAGTGCCTTTATTGCCTTGCTTGAGGGGAAACGATTAAAAAAATATTATCATGATTGGGAGCTAAATTATTTCCAAATGCTCTTTTAGTTGATATATATGTTTGAGTGGTGGCCACTAAAATATAACGTTTAAAGTGATAAGAAAAACATGTATTAAAAATGAAAGCCATTAATTTATTAAAAATGTCATTGCGTTTCGGACAGGAAATTGAAAAGTCAATAAATATGGTATTTCAGACAGATAGGGGCATTCAAGAAGATCTGAACGAGAAGAACCTTCTATGGCCGAACTGTCTCACTCACTCCGGATCATAGTTTCCCCTATAAATATTTTGTAACTGTTTGATTCTTATCTTACTTTTTTTTTTCATCATTTTTTTTCTTTTCTATTCTTCATTTTCATTAATGTTACTTCCTTTTTTTCTGTTTCTTTTCTGTGTTTTTTTCCTTTTCATTCTTACCAAATATTTGCTTTGTTTTCCTTTTTCTTTTCTTCATTCATACTTCCTCCCTCTAATCTTAGCACTCCCCTTACTTTTATTTCCTTGCCTGTCTTTCTCCTCTTTTTCTTTCTTTCTTTCTTTGACTCTATTCCTGTAATTTATTTCCTTTTAGTTCTTCGTTAGTTTGATTCTTTCCTGGTAATTTTTATCCAGATTTTATCTGTCTACCTGTGAGCTAGTAAATTTATATCTATGAAAGGCAAGATGTGTGTGTGTGTGTGTGTGTGTGTGTGTGTGTGTGTGTGTGTGTGTGTGTGTGTGTGTGTGTGTGTGTGTGTGCAACGAATGCACGGCCGCAATTTTCGACGGATTTGCACCAAAATTTACATGCTCATGCTCCAAGTTAGCGGAAAGCCAAGGCCGACTTTGCATTTCCCAACTCCCATCGATAGTGGAAATAATTGATTTTTTCATGCTTCTATGGCAGTTTTCATGTAGTTTGCGGCCATTTTCTACTGGCCAGAGTGAGAGAATATAGCTGGCTGCCACGAATAAGCAGGAAGATTCTATTGGCCAGCGTGAGAGCCAACAGCTGACTGACACGAATGTTAACTAGCATACTAGCATGCAAAAAAAAATCGATAGCTGCATTCGTCACTAATGGGAAAATTTAAATCTGCATGGCACTTTACTCCAATTGGCTCATTCGCTTGCTTAAACTCAACGTTGATTCTGATTCCGCAGAACTGGGATGGATGTGAAAAAGTATTTGTTGTTAACATTCTTTTTTCATTCGGTTTTTCCAGTTACGAGTCCTTTTTTAAAGCTGATCGTTTTGTGTTAATTTTGTTAATTCTTTTTTCGTAACAAATTTAATGTTTAGTATAGAGCTTACAAAAAATTCTCAGCGTGAGATAGGCAAGAAGTAAGGCATGTAGCAACATCAGCACGGCAAAGGGCACTCCTTTAAAGGCAAGGAAGGGCAAAAATATTTTAAGTCAAGTGATAACGATTGGTGTATGAGTCGTACGATTTTTGAATCAAGCACGGGCAACGCCGGGCCATGCTGCTAGTATATATATATATATATATATATATATATATATATATATATACAGGTATTGGGGGTAGTTTGAGTTTAGCGTAGGTGACATTCGATTGGTTAATCACCGTAGTAAAGCCAACAATTTTTAATTGATTTTTTTTTGTTTTTTCTCGAGAAAAAGTATTCTGCTTTTTAAATTAAAATAATCGTTCACTCGCCAATAGTTTGCCATCGCACGAGCAGGCACATTTGTAGTGCTGAAATATAATTGCAATTGTGTAGCGATTTTTAACGTCTTTGTTTTAATATCCGAAAATAAACAATTATATATATGTCTGTGTCTCTGTGTCTCTGTGTGTATCTGTGTGTGTGAGTGTTCGCTTTCCGTTCATGAAATCCGGGTTTGAATCTTCTTGCTGTTATCGGACAAGGGAAATGATACCAGCGTGTGGCACTGTCGATGGTTGTACGAGCATGATGTCGCAAGTCATCGTGGCCGATGGTTTGAGCGTACTGGAATTGTTCGAATTGCTGATCATGACAACATAAGAAATCAGGCTTTAATTGTATAAAAGATCTAGATCAAAGTAAATAAAAAATAGACTCCGATACCGATATCCAAAAAGTAAAGAAATCTGTTACCTTGTGTGTGTATTTAACATGTCTCTATCTACTAACCAACATATCACTAAACCATGGGAATTGTGCATTTTGTCGTAAAAGCAGAATCAGGAATTTCAGTTATTCTCATAGAAAACTGGCTTAAAAACCTAAAAGTTTGTTGAACTATACATCCTTTAAAAACAGATACCCTAACCCTGCTTCACTATTCTTAGATTATAAAGTATTTTTGATTTCCCACAGGATCCAAAATTGAAACATTGACGTTATGTCAAAGTTTTTTTTTGTGGGGGGTTCTGGTCGTAAAACTACTCGCTTTGTTCTCATTAGCAATTATTATAAAGGGTTTGATTTTTTATGAAAATTTAACCTATTCACATTTAGTTTATTTTGAAGTGTCGAATCTTGCCCTTAACAAAAAAAATCTGAAGACTATGCAATCTTTGCATGATTCGCAATATCATTTTTTTTTTTTTTTGCCAAATTTAATGAAAGCATTACTCTGCTTTATTTGATCACTTTTATAGTAGCAGCTGACCCGCCACTGCGGTGCCTGTTCATGATGTCAGTTCCTCACTACTGTCTAGTATTGCTCAGATATTAACTGATCTCTTTAACGTGCTTACACCAATACAGCCTTTTTACAAACATTCATTAAATTTCTTTGGATGCTTACAGAAGTTTCATATTTCAGAAGCAGAATTCTGGTTTAGCTCTTCGCTTTTTATGTCTTCCCAAAGAAGCTGTCACTTTGAAAAAAAGGTTAGGTGTCGTAAAAGCGGAGTTAAGCTGAAATATTTTTAACGGTTTATATTGAATAAATCTAATGCTTTTAAATTTAGATTAGGACAAGTATTACATGGGAGGGTGTATATAGAGATAGTTAAAAAGACAAGAATATTAACGATTAAAGCTACTACCGCAACTTAATAAAATACAAGCTGCTTCATTATCTAGGAATTTCCTGTAAGAAGACTGAAGTAAAATAAACCGTGTGAATTTGATTCAGAGTGTGAAAATTGACAGGGATTTTTGTTTCTAACGATTTGGGATTTTTGTTTCTAATATATATTGGGATATATATATGAAAAGTAATATAGGAAAGGACAATTTCGGACAAAAATAAGTAAATATACTGCTTCATAGTTTAATAAATAAACAAAGCGTCTACTCAAATACGCGTATCCACTAAAAGTAACGTTTAAAGGGATATATATATATATATATATATATATATATATAACGTTTAAAGGGATATATATATATATATGTGTGTGTGTGTGTGTGTGTGTGTGTGTGTGTGTGTATGTATATATGTGTGTGTTTTTGTATAGAGAGAGAAGGATAATATTGGTGGTCAATATATATATATATATGTATATATATGTGTGTGTATGGATATATATATATATAGAGAGAGAGGGAGAGAGAGAGAGAGAAGGATAATATTAGTGGTCAATATATATATACGTATATATATATGCGTGTGTGTGTATATATATATATAGAGAGAGAGAGTGAGAGAGAGAGAGAAGGATAATATTAGTGGTCTATATATATATATATATATATATATATATATATATAAATTTCCAAGAGGATAGAATCCAGGTAGAACTCAATGTCCAGGACAGAATAAGAATATAATATAACAGGCTCAAACACTAATATTCCATGGTTATAATTTATTACATTGGAATCAATTCATCAGACCTACCTCTCTCTCTCTCTCTCTCTCTCTCTCTCTCTCTCTCTCTATATATATATATATATATATATATATATATATATATATATATATATATATATATATATATATCGTTTAAATTTTTATGTAGGAAAAAACTACCCAGTATCGGGAATAAAGAGTGTGTAGATGTGCCCATTGTGGACACAATTAGCGCTACATGTCGATTGTCAGTTGTAGAGACATGGTTAGCGTCCAATTGTTAAATCCTTAGTCCACAATATCTATCTATCTATCTATCTATCTATCTACATGTATGTATAGATACTTTCTGTTTTACATTCATGAACTGCCTAAGAGTATATACAGGTGATACAACGGTATATCCGCGCACTTCGAAAATTATAGAAGCCCACACTGGCAACAGATCTCTCCTTTGATGTCGCTATAACCACTCAATGGGGGAGGGGAACTAGCTGGTCCCATTTAATACCTCAAAAATCATACTAGTAATGTTCCATCATCACCGAACCGACCCTGAATTTGCGTCTATCACAATGAACGGGTGTTCTCAACAAGTCTCCTTGTCTAGAACGTCTGTTAAGACATATGCTTAACCCAGATCTCACTCCCTTTCTCATCACGCTTTTCTGAGGCTTTTCCATAAATACTTTCATGGTAATTTTTCAGATGAACTTTCCGCTATGGTTCATAGATATCTGGAATGTAAACGCAGTACTAGATGTAAATTCAACGTCAATTTGTTTTCTTAATTCTTGGTTTGTTATTCCCCTCCCTCTATAATTATAGCTTTTCTCATATTCTCTAACATTCAGTAAACCCTTACACTTTAGTGGCTTTATTGCCTTGCTTGGGATTTTTTTTAAGTGGAACTTTTGTATACGATCCAACGCTAAAAATGCTGGGAAAAATGGTCGATTCCCTGTACTACCCCAGTCTTTTGAACAGGAGTAGTGGTTTATCCCTTGTTTCTTGTTTGTGATTGGGTATCCGGTTCTCTCTAAAGGCTTTTCCTTCTCTTTTTCTTTCGGTGGACCTTGGTTTGTCTTGGTGGCATTATCACCGCTTAGAGTGGTGTCTCTTACTCTGTAACCCTCTATCTCGAGAGGCTCTTAGGCCTTGTAAAAGGTGAACATCATGGCAAAAGTATCTGACTCCTCTTGCTATGTTCTATATATTTTTTTGGGGGAAAAAGCAAGATCAAGCCAAAGTTTGAGTAACACTGCCATATCTGCAGCTTTTCCTTTCCAGACCAAAAGCGTCTACGCGACCTTTTGGGTGATGAATTATTTTCAACCATGCAGTTCCTTTCCCATAAAAAGCAAGCCTCTCTCTACTCTATCGCTATTTCCATGTCACGAGCTCAGGCGAGGTGAATAATTCTAATTCATTTCGTATTCTATTAGTAAGAAGGAAGTTTCACTCGAGCAGCTTCTCTCCCCTGAACCGCTACTTTGTGAAACCGACTCCCAAGAGGGTGCTTTCCCGACCACTAAAATCGGAACCTTTTTCAAGTCTAGTATTAACCGTTATCTTGCCCGCATATCCTCCTAAACTGCGCCTCTACCTCTTAATCTTAGTGCTCACAAAACAACCTCCTGTAGCAACCGTCTACCTCGAGTGGCTCTTTGGCTTTAACCCTACTAAAAAATCACACCACTATCTTTAATTTAAAAACTATTATTTTTATTTCGAAATGGAAGCTGTATCTTCAAACGCCTTTTGACTCTTGAAATTACAGACGAAAGGAAATTCCTCGATATTAAGCATGTTAGTTACTGCGAAAACAGAAAAAGTTTATCGCGAACAGCGAATTCTTTGTTAACTCTCACGTAAGCCTTTATTTCTTTTGATAAACAAAGCGGAAGACTTGTATCCTGGTCTGATGTAATTAATATCACCCCCAAAAGAAGTAAAACCTCACATATAAAAAAAAAAAAAACATGCATCTCACCTACACAAGCTTCCACGTGCATAGGCGTGCCTTGATATTATTCGAGACCAGATATACCGTAACCAGGGGCTGGTGTATCTATTCGCCGTAACAAACTACGCCAATGACGTCATTGTTTTTGCAAACCCGTCACTGTTTACTTTATCCTTTCTTACTACGAAGTGTTTCTTTCTTTTTCAATATATCTTTATATTATCTCTCATTCTTTCTTTCTTGTTTTCTTTCTTTTCCCCTATATCTTATTATCAACTTACTTTTCTTTCTTTCTTTTTTTTCTTTGCTTTTAATATATCTTCATATTATCAATTGATTTCTTTCTTTCTTTTTCAATATATCTTTGTATTATCTTTCATTCTTTCTTTCCCGCTTTCTTTTCCCCTATATCTTATTATCAATTTATTTTTATCTATTTATTTTTCTTTCCTTTCTGTATATCTTTATATTATCAATTGATTCTTTTCTTCTTTCTTTCTTTCTTTCTTTCTTTCTTCTTTTTCAATATATCTCTGTATTATCCATTCACCTTTCTTTTTCAATATATTTTTATATTATCTTTCATTCTATCTTTCTTGCTTGCTTGCTTTCTTTTCCCTTATATCTTATCAATTTATTTTTCTTTCTTTTTTCTTTTCTTTCAGTATATCTATACATTATCAATTGATTCTTTCCTTCTTTCTTTCTTTCTTTCTTTCTTCTTTTCCAATATATCTATATATTATACATTGACCTTGCTTTCTTTCTCAATACACTTTTATATTATCCTTTTATTTTTCTTTCTTTCTTCCTTTTTCCTGTATATCTTATTGTCAATTTAATTTTCTTTCTTTCTTTCTTTCTTTCTGTCTTTATTTATTTATTTGTTTCTAATTTTACTTTTCATTTTATTAACCATATTCTTCTTAGTTTTTCTTTCATTGTTAATCATTCTTTCTCTTTCTTACCTTCTTTGTGTAGTCTTTGATCTTTCTTTCTTTCATTTATTTATCCTTTTTTTATTCTTTCTTAATTTCTTTCTTTTCTTGAATCGTTTAATTAATCTCTTTTACTTGATGATTTTCTTTTTCTCTTTTCCTTCCTTCATTCTTTTTCGCCTTTCCTTCCTTCATTCTTTTTCTCCTTTCCTTCCTTCATTCTTTTTCGCCTTTCCTTCCTTCATACTTTTCTACTTTTTTCCTTCATTCTTTTTTCCTTTCCTTCCTTCATTCTTTTCGCCTTTCCTTCCTTCATTCTTTTTCTCCTTTCCTTCCTTCATTCTTTTTCGCTTTTCCTTCCTTCATTCTTTTTCTCCTTTCCTTGCTTCATTCTTTTTCTCTTTTCCTTCCGTCATTCTTTTTCGCCTTTCCTTCCTTCATTCTTTTTTCCTTTCCTTCCTTCATTCTTTTTCTCCTTTCCTTCCTTCATTCTTTTTCGCCTTTCCTTCCTTCATTCTTTTTCTCCTTTCCTTCCTCCATTCTTTTTCTCCGTTCCTTCCTTCATTCTTTTTCGCCTTTCCTTCCTTCATACTTTTCTACTTTTTTCCTTCATTCTTTTTTCCTTTCCTTCCTTCATTCTTTTCGCCTTTCCTTCCTTCATTCTTTTTCTCCTTTCCTTCATTCATTCTTTTTCGCTTTTCCTTCCTTCATTCTTTTTCTCCTTTCCTTGCTTCATTCTTTTTCTCTTTTCCTTCCGTCATTCTTTTTCACCTTTCCTTCCTTCATTCTTTTTTCCTTTCCTTCCTTCATTCTTTTTCTCCTTTCCTTCCTTCATTCTTTTTCGCCTTTCCTTCCTTCATTCTTTTTCTCCTTTCCTTCCTCCATTCTTTTTCTCCGTTCCTTCCTTCATTCTTTTTCGCCTTTCCTTCCTTCATTCTTTTTTCTTTTCCTTCCTTCATTCTTTTTCGCCTTTCCTTCCTTCATACTTTTCTCCTTTCCGTCCTTCATTCTTTTTTCCTTTCCTTCCTTCATTCTTTTTTCCTTTCCTTCCTTCATTCTTTTTCGCCTTTCCTTCCTTCATTCTTTTTCTCCTTTCCTTCCTTCATTCTTTTTCGCTTTTCCTTCCTTCATTCTTTTTCTCCTTTCCTTCCTTCATTCGTTTTCTCTTTTCCTTCCTTCATTCTTTTTCTCCTTTCCTTTCCTTCATACTTTTCTCCTTTCCTTCCTTCATTCTTTTTTCCTTTCCTTCCTTCATTCTTTTTCGCCTTTCCTTCCTTCATTCTTTTTCTCCTTTCCTTCCTTCATTCTTTTTCGCCTTTCCTTCCTTCATTCTTTTTCTCCTTTCCTTCCTTCATTCTTTTTCGGTTTTCCTTCCTTCATTCTTTTTCTCTTTTCCTTCCTTCATTCTTTTTCTCTTTTCCTTCCGTCATTCTTTTTCTCCGTACCTTCCTTCATTCTTTTTCGTCTTTCCTTCCTTCATTCTTTTTCTCCTTTCCTTCGTTCATTCTTTTTCTCCTTTCCTTCCTTCATTCTTTTTCTCCTTTCCTTCCTCCATTCTTTTTCTCCTTTCCTTCCTTCATTCTTTTTCGCTTTTCATTCCTTCATTCTTTTTCGCCTTTCCTTCCTTCATACTTTTTCTCCTTTCCTTCCTCGATTCTTTTTCTCCTTTCCTTCCTTCATTCGCTTTCGCCTTTCCTTCCTTCATACTTTTTCGCCTTTCCTTTCCTTCATTCGTTTTCGCCTTTCCTTCCTTCATACTTTTTCTCCTTTCCTTCCTTCATTCTTTTTCGCTTTTCCTTCTTTCATTCTTTTTCTCCTTTCCTTCCTTCATTCTTTTTCGCCTTTCCTTCCTTCATAATTTTTCGCATTTCCTTCCACCATTCTTTCTCTCTTTTCCTTCCTTCATTCTTTTTTCTTTTCCTTCCTTTTTACTTTTTCGCCTTTCCTTCCTTCATACTTTTTCGCTTTTCCTTCCTCCATTCTTTTTCTCCTTTCCTTCCTTCATTCTTTTTCTCCTTTCCTTCCTTCATTCTTTTTCGCCTTTCCTTCCTTCATACTTTTTCTCCTTTCCTTCCTTCATTCTTTTTCGCTTTTATTCCTTCATTCTTTTTCTCCTTTCCTTCCTTCATTCTTTTTCTCCGTTCCTTCCTTCATTCTTTTTCGCCTTTCCTTCCTTCATTCTTTTTCTCTTTTCCTTCCTTCATTCTTTTTTCTTTTCCTTCCCTCATGTTTTTTCGCCTTTCCTTCCTTCATTCTTTTTCGCTTTTCCTTCCTTCATTCTTTTTCTCCTTTCCTTTCCTTCATTCTTTTTCTCCTTTCCTTCCTTCATTCTTTTTCTCCTTTCCTTCCTTCATTCTTTTTCGCCTTTCCTTCCTTCATACTTTTTCTCCTTTCCTTTCCTCCATTCTTTTTCTCCTTTCCTTCCTTCATTCTTTTTCGCCTTTCCTTCCTTCATACTTTTTCTCCTTTCCTTCCTTCATTCTTTTTTCTTTTCCTTCCTTCATTCTTTTTCGCCTTTCATTCCTTCATATTTTTTCTCTTTTCCTTCCGTCATTCTTTTTCGCCTTTCCTTCCTTCATTCTTTTTCTCCTTTCCTTCCTTCATTCTTATTCTCCTTTCCTTCCTTCATTCTTTTTCTCCTTTACTTCCTTCATTCTTTTTCTCCATTCCTTCCTTCATACTTTTTCTCCTTTCCTTCCTTCATTCTTTTTTCTTTTCCTTCCTTCATTCTTTTTCGCCTTTCCTTCCTTCATATTTTTTCTCCTTTCCTTCCTTCATTCTTTTTCGCCTTTCCTTCCTTCATTCTTTTTCTCCTTTCCTTGCCTTCATTCTTTTTCTCCTTTCCTTCTTTCATTCTTTTTCTCCGTTCCTTCCTTCATACATTTTCTCCTTTCCTTCCTTCATTCTTTTTTCTTTTCCTTCCTTCATTCTTTTTCGCCTTTCCTTCCTTCATACTGTTTCTCGTTTCCTTCCTTTATTCTTTTTTCTTTTCCTTCCTTCATTCTTTTTCGCCTTTCCTTCCTTCATATTTTTTCTCCTTTCCTTCCTTCATTCTTTTTCGCCTTTCCTTCCTTCATTCTTTTTCTCCTTTTCTTCCTTCATACTTTTTCTCCTTGCCTTCCTTCATTCTTTTTCTCCGTTCCTTCCTTCATACTTTTTCTCCTTTCCTTCCTTCATTCTTTTTTCTTTTCCTTCCTTCATTCTTTTTCGCCTTTCCTTCCTTCATATTTTTCTCTTTTCCTTCCGTCATTCTTTTTCGCCGTTCCTTCCTTCATTCTTTTTCTCCTTTCCTTCCTTCTTTCTTTTTCTCCTTTCCTTCCTAAATTCTTTTTCTCATTTCCTTCCTTCATTCTTTTTCTCCGTTCCTTCCTTCATTCTTTTTCTCCTTTCCTTCCTTCATTCTTTTTCTCCGTCCCTTCCTTCATTCTTTTTCTCCTTTCCTTCCTTCATTCTTTTTTCTTTTCCTTCCTTCATTCTTTTTCGCCTTTCCTTCCTTCATATTTTTTCTCTTTTAAGGCCTTCATTCTTTTGTCTTTTCCTTCCTTCATTCTTTTTCGCCTTTCCTTCCTTCATATTTTTTCTCCTTTCCCTCCTTCATTCTTTTTCGCCTTTCCTTCCTTCATTCTTTTTCTCCTTTCCTTCCTTCATTCTTTTTCTCCTTTCCTTCCTTCATTCTTTTTCTCCGTTCCTTCCTTCATACTTTTTCTCCTTTCCTTCCTTCATTCTTTTTTCTTTTCCTTCCTTCATTCTTTTTCGCCTTTCCTTCCTTCATACTGTTTCTCCTTTCCTTCCTTCATTCTTTTTTCTTTTCCTTCCTTAATTCTTTTTCGCCTTTCCTTCCTTCTGATTTTTTCTTCTTTCCTTCCTTCATTCTTTTGCGCCTTTCCTTCCTTCATACTTTTTCTCTTTTCCTTCCGTCATTCTTTTTCTCCTTTCCTTCCTTCATTCTTTTTCGCCTTTCCTTCCTTCATTCTTTTTCTCCTTTCCTTGCTTCATTCTTTTTCTCCTTTCCTTCCTTCATTCTTTTTCTCCGTTCCTTCCTTCATACTTTTTCTCCTTTCCTTCCTTCATTCTTTTTTCTTTTCCTTCCTTCATTCTTTTTCGCCTTTCCTTCCTTCATATTTTTCCCCTTTCCTTCCTTCATTTTTTTCGCCGTTCCTTCCTTCATTCTTTTTCTCCTTTCCTTCCGTCATTCTTTTTCTCCGTTCCTTCCTTCATTCTTTTTCTCCTTTCCTTCCTTCATTCTTTTTCTCCGTCCCTTCCTTCATTCTTTTTCTGCTTTCCTTCCTTCATTCTTTTTTCTTTTCCTTCCTTCATTCTTTTTCGCCTTTCATTCGTTCATTCTTTTTCGCTTTTCCTTCCTTCATTCTTTTTTCCTTTCCTTCCTTCATTCTTTTTTCCTTTCCTTCCTTCATTCTTTTTCGCCTTTCCTTCCTTCATTCTTTTTCTCCTCTCCTTTCCTCCATTCTTTTTCTCCTTTCCTTCCTTCATTCTTTTTCTCCTTTCCTTCCTCCATTCTTTTTCTCCTTTCCTTCCTTCATTCTTTTTCGCCTTTCCTTCCTTCATACTTTTTCTCCGTTTCTTCCTTCATTCTTTTTCGCCTTTCCTTCATACTTTTTCTCCTTTCCTTCCTTCATTCTTTTTTCTTTTCCTTCCGTCATTCTTTTTCGCCTTTCCTTCCTTCATTCTTTTTCTCCTTTCCTTCCTTCATTCTTTTTTCTTTTCCTTCCTTCATTCTTTTTCGCCATTCCTTCCTTCATATTTTTTCTCCTTTCCTTCCTTCATTCTTTTTTCTTTTCCTTCCTTCATTCTTTTTCGCCTTTCCTTCCTTCATTCTTTTTCTCCTTTCCTTCCTTCATTCTTTTTCGCCTTTCCTTCCTTCATTCTTTTTCTCTTTTCCTTCCTCCATTCTTTTTCTCCTTTCCTTCCTTCTTTCTTTTTCGCTTTTCATTCCTTCATTCTTTTTCGCCTTTCCTTCCTTTATACTTTTTCTCCTTTCCTTCCTCCATTCTTTTTCTCCTTTCCTTCCTTCATTCTTTTTCTCCTTTCCTTCCTCAATTCTATTTCTCCTTTCCTTCCTTCATTCGCTTTCGCCTTTCCTTCCTTCATACTTTTTCGCCTTTCCTTTCCTTCATTCTTTTTCGCCTTTCCTTCCTTCATACTTTTTCTCCTTTCCTTCCTTCATTCTTTTTCGCTTTTCCTTCTTTCATTCTTTTTCTCCTTTCCTTCCTTCATTCTTTTTCGCCTTTCCTTCCTTCATAATTTTTCGCCTTTCCTTCCTCCATTCTTTTTCTCTTTTCCTTCCTTCATTCTTTTTTCTTTTCCTTCCTTTTTATTTTTTCGCCTTTCCTTCCTTCATACTTTTTCGCTTTTCCTTCCTCCATTCTTTTTCGCTTTTACTTCCTTCATTCTTTTTCTCCTTCCCTTCCTTCATTCTTTTTCTCCGTTACTTCCTTCATTCTTTTTCGCCTTTCCTTCCTTCATTCTTTTTCTCTTTTCCTTCCTTCATTCTTTTTTCTTTTCCTTCCCTCATGTTTTTTCGCCTTTCCTTCCTTCATTCTTTTTCACTTTTCCTTCCTTCATTCTTTTTCTCCTTTCCTTTCCTTCATTCTTTTTCTCCTTTCCTTCCTTCATTCTTTTTCTCCTTTCCTTCCTTCATTCTTTTTCGCCTTTCCTTCCTTCATTGTTTTTCTCCTTTCCTTTCCTCCTTTCTTTTTCTCCTTTCCTTCCTTCATTCTTTTTCGCCTTTCCTTCCTTCATTCTTTTTCTCCTTTCCTTCCTCCATTCTTTTTCTCCTTTCCTTCCTTCATTCTTTTTCGCCTTTCCTTCCTTCATACTTTTTCTCCGTTCCTTCTTCATTCTTTTTCGCCTTTCCTTCCTTCATACTTTTTCTCCTTTCCTTCCTTCATTCTTTTTTCTTTTCCTTCCTTCATTCTTTTTCGCCTTTCCTTCCTTCATATTTGTTCTCTTTTCCTTCCGTCATTCTTTTTCGCCTTTCCTTCCTTCATTCTTTTTCTCCTTTCCTTCCTTCATTCTTATTCTCCTTTCCTTCCTTCATTCTTGTTCTCCTTTCCTTCCTTCATTCTTTTTCTCCGTTCCTTCCTTCATACTTTTTCTCCTTTCCTTCCTTCATTCTTTTTTCTTTTCCTTCCTTCATTCTTTTTCGCCTTTCCTTCCTTCATATTTTTTCTCCTTTCCTTCCTTCATTCTTTTTTTTTCCTTTCTTCATTCTTTTTCGCCTTTCCTTCCTTCATATTTTTTCTCTTTTCCTTCCGTCATTCTTTTTCTCCTTTCCTTCCTTCATTCTTTTTCTCCGTTCCTTCCTTCATACTTTTTCTCCTTTCCTTCCTTCATTCTTTTTTCTTTTCCTTCCTTCATTCTTTTTCGCCTTTCCTTCCTTCATACTTTTTCTCCTTTCCTTCCTTCATTCTTTTGTCTTTTCCTTCCTTCATTCTTTTTCGCCTTTCCTTCCTTCATATTTTTTCTCCTTTCCTTCCTTCATTCTTTTTCGCCTTTCCTTCCTTCATCCTTTTTCTCCTTTCCTTGCCTTCATTCTTTTTCTCCTTTCCTTCCTTTAATCTTTTTCTCCGTTCCTTCCTTCATACTTTTTCTCCTTTCCTTCCTTCATTCTTTTTTCTTTTCCTTCCTTCATTCTTTTTCGCCTTTCCTTCCTTCATACTGTTTCTTCTTTCCTTCTTTCATTTTTTTTCTTTTCCTTCCTTCATTCTTTTTTGCCTTTCCTTCCTTCATATTTTTTCTCCTTTCCTTCCTTCATTCTTTTTCGCCTTTCCTTCCTTCATTCTTTTTCTCTTTTCCTTCCGTCATTCTTTTTCTCCTTTCCTTCCTTCATTCTTTTTCGCCTTTCCTTCTTTCATTCTTTTTCTCCATTCCTTCCTTCATTCTTTTTCTCTTTTCCTTCCTTCATTCTTTTTCTCCTTTCCTTCCTTCATTCTTTTTCTCCGTTCCTTCCTTCATACTTTTTCTCCTTTCCTTCCTTCATTCTTTTTTCTTTTCCTTCCTTCATTCTTTTTCGCCTTTCCTTCGTTCATATTTTTTCTCTTTTCCTTCCGTCATTCTTTTTCGCCGTTCCTTCCTTCATTCTTTTTCTCCTTTCTTTCCTTCTTTCTTTTTCTCCTTTCCTTCCTAAATTCTTTTTCTCATTTCCTTCCTTCATTCTTTTTCCCCGTTCCTTCCTTCATTCTTTTTCTCCTTTCCATTCTTCATTCTTTTTCTCCGTCCCTTCCTTCATTCTTTTTCTCCTTTCCTTCCTTCATTCTTTTTTCTTTTCCTTCCTTCATTCTTTTTCGCCTTTCCTTCCTTCATATTTTTTCTCTTTTCCTTCCGTCATTCTTTTTCGCCTTTCCTTCCTTCATTCTTTTTCTCCTTTCCTTCCTTCATTCTTTTTCTCCTTTCCTTCCTTCATTCTTTTTCTCCTTTCCTTCCTTCATATTTTTTCTCTTTTCCTTCCGTCATTCTTTTTCTCCTTTCCTTCCTTCATTCTTTTTCTCCGTTCCTTCCTTCATACTTTTTCTCCTTTCCTTCCTTCATTCTTTTTTCTTTTCCTTCCTTCATTCTTTTTCGCCTTTCCTTCCTTCATACTTTTTCTCCTTTCCTTCCTTCATTCTTTTGTCTTTTCCTTCCTTCATTCTTTTTCGCCTTTCCTTCCTTCATATTTTTTCTCCTTTCCTTCCTTCATTCTTTTTCGCCTTTCCTTCCTTCATCCTTTTTCTCCTTTCCTTGCCTTCATTCTTTTTCTCCTTTCCTTCCTTTAATCTTTTTCTCCGTTCCTTCCTTCATACTTTTTCTCCTTTCCTTCCTTCATTCTTTTTTCTTTTCCTTCCTTCATTCTTTTTCGCCTTTCCTTCCTTCATACTGTTTCTTCTTTCCTTCTTTCATTTTTTTTCTTTTCCTTCCTTCATTCTTTTTTGCCTTTCCTTCCTTCATATTTTTTCTCCTTTCCTTCCTTCATTCTTTTTCGCCTTTCCTTCCTTCATTCTTTTTCTCTTTTCCTTCCGTCATTCTTTTTCTCCTTTCCTTCCTTCATTCTTTTTCGCCTTTCCTTCTTTCATTCTTTTTCTCCTTTCCTTCCTTCATTCTTTTTCTCTTTTCCTTCCTTCATTCTTTTTCTCCTTTCCTTCCTTCATTCTTTTTCTCCGTTCCTTCCTTCATACTTTTTCTCCTTTCCTTCCTTCATTCTTTTTTCTTTTCCTTCCTTCATTCTTTTTCGCCTTTCCTTCGTTCATATTTTTTCTCTTTTCCTTCCGTCATTCTTTTTCGCCGTTCCTTCCTTCATTCTTTTTCTCCTTTCCTTCCTTCTTTCTTTTTCTCCTTTCCTTCCTAAATTCTTTTTCTCATTTCCTTCCTTCATTCTTTTTCCCCGTTCCTTCCTTCATTCTTTTTCTCCTTTCCATTCTTCATTCTTTTTCTCCGTCCCTTCCTTCATTCTTTTTCTCCTTTCCTTCCTTCATTCTTTTTTCTTTTCCTTCCTTCATTCTTTTTCGCCTTTCCTTCCTTCATTCTTTTTCTCCTTTCCTTCCTTCATTCTTATTCTCCTTTCCTTCCTTCATTCTTGTTCTCCTTTCCTTCCTTCATTCTTTTTCTCCGTTCCTTCCTTCATACTTTTTCTCCTTTCCTTCCTTCATTCTTTTTTCTTTTCCTTCCTTCATTCTTTTTCGCCTTTCCTTCCTTCATATTTTTTCTCCTTTCCTTCCTTCATTCTTTTTTTTTCCTTTCTTCATTCTTTTTCGCCTTTCCTTCCTTCATATTTTTTCTCTTTTCCTTCCGTCATTCTTTTTCTCCTTTCCTTCCTTCATTCTTTTTCTCCGTTCCTTCCTTCATACTTTTTCTCCTTTCCTTCCTTCATTCTTTTTTCTTTTCCTTCCTTCATTCTTTTTCGCCTTTCCTTCCTTCATACTTTTTCCCCTTTCCTTCCTTCATTCTTTTGTCTTTTCCTTCCTTCATTCTTTTTCGCCTTTCCTTCCTTCATATTTTTTCTCCTTTCCTTCCTTCATTCTTTTTCGCCTTTCCTTCCTTCATCCTTTTTCTCCTTTCCTTGCCTTCATTCTTTTTCTCCTTTCCTTCCTTTAATCTTTTTCTCCGTTCCTTCCTTCATACTTTTTCTCCTTTCCTTCCTTCATTCTTTTTTCTTTTCCTTCCTTCATTCTTTTTCGCCTTTCCTTCCTTCATACTGTTTCTTCTTTCCTTCTTTCATTTTTTTTCTTTTCCTTCCTTCATTCTTTTTTGCCTTTCCTTCCTTCATATTTTTTCTCCTTTCCTTCCTTCATTCTTTTTCGCCTTTCCTTCCTTCATTCTTTTTCTCTTTTCCTTCCGTCATTCTTTTTCTCCTTTCCTTCCTTCATTCTTTTTCGCCTTTCCTTCTTTCATTCTTTTTCTCCATTCCTTCCTTCATTCTTTTTCTCTTTTCCTTCCTTCATTCTTTTTCTCCTTTCCTTCCTTCATTCTTTTTCTCCGTTCCTTCCTTCATACTTTTTCTCCTTTCCTTCCTTCATTCTTTTTTCTTTTCCTTCCTTCATTCTTTTTCGCCTTTCCTTCGTTCATATTTTTTCTCTTTTCCTTCCGTCATTCTTTTTCGCCGTTCCTTCCTTCATTCTTTTTCTCCTTTCTTTCCTTCTTTCTTTTTCTCCTTTCCTTCCTAAATTCTTTTTCTCATTTCCTTCCTTCATTCTTTTTCCCCGTTCCTTCCTTCATTCTTTTTCTCCTTTCCATTCTTCATTCTTTTTCTCCGTCCCTTCCTTCATTCTTTTTCTCCTTTCCTTCCTTCATTCTTTTTTCTTTTCCTTCCTTCATTCTTTTTCGCCTTTCCTTCCTTCATATTTTTTCTCTTTTCCTTCCGTCATTCTTTTTCGCCTTTCCTTCCTTCATTCTTTTTCTCCTTTCCTTCCTTCATTCTTTTTCTCCTTTCCTTCCTTCATTCTTTTTCTCCTTTCCTTCCTTCATATTTTTTCTCTTTTCCTTCCGTCATTCTTTTTCTCCTTTCCTTCCTTCATTCTTTTTCTCCGTTCCTTCCTTCATACTTTTTCTCCTTTCCTTCCTTCATTCTTTTTTCTTTTCCTTCCTTCATTCTTTTTCGCCTTTCCTTCCTTCATACTTTTTCTCCTTTCCTTCCTTCATTCTTTTGTCTTTTCCTTCCTTCATTCTTTTTCGCCTTTCCTTCCTTCATATTTTTTCTCCTTTCCTTCCTTCATTCTTTTTCGCCTTTCCTTCCTTCATCCTTTTTCTCCTTTCCTTGCCTTCGTTCTTTTTCTCCTTTCCTTCCTTTAATCTTTTTCTCCGTTCCTTCCTTCATACTTTTTCTCCTTTCCTTCCTTCATTCTTTTTTCTTTTCCTTCCTTCATTCTTTTTCGCCTTTCCTTCCTTCATACTGTTTCTTCTTTCCTTCTTTCATTTTTTTTCTTTTCCTTCCTTCATTCTTTTTTGCCTTTCCTTCCTTCATATTTTTTCTCCTTTCCTTCCTTCATTCTTTTTCGCCTTTCCTTCCTTCATTCTTTTTCTCTTTTCCTTCCGTCATTCTTTTTCTCCTTTCCTTCCTTCATTCTTTTTCGCCTTTCCTTCTTTCATTCTTTTTCTCCTTTCCTTCCTTCATTCTTTTTCTCTTTTCCTTCCTTCATTCTTTTTCTCCTTTCCTTCCTTCATTCTTTTTCTCCGTTCCTTCCTTCATACTTTTTCTCCTTTCCTTCCTTCATTCTTTTTTCTTTTCCTTCCTTCATTCTTTTTCGCCTTTCCTTCGTTCATATTTTTTCTCTTTTCCTTCCGTCATTCTTTTTCGCCGTTCCTTCCTTCATTCTTTTTCTCCTTTCCTTCCTTCTTTCTTTTTCTCCTTTCCTTCCTAAATTCTTTTTCTCATTTCCTTCCTTCATTCTTTTTCCCCGTTCCTTCCTTCATTCTTTTTCTCCTTTCCATTCTTCATTCTTTTTCTCCGTCCCTTCCTTCATTCTTTTTCTCCTTTCCTTCCTTCATTCTTTTTTCTTTTCCTTCCTTCATTCTTTTTCGCCTTTCCTTCCTTCATATTTTTTCTCTTTTCCTTCCGTCATTCTTTTTCGCCTTTCCTTCCTTCATTCTTTTTCTCCTTTCCTTCCTTCATTCTTTTTCTCCTTTCCTTCCTTCATTCTTTTTCTCCGTTCCTTCCTTCATTCTTTTTCTCCTTTCCTTCCTTAATTCTTTTTCTCCTTTCCTTCCTTCATTCTTTTTCTCTGTTCCTTTCTTCATACTTTTTCTCCTTTCCTTCCTTCATTCTTTTTTCTTTTCCTTCCTTCATTCTGTTTCGACTTTCCTTCCTTCATACTTTTTCTCCTTTCCTTCCTTCATTCTTTTCTCTTTTCCTTCCGTCATTCTTTTTCTCCTTTCCTTCCTTCATTCTTTTTCGCCTTTCCTTCCTTCATTCTTTTTCTCCTTTCCTTCCTCCATTCTTTTTCTCTTTTCCTTCCTTCATTCTTTTTCTCCTTTCCTTCCTTCATTCTTTTTCGCCTTTCCTTCCTTCATACTTTTTCTCCTTTCCTTTCCTTCATTCTTTTTCGCCTTTCCTTCCTTCATACTTTTTCTCCTTTCCTTCCTTCATTCTTTTTCGCTTTTACTTCCTTCATTCTTTTTCTCCTTTCCTTCCTTCATTCTTTTTCTCCGTTCCTTCCTTCATTCTTTTTCGCCTTTCCTTCCTTCATTCTTTTTCTCTTTTCCTTCCTTCATTCTTTTTTCTTTTCCTTCCCTCATATTTTTTCGCCTTTCCTTCCTTCATTCTTTTTCGCTTTTCCTTCCTTCATTCTTTTTCTCCTTTCTTTTCTTTCATTCTTTTTCTCCTTTCCTTCCTTCATTCTTTTTCTCCTTTCCTTCCTTCATTCTTTTTCGCCTCTCCTTCCTTCATTCTTTTTCTCCTTTCCTTTCCTCCATTCTTTTTCTCCTTTCCTTCCTTCATTCTTTTTCTCTTTTCCTTCCTTCATTCTTTTTCTCCTTTCCTTCCTTCATTCTTTTTCTCCGTTCCTTCCTTCATACTTTTTCTCCTTTCCTTCCTTCATTCTTTTTTCTTTTCCTTCCTTCATTCTTTTTCGCCTTTGCTTCGTTCATATTTTTTCTCTTTTCCTTCCGTCATTCTTTTTCGCCGTTCCTTCCTTCATTCTTTTTCTCCTTTCCTTCCTTCTTTCTTTTTCTCCTTTCCTTCCTTCATTCTTTTTCTCATTTCCTTCCTTCATTCTTTTTCCCCGTTCCTTCCTTCATTCTTTTTCTCCTTTCCATTCTTCATTCTTTTTCTCCGTCCCTTCCTTCATTCTTTTTCTCCTTTCCTTCCTTCATTCTTTTTTCTTTTCCTTCCTTCATTCTTTTTCGCCTTTCCTTCCTTCATATTTTTTCTCTTTTCCTTCCGTCATTCTTTTTCGCCTTTCCTTCCTTCATTCTTTTTCGCCTTTCCTTCCTTCATACTTTTTCTCCTTTCCTTTCCTTCATTCTTTTTCGCCTTTCCTTCCTTCATACTTTTTCTCCTTTCCTTCCTTCATTCTTTTTCGCTTTTACTTCCTTCATTCTTTTTCTCCTTTCCTTCCTTCATTCTTTTTCTCCGTTCCTTCCTTCATTCTTTTTCGCCTTTCCTTCCTTCATTCTTTTTCTCTTTTCCTTCCTTCATTCTTTTTTCTTTTCCTTCCCTCATATTTTTTCGCCTTTCCTTCCTTCATTCTTTTTCGCTTTTCCTTCCTTCATTCTTTTTCTCCTTTCTTTTCTTTCATTCTTTTTCTCCTTTCCTTCCTTCATTCTTTTTCTCCTTTCCTTCCTTCATTCTTTTTCGCCTCTCCTTCCTTCATTCTTTTTCTCCTTTCCTTTCCTCCATTCTTTTTCTCCTTTCCTTCCTTCATTCTTTTTCTCTTTTCCTTCCTTCATTCTTTTTCTCCTTTCCTTCCTTCATTCTTTTTCTCCGTTCCTTCCTTCATACTTTTTCTCCTTTCCTTCCTTCATTCTTTTCTCTTTTCCTTCCGTCATTCTTTTTCGCCGTTCCTTCCTTCATTCTTTTTCTCCTTTCCTTCCTTCTTTCTTTTTCTCCTTTCCTTCCTAAATTCTTTTTCTCATTTCCTTCCTTCATTCTTTTTCCCCGTTCCTTCCTTCATTCTTTTTCTCCTTTCCATTCTTCATTCTTTTTCTCCGTCCCTTCCTTCATTCTTTTTCTCCTTTCCTTCCTTCATTCTTTTTTCTTTTCCTTCCTTCATTCTTTTTCGCCTTTCATTCCTTCATATTTTTTCTCTTTTCCTTCCGTCATTCTTTTTCGCCTTTCCTTCCTTCATTCTTTTTCTCCTTTCCTTCCTTCATTCTTTTTCTCCTTTCCTTCCTTCATTCTTTTTCTCCTTTCCTTCCTTCATATTTTTTCTCTTTTCCTTCCGTCATTCTTTTTCTCCTTTCCTTCCTTCATTCTTTTTCTCCGTTCCTTCCTTCATACTTTTTCTCCTTTCCTTCCTTCATTCTTTTTTCTTTTCCTTCCTTCATTCTTTTTCGCCTTTCCTTCCTTCATACTTTTTCTCCTTTCCTTCCTTCATTCTTTTGTCTTTTCCTTCCTTCATTCTTTTTCGCCTTTCCTTCCTTCATATTTTTTCTCCTTTCTTTCCTTCATTCTTTTTCGCCTTTCCTTCCTTCATCCTTTTTCTCCTTTCCTTGCCTTCATTCTTTTTCTCCTTTCCTTCCTTTAATCTTTTTCTCCGTTCCTTCCTTCATACTTTTTCTCCTTTCCTTCCTTCATTCTTTTTTCTTTTCCTTCCTTCATTCTTTTTCGCCTTTCCTTCCTTCATACTGTTTCTTCTTTCCTTCTTTCATTTTTTTTCTTTTCCTTCCTTCATTCTTTTTTGCCTTTCCTTCCTTCATATTTTTTCTCCTTTCCTTCCTTCATTCTTTTTCGCCTTTCCTTCCTTCATTCTTTTTCTCTTTTCCTTCCGTCATTCTTTTTCTCCTTTCCTTCCTTCATTCTTTTTCGCCTTTCCTTCTTTCATTCTTTTTCTCCTTTCCTTCTTTCATTCTTTTTCTCTTTTCCTTCCTTCATTCTTTTTCTCCTTTCCTTCCTTCATTCTTTTTCTCCGTTCCTTCCTTCATACTTTTTCTCCTTTCCTTCCTTCATTCTTTTTTCTTTTTCTTCCTTCATTCTTTTTCGCCTTTCCTTCGTTCATATTTTTTCTCTTTTCCTTCCGTCATTCTTTTTCGCCGTTCCTTCCTTCATTCTTTTTCTCCTTTCCTTCCTTCTTTCTTTTTCTCCTTTCCTTCCTAAATTCTTTTTCTCATTTCCTTCCTTCATTCTTTTTCCCCGTTCCTTCCTTCATTCTTTTTCTCCTTTCCATTCTTCATTCTTTTTCTCCGTCCCTTCCTTCATTCTTTTTCTCCTTTCCTTCCTTCATTCTTTTTTCTTTTCCTTCCTTCATTCTTTTTCGCCTTTCCTTCCTTCATATTTTTTCTCTTTTCCTTCCGTCATTCTTTTTCGCCTTTCCTTCCTTCATTCTTTTTCTCCTTTCCTTCCTTCATTCTTTTTCTCCTTTCCTTCCTTCATTCTTTTTCTCCGTTCCTTCCTTCATTCTTTTTCTCCTTTCCTTCCTTAATTCTTTTTCTCCTTTCCTTCCTTCATTCTTTTTCTCTGTTCCTTTCTTCATACTTTTTCTCCTTTCCTTCCTTCATTCTTTTTTCTTTTCCTTCCTTCATTCTGTTTCGACTTTCCTTCCTTCATACTTTTTCTCCTTTCCTTCCTTCATTCTTTTCTCTTTTCCTTCCGTCATTCTTTTTCTCCTTTCCTTCCTTCATTCTTTTTCGCCTTTCCTTCCTTCATTCTTTTTCTCCTTTCCTTCCTCCATTCTTTTTCTCTTTTCCTTCCTTCATTCTTTTTCTCCTTTCCTTCCTTCATTCTTTTTCGCCTTTCCTTCCTTCATACTTTTTCTCCTTTCCTTTCCTTCATTCTTTTTCGCCTTTCCTTCCTTCATACTTTTTCTCCTTTCCTTCCTTCATTCTTTTTCGCTTTTACTTCCTTCATTCTTTTTCTCCTTTCCTTCCTTCATTCTTTTTCTCCGTTCCTTCCTTCATTCTTTTTCGCCTTTCCTTCCTTCATTCTTTTTCTCTTTTCCTTCCTTCATTCTTTTTTCTTTTCCTTCCCTCATATTTTTTCGCCTTTCCTTCCTTCATTCTTTTTCGCCTTTCCTTCCTTCATATTTTTTCTCTTTTCCTTCCGTCATTCTTTTTCGCCTTTCCTTCCTTCATTCTTTTTCTCCTTTCCTTCCTTCATTCTTTTTCTCCTTTCCTTCCTTCATTCTTTTTCTCCGTTCCTTCCTTCATTCTTTTTCTCCTTTCCTTCCTTAATTCTTTTTCTCCTTTCCTTCCTTCATTCTTTTTCTCTGTTCCTTTCTTCATACTTTTTCTCCTTTCCTTCCTTCATTCTTTTTTCTTTTCCTTCCTTCATTCTGTTTCGACTTTCCTTCCTTCATACTTTTTCTCCTTTCCTTCCTTCATTCTTTTCTCTTTTCCTTCCGTCATTCTTTTTCTCCTTTCCTTCCTTCATTCTTTTTCGCCTTTCCTTCCTTCATTCTTTTTCTCCTTTCTTTCCTCCATTCTTTTTCTCTTTTCCTTCCTTCATTCTTTTTCTCCTTTCCTTCCTTCATTCTTTTTCGCCTTTCCTTCCTTCATACTTTTTCTCCTTTCCTTTCCTTCATTCTTTTTCGCCTTTCCTTCCTTCATACTTTTTCTCCTTTCCTTCCTTCATTCTTTTTCGCTTTTACTTCCTTCATTCTTTTTCTCCTTTCCTTCCTTCATTCTTTTTCTCCGTTCCTTCCTTCATTCTTTTTCGCCTTTCCTTCCTTCATTCTTTTTCTCTTTTCCTTCCTTCATTCTTTTTTCTTTTCCTTCCCTCATATTTTTTCGCCTTTCCTTCCTTCATTCTTTTTCGCTTTTCCTTCCTTCATTCTTTTTCTCCTTTCTTTTCTTTCATTCTTTTTCTCCTTTCCTTCCTTCATTCTTTTTCTCCTTTCCTTCCTTCATTCTTTTTCGCCTCTCCTTCCTTCATCCTTTTCCTCCTTTCCTTTCCTCCATTCTTTTGTCTTTTCCTTCCTTCATTCTTTTTCGCCTTTCCTTCCTTCATACTGTTTCTCCTTTCCTTCCTTCATTCTTTTTTCTTTTCATTCCTTCATTCTTTTTCGACTTTCCTTCCTTCATATTTTTTCTCCTTTCCTTCCTTCATTCTTTTTCGCCTTTCCTTCCTTCATTCTTTTTCTCTTTTCCTTCCGTCATTCTTTTTCTCCTTTCCTTCCTTCATTCTTTTTCGCCTTTCCTTCCTTCATTCTTTTTCTCCTTTCCTTCCTTCATTCTTTTTCTCCTTTCCTTCCTTCATTCTTTTTCTCCGTTCCTTCCTTCATACTTTTTCTCCTTTCCTTCCTTCATTCTTTTCTCCTTTCCTTCCTTCATTCTTTTTCTCCTTTCCTTCCTTCATTCTTTTTTCTTTTCCTTCCTTCATTCTTTTTCGCCTTTCCTTCCTTCATACTGTTTCTTCTTTCCTTCTTTCATTTTTTTTCTTTTCCTTCCTTCATTCTTTTTTGCCTTTCCTTCCTTCATATTTTTTCTCCTTTCCTTCCTTCATTCTTTTTCGCCTTTCCTTCCTTCATTCTTTTTCTCTTTTCCTTCCGTCATTCTTTTTCTCCTTTCCTTCCTTCATTCTTTTTCGCCTTTCCTTCTTTCATTCTTTTTCTCCTTTCCTTCCTTCATTCTTTTTCTCTTTTCCTTCCTTCATTCTTTTTCTCCTTTCCTTCCTTCATTCTTTTTCTCCGTTCCTTCCTTCATACTTTTTCTCCTTTCCTTCCTTCATTCTTTTTTCTTTTCCTTCCTTCATTCTTTTTCGCCTTTCCTTCGTTCATATTTTTTCTCTTTTCCTTCCGTCATTCTTTTTCGCCGTTCCTTCCTTCATTCTTTTTCTCCTTTCCTTCCTTCTTTCTTTTTCTCCTTTCCTTCCTAAATTCTTTTTCTCATTTCCTTCCTTCATTCTTTTTCCCCGTTCCTTCCTTCATTCTTTTTCTCCTTTCCATTCTTCATTCTTTTTCTCCGTCCCTTCCTTCATTCTTTTTCTCCTTTCCTTCCTTCATTTTTTTTCTTTTCCTTCCTTCATTCTTTTTCGCCTTTCCTTCCTTCATATTTTTTCTCTTTTCCTTCCGTCATTCTTTTTCGCCTTTCCTTCCTTCATTCTTTTTCTCCTTTCCTTCCTTCATTCTTTTTCTCCTTTCCTTCCTTCATTCTTTTTCTCCGTTCCTTCCTTCATTCTTTTTCTCCTTTCCTTCCTTAATTCTTTTTCTCCTTTCCTTCCTTCATTCTTTTTCTCTGTTCCTTCCTTCATACTTTTTCTCCTTTCCTTCCTTCATTCTTTTCTCTTTTCCTTCCGTCATTCTTTTTCTCCTTTCCTTCCTTCATTCTTTTTCGCCTTTCCTTCCTTCATTCTTTTTCTCCTTTCCTTCCTCCATTCTTTTTCTCTTTTCCTTCCTTCATTCTTTTTCTCCTTTCCTTCCTTCATTCTTTTTCGCCTTTCCTTCTTTCATACTTTTTCTCCTTTCCTTTCCTTCATTCTTTTTCGCCTTTCCTTCCTTCATACTTTTTCTCCTTTCCTTCCTTCATTCTTTTTCGCTTTTACTTCCTTCATTCTTTTTCTCCTTTCCTTCCTTCATTCTTTTTCTCCGTTCCTTCCTTCATTCTTTTTCGCCTTTCCTTCCTTCATTCTTTTTCTCTTTTCCTTCCTTCATTCTTTTTTCTTTTCCTTCCCTCATATTTTTTCGCCTTTCCTTCCTTCATTCTTTTTCGCTTTTCCTTCCTTCATTCTTTTTCTCCTTTCTTTTCTTTCATTCTTTTTCTCCTTTCCTTCCTTCATTCTTTTTCTCCTTTCCTTCCTTCATTCTTTTTCGCCTCTCCTTCCTTCATCCTTTTCCTCCTTTCCTTTCCTCCATTCTTTTGTCTTTTCCTTCCTTCATTCTTTTTCGCCTTTCCTTCCTTCATACTGTTTCTCCTTTCCTTCCTTCATTCTTTTTTCTTTTCATTCCTTCATTCTTTTTCGACTTTCCTTCCTTCATATTTTTTCTCCTTTCCTTCCTTCATTCTTTTTCGCCTTTCCTTCCTTCATTCTTTTTCTCTTTTCCTTCCGTCATTCTTTTTCTCCTTTCCTTCCTTCATTCTTTTTCGCCTTTCCTTCCTTCATTCTTTTTCTCCTTTCCTTCCTTCATTCTTTTTCTCCTTTCCTTCCTTCATTCTTTTTCTCCGTTCCTTCCTTCATACTTTTTCTCCTTTCCTTCCTTCATTCTTTTCTCCTTTCCTTCCTTCATTCTTTTTCTCCTTTCCTTCCTTCATTCTTTTTTCTTTTCCTTCCTTCATTCTTTTTCGCCTTTCCTTCCTTCATACTGTTTCTTCTTTCCTTCTTTCATTTTTTTTCTTTTCCTTCCTTCATTCTTTTTTGCCTTTCCTTCCTTCATATTTTTTCTCCTTTCCTTCCTTCATTCTTTTTCGCCTTTCCTTCCTTCATTCTTTTTCTCTTTTCCTTCCGTCATTCTTTTTCTCCTTTCCTTCCTTCATTCTTTTTCGCCTTTCCTTCTTTCATTCTTTTTCTCCTTTCCTTCCTTCATTCTTTTTCTCTTTTCCTTCCTTCATTCTTTTTCTCCTTTCCTTCCTTCATTCTTTTTCTCCGTTCCTTCCTTCATACTTTTTCTCCTTTCCTTCCTTCATTCTTTTTTCTTTTCCTTCCTTCATTCTTTTTCGCCTTTCCTTCGTTCATATTTTTTCTCTTTTCCTTCCGTCATTCTTTTTCGCCGTTCCTTCCTTCATTCTTTTTCTCCTTTCCTTCCTTCTTTCTTTTTCTCCTTTCCTTCCTAAATTCTTTTTCTCATTTCCTTCCTTCATTCTTTTTCCCCGTTCCTTCCTTCATTCTTTTTCTCCTTTCCATTCTTCATTCTTTTTCTCCGTCCCTTCCTTCATTCTTTTTCTCTTTTCCTTCCTTCATTCTTTTTTCTTTTCCTTCCTTCATTCTTTTTCGCCTTTCCTTCCTTCATATTTTTTCTCTTTTCCTTCCGTCATTCTTTTTCGCCTTTCCTTCCTTCATTCTTTTTCTCCTTTCCTTCCTTCATTCTTTTTCTCCTTTCCTTCCTTCATTCTTTTTCTCCGTTCCTTCCTTCATTCTTTTTCTCCTTTCCTTCCTTAATTCTTTTTCTCCTTTCCTTCCTTCATTCTTTTTCTCTGTTCCTTTCTTCATACTTTTTCTCCTTTCCTTCCTTCATTCTTTTTTCTTTTCCTTCCTTCATTCTGTTTCGACTTTCCTTCCTTCATACTTTTTCTCCTTTCCTTCCTTCATTCTTTTCTCTTTTCCTTCCGTCATTCTTTTTCTCCTTTCCTTCCTTCATTCTTTTTCGCCTTTCCTTCCTTCATTCTTTTTCTCCTTTCCTTCCTCCATTCTTTTTCTCTTTTCCTTCCTTCATTCTTTTTCTCCTTTCCTTCCTTCATTCTTTTTCGCCTTTCCTTCCTTCATACTTTTTCTCCTTTCCTTTCCTTCATTCTTTTTCGCCTTTCCTTCCTTCATACTTTTTCTCCTTTCCTTCCTTCATTCTTTTTCGCTTTTACTTCCTTCATTCTTTTTCTCCTTTCCTTCCTTCATTCTTTTTCTCCGTTCCTTCCTTCATTCTTTTTCGCCTTTCCTTCCTTCATTCTTTTTCTCTTTTCCTTCCTTCATTCTTTTTTCTTTTCCTTCCCTCATATTTTTTCGCCTTTCCTTCCTTCATTCTTTTTCGCTTTTCCTTCCTTCATTCTTTTTCTCCTTTCTTTTCTTTCATTCTTTTTCTCCTTTCCTTCCTTCATATTTTTTCTCTTTTCCTTCCTTCATTCTTTTTCACCTTTCCTTCCTTCATATTTTTTCTCTTTTCCTTCCGTCATTCTTTTTCGCCTTTCCTTCCTTCATTCTTTTTCTCCTTTCCTTCCTTCATTCTTTTTCTCCTTTCCTTCCTTCATTCTTTTTCTCCGTTCCTTCCTTCATTCTTTTTCTCCTTTCCTTCCTTAATTCTTTTTCTCCTTTCCTTCCTTCATTCTTTTTCTCTGTTCCTTTCTTCATACTTTTTCTCCTTTCCTTCCTTCATTCTTTTTTCTTTTCCTTCCTTCATTCTGTTTCGACTTTCCTTCCTTCATACTTTTTCTCCTTTCCTTCCTTCATTCTTTTCTCTTTTCCTTCCGTCATTCTTTTTCTCCTTTCCTTCCTTCATTCTTTTTCGCCTTTCCTTCCTTCATTCTTTTTCTCCTTTCCTTCCTCCATTCTTTTTCTCTTTTCCTTCCTTCATTCTTTTTCTCCTTTCCTTCCTTCATTCTTTTTCGCCTTTCCTTCCTTCATACTTTTTCTCCTTTCCTTTCCTTCATTCTTTTTCGCCTTTCCTTCCTTCATACTTTTTCTCCTTTCCTTCCTTCATTCTTTTTCGCTTTTACTTCCTTCATTCTTTTTCTCCTTTCCTTCCTTCATTCTTTTTCTCCGTTCCTTCCTTCATTCTCTTTCGCCTTTCCTTCCTTCATTCTTTTTCTCTTTTCCTTCCTTCATTCTTTTTTCTTTTCCTTCCCTCATATTTTTTCGCCTTTCCTTCCTTCATTCTTTTTCGCTTTTCCTTCCTTCATTCTTTTTCTCCTTTCTTTTCTTTCATTCTTTTTCTCCTTTCCTTCCTTCATTCTTTTTCTCCTTTCCTTCCTTCATTCTTTTTCGCCTCTCCTTCCTTCATCCTTTTCCTCCTTTCCTTTCCTCCATTCTTTTTCTCCTTTCCTTCCTTCATTCTTTTTCGCCTTTCCTTCCTTCATTCTTTTTCTCCTTTCCTACCTCCATTCTTTTTCTCCTTTCCTCCCTTCATTCTTTTTCTCCTTTCCTTCCTTCATTCTTTTTCTCCTTTCCTTCCTTCATTCTTTTTCTCCGTTCCTTCCTTCATACTTTTTCTCCGTTCCTTCCTTCATTCTTTTTCGCCTTTCCTTCCTTCATATTTTTTCTTCTTTCCTTCTTTCATTCTTTTTTCTTTTCCTTCCT
The DNA here is from genome assembly GCA_964036315.1 of Acanthosepion esculentum. Classification (NCBI taxonomy): domain Eukaryota; kingdom Metazoa; phylum Mollusca; class Cephalopoda; order Sepiida; family Sepiidae; genus Acanthosepion; species Acanthosepion esculentum. The sequence goes on along the minus strand of OZ038492.1, from coordinate 73,378,642 downwards.
TCATTCTTTTTCGCCTTTCCTACCTTCATATTTTTTCTCTTTTCCTTCCGTCATTCTTTTTCTCCTTTCCTTCTTTCATTCTTTTTCTCCGTTCCTTCCTTTATACTTTTTCTCCTTTCCTTCCTTCATTCTTTTTTCTTTTCCTTCCTTCATTCTTTTTCGCCTTTCTTTCCTTCATACTTTTTCTCCTTTCCTTCCTTCATTCTTTTGTCTTTTCCTTCCTTCATTCTTTTTCGCCTTTCCTTCCTTCATATTTTTTCTCCTTTCCTTCCTTCATTCTTTTTCGCCTTTCCTTCCTTCATTCTTTTTCTCCTTTCCTTGCCTTCATTCTTTTTCTCCTTTCCTTCCTTCATTCTTTTTCTCCGTTCCTTCCTTCATACTTTTTCTCCTTTCCTTCCTTCATTCTTTTTTCTTTTCCTTCCTTCATTCTTTTTCGCCTTTCCTTCCTTCATACTGTTTCTCCTTTCCTTCCTTCATTATTTTTTCTTTTCATTCCTTCATTCTTTTTCGACTTTCCTTCCTTCATATTTTTTCTCCTTTCCTTCCTTCATTCTTTTTCGCCTTTCCTTCCTTCATTCTTTTTCTCTTTTCCTTCCGTCATTCTTTTTCTCCTTTCCTTCCTTCATTCTTTTTCGCCTTTCCTTCCTTCATTCTTTTTCTCCTTTCCTTCCTTCATTCTTTTTCTCCTTTCCTTCCTTCATTCTTTTTCTCCGTTCCTTCCTTCATACTTTTTCTCCTTTCCTTCCTTCATTCTTTTCTCCTTTCCTTCCTTCATTCTTTTTCTCCGTTCCTTCCTTCATTCTTTGTTCTTTTCCTTCCTTCATTCTTTTTCGCCTTTCCTTCCTTCATACTTTTTCTCCTTTCCTTCCTTCATTCTTTTTCTCTTTTCCTTCCGTCATTCTTTTTCTCCTTTCCTTCCATCATTCTTTTTCGCTTTTCCTTTCTTCATTCTTTTTCACCTTTCCTTCCTTCATTCTTTTTCTCCTTTCCTTCCTTCATTCTTTTTCTCCGTTCCTTCCTTCATACTTTTTCTCCTTTCCTTCCTTCATTCTTTTTTCTTTTCCATCCTTCATTCTTTTTTGCCTTTCCTTCCTTCATATTTTTTCTCTTTTCCTTCCGTCATTCTTTTTCGCCGTTCCTTCCTTCATTCTTTTTCGCCTTTCCTTCCTTCATTCTTTTTCTCCTTTCCTTCCTTCATTCTTTTTCTCCTTTCCTTCCTTCATTCTTTTTCGCCTTTCCTTCCTTCATTCTTTTTATCCTTTCCTTCCTTCATTCTTTTTCGCCTTTCCTTCCTTCATTGTTTTTCTCCTTTCCTTTCCTCCATTCTTTTTCTCCTTTCCTTCCTTCATTCTTTTTCTCCGTTCCTTCCTTCATACTTTTTCTCCGTTCCTTCCTTCATTCTTTTTCGCCTTTCCTTCCTTCATATTTTTTCTCCTTTCCTTCCTTCATTCTTTTTTCTTTTCCTTCCTTCATTCTTTTTCGCCTTTCCTTCATTCATATTTTTTCTCTTTTCCTTCCGTCATTCTTTTTCTCTTTCCTTCCTTCATTCTTTTTCTCCGTTCCTTCCTTCATTCTTTTTTCTTTTCCTTCCTTCATTCTTTTTCGCCTTTCCTTCCTTCATACTGTTTCTCCTTTCCTTCCTTCATTCTTTTTTCTTTTCATTCCTTCATTCTTTTTCGACTTTCCTTCCTTCATATTTTTTCTTTTTTCCTTCCTTCATTCTTTTTCGCCTTTCCTTCCTTCATTCTTTTTTCTTTTCCTTCCTTCATTCTTTTTCGCCTTTATTTCCTTCATACTTTTTCTCCTTTCCTTCCTTCATTCTTTTGTCTTTTCCTTCCTTCATTCTTTTTCGCCTTTCCTTCCTTCATATTTTTTCTCCTTTCCTTCCTTCATTCTTTTTCGCCTTTCCTTCCTTCATTCTTTTTCTCCTTTCCTTGCCTTCATTCTTTTTCTCCTTTCCTTCCTTCATTCTTTTTCTCCGTTCCTTCCTTCATACTTTTTCTCCTTTCCTTCCTTCATTCTTTTTTCTTTTCCTTCCTTCATTCCTTTTCGCTTTTCCTTCCTTCATACTGTTTCTCCTTTCCTTCCTTCATTCTTTTTTCTTTTCATTCCTTCATTCTTTTTCGACTTTCCTTCCTTCATATTTTTTCTCCTTTCCTTCCTTCATTCTTTTTCGCCTTTCCTTCCTTCATTCTTTTTCTCTTTTCCTTCCGTCATTCTTTTTCTCCTTTCCTTCCTTCATTCTTTTTCGCCTTTCCTTCCTTCATTCTTTTTCTCCTTTCCTTCCTTCATTCTTTTTCTCCTTTCCTTCCTTCATTCTTTTTCTCCGTTCCTTCCTTCATACTTTTTCTCCTTTCCTTCCTTCATTCTTTTCTCCTTTCCTTCCTTCATTCTTTTTCTCCGTTCCTTCCTTCATTCTTTTTTCTTTTCCTTCCTTCATTCTTTTTCGCCTTTCCTTCCTTCATACTTTTTCTCCTTTCCTTCCTTCATTCTTTTTCTCTTTTCCTTCCGTCATTCTTTTTCTCCTTTCCTTCCATCATTCTTTTTCGCTTTTCCTTTCTTCATTCTTTTTCTCCTTTCCTTCCTTCATTCTTTTTCTCCTTTCCTTCCTTCATTCTTTTTCTCCGTTCCTTCCTTCATACTTTTTCTCCTTTCCTTCCTTCATTCTTTTTTCTTTTCCATCCTTCATTCTTTTTTGCCTTTCCTTCCTTCATATTTTTTCTCTTTTCCTTCCGTCATTCTTTTTCGCCGTTCCTTCCTTCATTCTTTTTCGCCTTTCCTTCCTTCATTCTTTTTCTCCTTTCCTTCCTTCATTCTTTTTCTCCTTTCCTTCCTTCATTCTTTTTCGCCTTTCCTTCCTTCATTCTTTTTATCCTTTCCTTCCTTCATTCTTTTTATCCTTTCCTTCCTTCATTCTTTTTCGCCTTTCCTTCCTTCATTGTTTTTCTCCTTTCCTTTCCTCCATTCTTTTTCTCCTTTCCTTCCTTCATTCTTTTTCTCCGTTCCTTCCTTCATACTTTTTCTCCGTTCCTTCCTTCATTCTTTTTCGCCTTTCCTTCCTTCATATTTTTTCTCCTTTCCTTCCTTCATTCTTTTTTCTTTTCCTTCCTTCATTCTTTTTCGCCTTTCCTTCATTCATATTTTTTCTCTTTTCCTTCCGTCATTCTTTTTCTCCTTTCCTTCCTTCATTCTTTTTCTCCGTTCCTTCCTTCATACTTTTTCTCCTTTCCTTCCTTCATTCTTTTTTCTTTTCCTTCCTTCATTCTTTTTCGCCTTTATTTCCTTCATACTTTTTCTCCTTTCCTTCCTTCATTCTTTTGTCTTTTCCTTCCTTCATTCTTTTTCGCCTTTCCTTCCTTCATATTTTTTCTCCTTTCCTTCCTTCATTCTTTTTCGCCTTTCCTTCCTTCATTCTTTTTCTCCTTTCCTTGCCTTCATTCTTTTTCTCCTTTCCTTCCTTCATTCTTTTTCTCCGTTCCTTCCTTCATACTTTTTCTCCTTTCCTTCCTTCATTCTTTTTTCTTTTCCTTCCTTCATTCTTTTTCGCCTTTCCTTCCTTCATACTGTTTCTCCTTTCCTTTCTTCATTCTTTTTTCTTTTCCTTCCTTCATTCTTTTTCGCCTTTCCTTCCTTCATATTTTTTCTCCTTTCCTTCCTTCATTCTTTTTCGCCTTTCCTTCCTTCATTCTTTTTCTCTTTTCCTTCCGTCATTCTTTTACTCCTTTCCTTCCTTCATTCTTTTTCGCCTTTCCTTCCTTCATTCTTTTTCTCCTTTCCTTCCTTCATTCTTTTTCTCCTTTCCTTCCTTCATTCTTTTTCTCCGTTCCTTCCTTCATACTTTTTCTCCTTTCCTTCCTTCATTCTTTTCTCCTTTCCTTCCTACATTCTTTTTCTCCGTTCCTTCCTTCATTCTTTTTTCTTTTCCTTCCTTCATTCTTTTTCGCCTTTCCTTCCTTCATACTTTTTCTCCTTTCCTTCCTTCATTCTTTTTCTCCGTTCCTTCCTTCATACTTTTTCTCCTTTCCTTCCTTCATTCTTTTTTCTTTTCCATCCTTCATTCTTTTTTGCCTTTCCTTCCTTCATATTTTTTCTCTTTTCCTTCCGTCATTCTTTTTCGCCGTTCCTTCCTTCATTCTTTTTCGCCTTTCCTTCCTTCATTCTTTTTCTCCTTTCCTTCCTTCATTCTTTTTCTCCTTTCCTTCCTTCATTCTTTTTCGCCTTTCCTTCCTTCATTCTTTTTATCCTTTCCTTCCTTCATTCTTTTTATCCTTTCCTTCCTTCATTCTTTTTCGCCTTTCCTTCCTTCATTGTTTTTCTCCTTTCCTTTCCTCCATTCTTTTTCTCCTTTCCTTCCTTCATTCTTTTTCTCCGTTCCTTCCTTCATACTTTTTCTCCGTTCCTTCCTTCATTCTTTTTCGCCTTTCCTTCCTTCATATTTTTTCTCCTTTCCTTCCTTCATTCTTTTTTCTTTTCCTTCCTTCATTCTTTTTCGCCTTTCCTTCATTCATATTTTTTCTCTTTTCCTTCCGTCATTCTTTTTCTCCTTTCCTTCCTTCATTCTTTTTCTCCGTTCCTTCCTTCATACTTTTTCTCCTTTCCTTCCTTCATTCTTTTTTCTTTTCCTTCCTTCATTCTTTTTCGCCTTTATTTCCTTCATACTTTTTCTCCTTTCCTTCCTTCATTCTTTTGTCTTTTCCTTCCTTCATTCTTTTTCGCCTTTCCTTCCTTCATATTTTTTCTCCTTTCCTTCCTTCATTCTTTTTCGCCTTTCCTTCCTTCATTCTTTTTCTCCTTTCCTTGCCTTCATTCTTTTTCTCCTTTCCTTCCTTCATTCTTTTTCTCCGTTCCTTCCTTCATACTTTTTCTCCTTTCCTTCCTTCATTCTTTTTTCTTTTCCTTCCTTCATTCTTTTTCGCCTTTCCTTCCTTCATACTGTTTCTCCTTTCCTTTCTTCATTCTTTTTTCTTTTCCTTCCTTCATTCTTTTTCGCCTTTCCTTCCTTCATATTTTTTCTCCTTTCCTTCCTTCATTCTTTTTCGCCTTTCCTTCCTTCATTCTTTTTCTCTTTTCCTTCCGTCATTCTTTTACTCCTTTCCTTCCTTCATTCTTTTTCGCCTTTCCTTCCTTCATTCTTTTTCTCCTTTCCTTCCTTCATTCTTTTTCTCCTTTCCTTCCTTCATTCTTTTTCTCCGTTCCTTCCTTCATACTTTTTCTCCTTTCCTTCCTTCATTCTTTTCTCCTTTCCTTCCTACATTCTTTTTCTCCGTTCCTTCCTTCATTCTTTTTTCTTTTCCTTCCTTCATTCTTTTTCGCCTTTCCTTCCTTCATACTTTTTCTCCTTTCCTTCCTTCATTCTTTTTCTCTTTTCCTTCCGTCATTCTTTTTCTCCGTTCCTTCCTTCATTCTTTTTTCTTTTCCTTCCTTCATTCTTTTTCGCCTTTCCTTCCTTCATACTTTTTCTCCTTTCCTTCCTTCATTCTTTTTCTCCGTTCCTTCCTTCATACTTTTTCTCCTTTCCTTCCTTCATTCTTTTTTCTTTTCCATCCTTCATTCTTTTTTGCCTTTCCTTCCTTCATATTTTTTCTCTTTTCCTTCCGTCATTCTTTTTCGCCGTTCCTTCCTTCATTCTTTTTCGCCTTTCCTTCCTTCATTCTTTTTCTCCTTTCCTTCCTTCATTCTTTTTCTCCTTTCCTTCCTTCATTCTTTTTCGCCTTTCCTTCCTTCATTCTTTTTATCCTTTCCTTCCTTCATTCTTTTTATCCTTTCCTTCCTTCATTCTTTTTCGCCTTTCCTTCCTTCATTGTTTTTCTCCTTTCCTTTCCTCCATTCTTTTTCTCCTTTCCTTCCTTCATTCTTTTTCTCCGTTCCTTCCTTCATACTTTTTCTCCGTTCCTTCCTTCATTCTTTTTCGCCTTTCCTTCCTTCATATTTTTTCTCCTTTCCTTCCTTCATTCTTTTTTCTTTTCCTTCCTTCATTCTTTTTCGCCTTTCCTTCATTCATATTTTTTCTCTTTTCCTTCCGTCATTCTTTTTCTCCTTTCCTTCCTTCATTCTTTTTCTCCGTTCCTTCCTTCATACTTTTTCTCCTTTCCTTCCTTCATTCTTTTTTCTTTTCCTTCCTTCATTCTTTTTCGCCTTTATTTCCTTCATACTTTTTCTCCTTTCCTTCCTTCATTCTTTTGTCTTTTCCTTCCTTCATTCTTTTTCGCCTTTCCTTCCTTCATATTTTTTCTCCTTTCCTTCCTTCATTCTTTTTCGCCTTTCCTTCCTTCATTCTTTTTCTCCTTTCCTTGCCTTCATTCTTTTTCTCCTTTCCTTCCTTCATTCTTTTTCTCCGTTCCTTCCTTCATACTTTTTCTCCTTTCCTTCCTTCATTCTTTTTTCTTTTCCTTCCTTCATTCTTTTTCGCCTTTCCTTCCTTCATACTGTTTCTCCTTTCCTTTCTTCATTCTTTTTTCTTTTCCTTCCTTCATTCTTTTTCGCCTTTCCTTCCTTCATATTTTTTCTCCTTTCCTTCCTTCATTCTTTTTCGCCTTTCCTTCCTTCATTCTTTTTCTCTTTTCCTTCCGTCATTCTTTTACTCCTTTCCTTCCTTCATTCTTTTTCGCCTTTCCTTCCTTCATTCTTTTTCTCCTTTCCTTCCTTCATTCTTTTTCTCCTTTCCTTCCTTCATTCTTTTTCTCCGTTCCTTCCTTCATACTTTTTCTCCTTTCCTTCCTTCATTCTTTTCTCCTTTCCTTCCTACATTCTTTTTCTCCGTTCCTTCCTTCATTCTTTTTTCTTTTCCTTCCTTCATTCTTTTTCGCCTTTCCTTCCTTCATACTTTTTCTCCTTTCCTTCCTTCATTCTTTTTCTCTTTTCCTTCCGTCATTCTTTTTCTCCTTTCCTTCCATCATTCTTTTTCGCTTTTCCTTTCTTCATTCATTTTCTCCTTTCCTTCCTTCATTCTTTTTCTCCTTTCCTTCCTTCATTCTTTTTCTCCGTTCCTTCCTTCATACTTTTTCTCCTTTCCTTCCTTCATTCTTTTTTCTTTTCCATCCTTCATTCTTTTTTGCCTTTCCTTCCTTCATATTTTTTCTCTTTTCCTTCCGTCATTCTTTTTCGCCGTTCCTTCCTTCATTCTTTTTCTCCTTTCCTTCCTTCATTCTTTTTCTCCTTTCCTTCCTTCATTCTTTTTCTCCGTTCCTTCCTTCATACTTTTTCTCCTTTCCTTCCTTCATTCTTTTTTCTTTTCCATCCTTCATTCTTTTTCGCCTTTCCTTCCTTCATATTTTTTCTCTTTTCCTTCCGTCATTCTTTTTCGCCGTTCCTTCCTTCATTCTTTTTCTCGTTTCCTTCCTTCTTTCTTTTTCTCCTTTCCTTCCTAAATTCTTTTTCTCATTTCCTTCCTTCATTCTTTTTCTCCGTTCCTTCCTTCATTCTTTTTCTCCTTTCCTTCCTTCATTCTTTTTCTCCGTCCCTTCCTTCATTCTTTTTCTCCTTTCCTTCCTTCATTCTTTTTTCTTTTCCTTCCTTCATTCTTTTTCGCCTTTCCTTCCTTCATATTTTTTCTCTTTTCCTTCCTTCATTCTTTTTCTCCTTTCCTTCCTTCATATTTTTTCTCTTTTCCTTCCGTCATTCTTTTTCGCCTTTCCTTCCTTCATTCTTTTTCTCCTTTCCTTCCTTCATTCTTTTTCTCCGTTCCTTCCTTCATACTTTTTCTCCTTTCCTTCCTTCATTCTTTTTTCTTTTCCATCCTTCATTCTTTTTTGCCTTTCCTTCCTTCATATTTTTTCTCTTTTCCTTCCGTCATTCTTTTTCGCCGTTCCTTCCTTCATTCTTTTTCTCCTTTCCTTCCTTCATTCTTTTTCTCCTTTCCTTCCTTCATTCTTTTTCTCCGTTCCTTCCTTCATACTTTTTCTCCTTTCCTTCCTTCATTCTTTTTTCTTTTCCATCCTTCATTCTTTTTCGCCTTTCCTTCCTTCATATTTTTTCTCTTTTCCTTCCGTCATTCTTTTTCGCCGTTCCTTCCTTCATTCTTTTTCTCGTTTCCTTCCTTCTTTCTTTTTCTCCTTTCCTTCCTAAATTCTTTTTCTCATTTCCTTCCTTCATTCTTTTTCTCCGTTCCTTCCTTCATTCTTTTTCTCCTTTCCTTCCTTCATTCTTTTTCTCCGTCCCTTCCTTCATTCTTTTTCTCCTTTCCTTCCTTCATTCTTTTTTCTTTTCCTTCCTTCATTCTTTTTCGCCTTTCCTTCCTTCATATTTTTTCTCTTTTCCTTCCTTCATTCTTTTTCTCCTTTCCTTCCTTCATATTTTTTCTCTTTTCCTTCCGTCATTCTTTTTCGCCTTTCCTTCCTTCATTCTTTTTCTCCTTTCCTTCCTTCATTCTTTTTCTCCTTTCCTTCCTTCATTCTTTTTCTCCGTTCCTTCCTTCATACTTTTTCTCCTTTCCTTCCTTCATTCTTTTTTCTTTTCCTTCCTTCATATTTTTTCTCCTTTCCTTCCTTCATTTTTTTTGCCTTCCCTTCCTTCATTCTTTTTCTCTTTTCCTTCCGTCATACTTTTTCTCCTTTCCTTCCTTCATTCTTTTTCGCCTTTCCTTCCTTCATTCTTTTTCTCCTTTCCTTCCTTCATTCTTTTTCTCCTTTCCTTCCTTCATTCTTTTTCTCCGTTCCTTCCTTCATACTTTTTCTCCTTTCCTTCCTTCATTCTTTTTTCTTTTCCTTCCTTCATTTTTTTTCGCCTTTCCTTCCTTCATACTTTTTCTCCTTTCCTTCCTTCATTCTTTTTCTCTTTTCCTTCCGTCATTCTTTTTCTCCTTTCCTTCCATCATTCTTTTTCGCTTTTCCTTTCTTCATTCTTTTTCTCCTTTCCTTCCTTCATTCTTTTTCTCCTTTCCTTCCTTCATTCTTTTTCTCCGTTCCTTCCTTCATACTTTTTCTCCTTTCCTTCCTTCATTCTTTTTTCTTTTCCATCCTTCATTCTTTTTTGCCTTTCCTTCCTTCATATTTTTTCTCTTTTCCTTCCGTCATTCTTTTTCGCCGTTCCTTCCTTCATTCTTTTTCTCCTTTCCTTCCTTCATTCTTTTTCTCCTTTCCTTCCTTCATTCTTTTTCTCCGTTCCTTCCTTCATACTTTTTCTCCTTTCCTTCCTTCATTCTTTTTTCTTTTCCATCCTTCATTCTTTTTCGCCTTTCCTTCCTTCATATTTTTTCTCTTTTCCTTCCGTCATTCTTTTTCGCCGTTCCTTCCTTCATTCTTTTTCTCGTTTCCTTCCTTCTTTCTTTTTCTCCTTTCCTTCCTAAATTCTTTTTCTCATTTCCTTCCTTCATTCTTTTTCTCCGTTCCTTCCTTCATTCTTTTTCTCCTTTCCTTCCTTCATTCTTTTTCTCCGTCCCTTCCTTCATTCTTTTTCTCCTTTCCTTCCTTCATTCTTTTTTCTTTTCCTTCCTTCATTCTTTTTCGCCTTTCCTTCCTTCATATTTTTTCTCTTTTCCTTCCTTCATTCTTTTTCTCCTTTCCTTCCTTCATATTTTTTCTCTTTTCCTTCCGTCATTCTTTTTCGCCTTTCCTTCCTTCATTCTTTTTCTCCTTTCCTTCCTTCATTCTTTTTCTCCTTTCCTTCCTTCATTCTTTTTCTCCGTTCCTTCCTTCATACTTTTTCTCCTTTCCTTCCTTCATTCTTTTTTCTTTTCCTTCCTTCATATTTTTTCTCCTTTCCTTCCTTCATTTTTTTTGCCTTCCCTTCCTTCATTCTTTTTCTCTTTTCCTTCCGTCATACTTTTTCTCCTTTCCTTCCTTCATTCTTTTTCGCCTTTCCTTCCTTCATTCTTTTTCTCCTTTCCTTCCTTCATTCTTTTTCTCCTTTCCTTCCTTCATTCTTTTTCTCCGTTCCTTCCTTCATACTTTTTCTCCTTTCCTTCCTTCATTCTTTTTTCTTTTCCTTCCTTCATTTTTTTTCGCCTTTCCTTCCTTCATATTTTTTCTCTTTTCCTTACGTCATTCTTTTTCGCCGTTCCTTCCTTCATTCTTTTTCTCCTTTCCTTCTTTCTTTCTTTTTCTCATTTCCTTCCTAAATTCTTTTTCTCATTTCCTTCCTTCATTCTTTTTCTCCGTTCCTTCCTTCATTCTTTTTCTCCTTTCCTTCCTTCATTCTTTTTCTCCGTCCCTTCCTTCATTCTTTTTCTCCTTTCCTTCCTTCATTCTTTTTTCTTTTCCTTCCTTCATTCTTTTTCGCCTTTCCTTCCTTCATATTTTTTCTCTTTTCCTTCCGTCATTCTTTTTCTCCGTTCCTTCCTTCATTCTTTTTCTCCTTTCCTTCCTTCATTCTTTTTCTCCTTTCCTTCCTTCATTCTTTTTCTCTGTTCCTTTCTTCATACTTTTTTCCCTTTCCTTCCTTCATTCTTTTTTCTTTTCCTTCCTTCATTCTTTTTCGCCTTTCCTTCCTTCATACTTTTTCTCCTTTCCTTCCTTCATTCTTTTTCTCCTTTCCTTCCTTCATTCTTTTTCGCCTTTCCTTCCTTCATTCTTTTTCTCCTTTCCTTCATTCATTCTTTTTCTCCTTTCCTTCCTTCATTCTTTTTCTCCGTTCCTTCCTTCATTCTTTTTCGCCTTTCCTTCCTTCATATTTTTTCTCTTTTCCTTCCGTCATTCTTTTTCGCCGTTCCTTCCTTCATTCTTTTTCTCCTTTCCTTCCTTCTTTCTTTTTCTCCTTTCCTTCCTAAATTCTTTTTCTCATTTCCTTCCTTCATTCTTTTTCTCTTTTCCTTCCTTCATTCATTTTATCCTTTCCTTCCTTCATTCTTTTTCTCCTTTCCTTCCTTCATTCTTTTTCGCCTTTCCTTCCTTCATTCTTTTTATCCTTTCCTTCCTTCATTCTTTTTATCCTTTCCTTCCTTCATTCTTTTTCGCCTTTCCTTCCTTCATTGTTTTTCTCCTTTCCTTTCCTCCATTCTTTTTCTCCTTTCCTTCCTTCATTCTTTTTCTCCGTTCCTTCCTTCATACTTTTTCTCCGTTCCTTCCTTCATTCTTTTTCGCCTTTCCTTCCTTCATATTTTTTCTCCTTTCCTTCCTTCATTCTTTTTTCTTTTCCTTCCTTCATTCTTTTTCGCCTTTCCTTCATTCATATTTTTTCTCTTTTCCTTCCGTCATTCTTTTTCTCCTTTCCTTCCTTCATTCTTTTTCTCCGTTCCTTCCTTCATACTTTTTCTCCTTTCCTTCCTTCATTCTTTTTTCTTTTCCTTCCTTCATTCTTTTTCGCCTTTATTTCCTTCATACTTTTTCTCCTTTCCTTCCTTCATTCTTTTGTCTTTTCCTTCCTTCATTCTTTTTCGCCTTTCCTTCCTTCATATTTTTTCTCCTTTCCTTCCTTCATTCTTTTTCGCCTTTCCTTCCTCCATTCTTTTTCTCCTTTCCTTGCCTTCATTCTTTTTCTCCTTTCCTTCCTTCATTCTTTTTCTCCGTTCCTTCCTTCATACTTTTTCTCCTTTCCTTCCTTCATTCTTTTTTCTTTTCCTTCCTTCATTCTTTTTCGCCTTTCCTTCCTTCATACTGTTTCTCCTTTCCTTTCTTCATTCTTTTTTCTTTTCCTTCCTTCATTCTTTTTCGCCTTTCCTTCCTTCATATTTTTTCTCCTTTCCTTCCTTCATTCTTTTTCGCCTTTCCTTCCTTCATTCTTTTTCTCTTTTCCTTCCGTCATTCTTTTACTCCTTTCCTTCCTTCATTCTTTTTCGCCTTTCCTTCCTTCATTCTTTTTCTCCTTTCCTTCCTTCATTCTTTTTCTCCTTTCCTTCCTTCATTCTTTTTCTCCGTTCCTTCCTTCATACTTTTTCTCCTTTCCTTCCTTCATTCTTTTCTCCTTTCCTTCCTACATTCTTTTTCTCCGTTCCTTCCTTCATTCTTTTTTCTTTTCCTTCCTTCATTCTTTTTCGCCTTTCCTTCCTTCATACTTTTTCTCCTTTCCTTCCTTCATTCTTTTTCTCTTTTCCTTCCGTCATTCTTTTTCTCCTTTCCTTCCATCATTCTTTTTCGCTTTTCCTTTCTTCATTCATTTTCTCCTTTCCTTCCTTCATTCTTTTTCTCCTTTCCTTCCTTCATTCTTTTTCTCCGTTCCTTCCTTCATACTTTTTCTCCTTTCCTTCCTTCATTCTTTTTTCTTTTCCATCCTTCATTCTTTTTTGCCTTTCCTTCCTTCATATTTTTTCTCTTTTCCTTCCGTCATTCTTTTTCGCCGTTCCTTCCTTCATTCTTTTTCTCCTTTCCTTCCTTCATTCTTTTTCTCCTTTCCTTCCTTCATTCTTTTTCTCCGTTCCTTCCTTCATACTTTTTCTCCTTTCCTTCCTTCATTCTTTTTTCTTTTCCATCCTTCATTCTTTTTCGCCTTTCCTTCCTTCATATTTTTTCTCTTTTCCTTCCGTCATTCTTTTTCGCCGTTCCTTCCTTCATTCTTTTTCTCGTTTCCTTCCTTCTTTCTTTTTCTCCTTTCCTTCCTAAATTCTTTTTCTCATTTCCTTCCTTCATTCTTTTTCTCCGTTCCTTCCTTCATTCTTTTTCTCCTTTCCTTCCTTCATTCTTTTTCTCCGTCCCTTCCTTCATTCTTTTTCTCCTTTCCTTCCTTCATTCTTTTTTCTTTTCCTTCCTTCATTCTTTTTCGCCTTTCCTTCCTTCATATTTTTTCTCTTTTCCTTCCTTCATTCTTTTTCTCCTTTCCTTCCTTCATATTTTTTCTCTTTTCCTTCCGTCATTCTTTTTCGCCTTTCCTTCCTTCATTCTTTTTCTCCTTTCCTTCCTTCATTCTTTTTCTCCTTTCCTTCCTTCATTCTTTTTCTCCGTTCCTTCCTTCATACTTTTTCTCCTTTCCTTCCTTCATTCTTTTTTCTTTTCCTTCCTTCATATTTTTTCTCCTTTCCTTCCTTCATTTTTTTTGCCTTCCCTTCCTTCATTCTTTTTCTCTTTTCCTTCCGTCATACTTTTTCTCCTTTCCTTCCTTCATTCTTTTTCGCCTTTCCTTCCTTCATTCTTTTTCTCCTTTCCTTCCTTCATTCTTTTTCTCCTTTCCTTCCTTCATTCTTTTTCTCCGTTCCTTCCTTCATACTTTTTCTCCTTTCCTTCCTTCATTCTTTTTTCTTTTCCTTCCTTCATTTTTTTTCGCCTTTCCTTCCTTCATACTTTTTCTCCTTTCCTTCCTTCATTCTTTTTCTCTTTTCCTTCCGTCATTCTTTTTCTCCTTTCCTTCCATCATTCTTTTTCGCTTTTCCTTTCTTCATTCTTTTTCTCCTTTCCTTCCTTCATTCTTTTTCTCCTTTCCTTCCTTCATTCTTTTTCTCCGTTCCTTCCTTCATACTTTTTCTCCTTTCCTTCCTTCATTCTTTTTTCTTTTCCATCCTTCATTCTTTTTTGCCTTTCCTTCCTTCATATTTTTTCTCTTTTCCTTCCGTCATTCTTTTTCGCCGTTCCTTCCTTCATTCTTTTTCTCCTTTCCTTCCTTCATTCTTTTTCTCCTTTCCTTCCTTCATTCTTTTTCTCCGTTCCTTCCTTCATACTTTTTCTCCTTTCCTTCCTTCATTCTTTTTTCTTTTCCATCCTTCATTCTTTTTCGCCTTTCCTTCCTTCATATTTTTTCTCTTTTCCTTCCGTCATTCTTTTTCGCCGTTCCTTCCTTCATTCTTTTTCTCGTTTCCTTCCTTCTTTCTTTTTCTCCTTTCCTTCCTAAATTCTTTTTCTCATTTCCTTCCTTCATTCTTTTTCTCCGTTCCTTCCTTCATTCTTTTTCTCCTTTCCTTCCTTCATTCTTTTTCTCCGTCCCTTCCTTCATTCTTTTTCTCCTTTCCTTCCTTCATTCTTTTTTCTTTTCCTTCCTTCATTCTTTTTCGCCTTTCCTTCCTTCATATTTTTTCTCTTTTCCTTCCTTCATTCTTTTTCTCCTTTCCTTCCTTCATATTTTTTCTCTTTTCCTTCCGTCATTCTTTTTCGCCTTTCCTTCCTTCATTCTTTTTCTCCTTTCCTTCCTTCATTCTTTTTCTCCTTTCCTTCCTTCATTCTTTTTCTCCGTTCCTTCCTTCATACTTTTTCTCCTTTCCTTCCTTCATTCTTTTTTCTTTTCCTTCCTTCATATTTTTTCTCCTTTCCTTCCTTCATTTTTTTTGCCTTCCCTTCCTTCATTCTTTTTCTCTTTTCCTTCCGTCATACTTTTTCTCCTTTCCTTCCTTCATTCTTTTTCGCCTTTCCTTCCTTCATTCTTTTTCTCCTTTCCTTCCTTCATTCTTTTTCTCCTTTCCTTCCTTCATTCTTTTTCTCCGTTCCTTCCTTCATACTTTTTCTCCTTTCCTTCCTTCATTCTTTTTTCTTTTCCTTCCTTCATTTTTTTTCGCCTTTCCTTCCTTCATATTTTTTCTCTTTTCCTTACGTCATTCTTTTTCGCCGTTCCTTCCTTCATTCTTTTTCTCCTTTCCTTCTTTCTTTCTTTTTCTCATTTCCTTCCTAAATTCTTTTTCTCATTTCCTTCCTTCATTCTTTTTCTCCGTTCCTTCCTTCATTCTTTTTCTCCTTTCCTTCCTTCATTCTTTTTCTCCGTCCCTTCCTTCATTCTTTTTCTCCTTTCCTTCCTTCATTCTTTTTTCTTTTCCTTCCTTCATTCTTTTTCGCCTTTCCTTCCTTCATATTTTTTCTCTTTTCCTTCCGTCATTCTTTTTCTCCGTTCCTTCCTTCATTCTTTTTCTCCTTTCCTTCCTTCATTCTTTTTCTCCTTTCCTTCCTTCATTCTTTTTCTCTGTTCCTTTCTTCATACTTTTTTCCCTTTCCTTCCTTCATTCTTTTTTCTTTTCCTTCCTTCATTCTTTTTCGCCTTTCCTTCCTTCATACTTTTTCTCCTTTCCTTCCTTCATTCTTTTTCTCCTTTCCTTCCTTCATTCTTTTTCGCCTTTCCTTCCTTCATTCTTTTTCTCTTTTCCTTCATTCATTCTTTTTCTCCTTTCCTTCCTTCATTCTTTTTCTCCGTTCCTTCCTTCATTCTTTTTCGCCTTTCCTTCCTTCATATTTATTCTCTTTTCCTTCCGTCATTCTTTTTCGCCGTTCCTTCCTTCATTCTTTTTCTCCTTTCCTTCCTTCTTTCTTTTTCTCCTTTCCTTCCTAAATTCTTTTTCTCATTTCCTTCCTTCATTCTTTTTCTCTTTTCCTTCCTTCATTCATTTTATCCTTTCCTTCCTTCATTCTTTTTCGCCTTTCCTTCCTTCATTCTTTTTATCCTTTCCTTCCTTCATTCTTTTTATCCTTTCCTTCCTTCATTCTTTTTCGCCTTTCCTTCCTTCATTCTTTTTTCTTTTCCTTCCTTCATTCTTTTTCGCCTTTCCTTCCTTCATTGTTTTTCTCCTTTCCTTTCCTCCATTCTTTTTTCCTTTACTTATTCTTCTTAATTCTCCTCTTCCTTCATATTTCTTTAACTGTGGCACTTTTCCTCCTTCATCTTTTCTATTTTATTCCTTTTGTTTTTCCATGAATGTTTCTTTTACTTAATTTCGAATTCAATAAGCAAAATTCTTCACTAGAAATAAAGAAATCAAAAACATTATGCGCACCAATTATGTTTGAAAAGTCTCCTACACCGGTGCCAAATTCAAGTAATTATCGAATTTATCAAAGTCTGGAGGCAAACTTTGTTTCAGAATATTCTCTATAAAGTGTTTCAAAAAGTAAAACTCCAAAATAAACCATTCTAAAAGAGAAACTCTGATCTGAAATTGGAATAAATGCAGTAATCGAACGTACCCTGGACTCAAGATGTATAATTAGTAAATATTAAGCACTTCAAATACCTTAGTGTATGGATCAGTTATAACGTATTTGGTATTAAAAAAAATAAGGAACTTAGACATAGAATATGCTGCTCTAGTTTCGCCTAACATCGCAAATTTCTTTTGAAGCCAAAACATTAACTTAAAAACTTGCGTCATGTTTTTAAATAACCTCGTCTGATCGATTCTTTAAAATGGATGTCGTGTAGGGCCCCAGACTCGTTCAGAAATATCTAAACTGCTAGCTATGTACAGCCGCTTTCTCAGATCAATGGTTACAAATGACTTTGAGCGAGTGAAGCGTGTGGAACTTGGCGAGGACCTTCTTTCTTCGAACGTCGTAGACTGGTTCTTCCAAAACGCAGAACTGTAGCAGATAAAAATAACCACATCACTTGAGAACTTTCAACGACAGCAGCAGTTAAAAATGGATAGCCGATATTACTCGAAGAGAAAATAATGACATAATCAAACCGTCGACGTTCCACACAACTTCAAACAAAAGGTTAAGCAAGAAAGAGCCCCATCTTTACTGGAAAGGTGAGAACAGTTACTGGACATGAGAAACCAACACCAAGGAATATCTACTTCTTTCTTTCTTTCTTTTTATGAGCCGTGTCTCTTTAGAACATAGGCGATCATGGCTCTCCCCTTCCTCCTATCCCTTGTAGCTCTCAATAGGTTTCGTCCCTCTGCCACCTCCCCCAGACTACGTTCTGTCATCCACTTGCTTAAGTCCATCACGAATGTCATGTGTTGCTTTCCCTCGTCTCTCTTTCCCTCTGTTCGACCTGTGAGCATCAGATTCTCCAGTCTCTCCTTTCTCATTAGAAATTTCATCTGCTTCTTCTTGATGTTAAATATAAGCTTCCTCCTTGTTTGCATCCTCTCTAAAACTTCACATGCTCGATCCATGATATTCTTAGCATCCTTCTGTAGAACCACATCTCCGTTGCCTCGAGTCTCTTCTTCATCTTTGATGAAATAGTCCAACATTCTCTGCCGTAAAGAAGGACAGATGTCACGTAGCAGCTTAGTACTATTTTCTCTGTTACCAAAGAAATCCTCATGTCTCGCAATACTCTGTTCAGGTTTTGGACTTCCTCCTTGGCCATCCCAATACGTCTTCGGATCTCAGCGTCGCACTTACCGTCCTCCGTCAAAGCACTTCCCAGAAATTTAAACTTCCTCACCTACTTGATTTTAATGTTCCCGACCTGCAAATCGCATTTTGGGCTCATCCCTTTACTGATGACCATGCACTCTGTCTTCTTGTAGTTTATGCTTAGTCCCTTCTTCTTGCCGTCCTTCGCTACCTTCTCTAGGAGGTTTTGTAATTTCTTTTCCGTGTCTGCTATCAGCACTGTGTCATCTGCGTATCTTATGTTAAGATTGTGGCCACCAACGATGACTCCTGGTAGGATTTCCAATTCTCTCAAAATAGGTTTAAATAAGTCCGGTGAGAAGACACATCCTTGCCTTACGCTCCTTTCTGTTTTTGTATATCTGCTGAACTCATTCTCTATTTGCTGCCAGTATAGGTTCTTGATTATTCTAATATATTTCCCAAATATATCAAGATTGCCGAGCAGTTCCAACAGATCCTTGTGGCATACTTTGTCGAATGCTTATGCGTAGTCTATAAAACATAAGTACACGTCTTTCTGCATTCTTCTGCATTAGTTTGTCTTTATTCTGTTATTACTAGAAACGTTTGTGCCAAGCTTTCGTGACTGAGTAACATCTCAAAACTCCAAGATTCAGTTTTTGATTGCCCAGGGTTGCTCAGTACTGGAAATAATTAATGTCGACTCCGGGCCGGAAGGCCGAGTTTTCCTCCCAGTACACATCTGCAATGCTTTAAGAGTGGTAAGATCAAGAGGATATCCTACTGTTTGCGTCAGTATCCCCGGGGAAACTTTTGTAAGTGAGTAGGTATACCGATTTATCTATACAAAGAAATGACTTTGTATCACAGTTTGCCTTCGGTTGTGATAAATATCAGACGAATCCTCGCGTGCTTCTCGCTATCGTTATTTATATGTCATGTGTTTTAATGAGCTACATTCCTTGGTTCCGCCAGCCCTGACCTTTGCAAATGGGACCAGCCGCGCCACGCCACGCCACGCCACGCCACGCCACGCCACGCCACGCCACGCCACGCCACTTATACAAGGAAACATCCACGTCCTCATTCCCTTCGTATTTTATTAATAAGAAGTAAGTTCCACTCTGAGGGTTTCTTCACAAGAACTGCTGCTTTGTGGAACGAACTCCCGGTGGGATGTTTTCCAAAATCACTACAATCAGAATTGATTGAAGTCTAGGGTTAACTATTTTCATTACTACATAACACCATGAACTGCACTTCTTGCTTTTTCTTATGCTCATACAGCACCACACAGTAATGCTCTATCTTGAGAGACTCTTGGGTCTTATATTGGGTGAACATTAGTATAATAAAAAAATAAGTTTTATTCGAGCCGGACGTGACCTCTGACTTGCTAAAAGAAGAGATGGTAAATCCGGAACTAGCTCATTGCCTCCCCGTTTAAGTATGATTTTTTGTCTGCTTATGATTTCTTGGCACTCAGAATGGAAGGATCGATAATGGTATGTAACATTTAACCCAAGGGAAAATATTTTTGAACTGAGGTCCAATATTTTTGTTGGGGCTTGAAAAAATAGAAACTTGAAAACCCTGAACACCGATTTTAAAGTAGTTTGTGTGCGTGTGATTTTGCACACGCACACGCGTGTGTATGTGTGTGTGTCCGCGCGCGTGTGTGTGTGCGTGCGCACGTGTATGTCGGTTTGTACGTGCGTGCGTGTGAGTGTGTGTGCGCGCACAAGCGTGTGTGTGCATGTGCGTGCGTGGATGTTTCATCGCCTCGTATTTAAATCTTGCTCAAGTAAAGTTACTGTTTTAGCAAAGTTTCTACCTATCGAAAATCAAACGGACCCGTAAACTGTTTACTCTTCAAAACCTGACATAGTGACTAATCCCTGTAGCAGACACCTGCTCAGGCACATCTGATTCTGTTCAACCCCCGCAGAGCCCCTCTGTGGTTTATACTACAATTATATTGAACGGAACTTAGTTACAGAGAGAAAACCTAATCTGGGGTTATCAAACTTGACTTGTGATTTCGCGCTAACACAAACGTCGACGGTTTCTGAATCGTACCGTCTAACCAATTTCACTCACAGAGCTTGGGTCAATCAGAGATATCTGCACAGACCCATATTATTAAGGAGACACTCCCTTAACAAATCAAACATGGTGAAGTTCGAACCTGAGTCTTATAGTAGAAATGGTAACGTCTTCGTCCCTAATCCAAGCGCGCACTTAAATAACAAACTTAATAATATTAATATTGTTCTGTCTTTTCTTTTCGCAGAAACTGACCGGCGGGCTTTACACTCTCCCTTAAACCTTCTCATTGGACGTCTTCTAAACGTGTTTATTATAAATTCAGGTAAGCAATCTTTTACTTATTCCGCCATCGAGCGAGAAATCATCAACCCAAATCAAGCCGGTTTAACTAAAAAAAAAAGTATTTATTCTTACTTATTGTGACTTAGAAATCACGCAGTCTGGTGAATTTGACACTCACTAAATGTCTCGTGACGCAAACTTAGCAAACATGCTAAATTTTTCACGTTATTTCTCAGAACAATGGAATGCGCCTGTCTTCAGGTCAATTAAAATGTGACAAGTTATGATAGGTTACACGGCTGATGATAGAACTATTCGGGAAATTTTTATTAGAAACTCAGTGCGGGGCTTCAACTGCAAATTATTCTCAAGTTCTGTCACCCTTACCGACTATTACCATTACTGCGAAATCAGCTCTATTATAGTGACCTTGTGTCAAACTATAAAGCCTAGTAAATAACTATATCTGTTTGACTCTAAACCAATGTTCTGAATTCAATACTCACTGGGCGACTCACTGCGTTGACTTTGTTTAAGACAAAACGCATTTTTTAAAAATGAAACCTAATGCTAATTACTATACCACAAGCACAGAGAAGCCAATTAAAAAACGTTTCGCTTGGGCAGTGAGTTTGTTCGTGTCTGAGTGTTAGACAAAGACTAGTCACTAGCAAGAAAGTTCGATTCTCACCGAGGGCAGCGCAAAGGTTTACTCCTCCTTTCTCTCTGTTAGGTTAGATTAAGTTGGTTATTTTTAACGATATATCGACATTTGCTTTAGTCATTGTTATATACCCTAACTATAAACACTAATGGATATGTCCCAATCCTTATAAATACGTTGGACACTATTGTAATATGCTGTCTAAGTCGTCCACCACTAGCAGTGGTTTACCTACTTCACGCCGCTGGCGAGTATTGTATTTTGTTGATGTTATAAAGATTACCATTTCATTTCCAACCTACGTGTTGGTTATTCCTCATTCAGTAACCTTTTCTAGGTTACAACTGTCATGTAGTTCGTATAGAATAAAAAAACTCAACCAATATATAATGGTAGACATCGTCACGGTTTAAGTGTCGAAAAGGTAGACATATGTCCTGTTTACTCAAGAGCCAAAAATGAAGACATAGATCCACTTTAACGTGGGTAAAAAAAGGAGACAGATGCACTGTTTACCATTGGGTCAAAATGATTGATATTTTCGGTCTCTTCGTTCATTCTTTTGTATTTTCTTTCAATTTGCTTCCTGTTATTTATTTATTTATTGAACCATGTTTCTTTTTTACTGATGTCTATATCTTGATTCCCTCAACATTATTTTCAACAAATTACGAGGGTTATTCAATAAAGAGGTGAATGTTTCGGTATAAGGACTTCTAATACAGATAGAAGCTTACTTTTTATTTTATTTTTCAACGTAGTCTCCCAGCACTGTCACACACTTTCCCATCTGTTCACAAGCTTCTGTATTCCCTCAGCGTAATAATCTTTGGACTGATGTCTCAGCCAGTCGCTCACAACACTTTTGACTTCATCGTCACTTTTAAACTTCGTGCCTCTCGTGAACGCTTTCAAGGGACCAAACAGGTGAAATTGAAAGGGGCAAGGTCTGGGCTGTAAGGGGGATGAGGGAGCAGTTCCCAGCCCAGCTCGTTCATGGTCTGCACCGTTTGGGCTGCTGTGCTGTTTGTGCTCTGCAGTAAGCATCTTTGGCACCCACTGGCAGCTGACCTTGTGGGCTGTCCCAACAGATAAGCTCAAAGTCCTTGCAATGTCATCCACTGTCACCCTTCTGTCAGACTGAATGAGGTCATTGACTGATTCGATCACCTCAGGAGACCTCACTTCTGTAGGCCTCCCAGGCCTGTCTTCATCCTCAACACTGCTCCGTCTTTCTTTAAACAATTTAGCCTACTTGTAGACATTTTTTGGCTGAAACATGTGGCACCATACACAGTTGATATTCTCCTATGAATTTCAACTGGTTTGCACCCTTCAGCAACCAAAAACTTGATAACTGACCGCTGTTCAATCCTGGAGCATGCTTCTTGGTCGGCCATCTTTGTTAATCGCCAAAACTCTGAAAGTTTTTTTTAATCTGCAAAAGAAATTAAATCCATGTGAAAAAGAAGTAAAACAAAAAAAATAAAAAAGTAAGCTTCTATCTATATTAGAAGTCCTTATCCTTATTTATTGAATGACCCTCGTATAATCACGACTCAAACTGAGAACTGACAGCAATCATACAATGTTGAATTTAGCAGAAGATATTGTGGACAGACGAATCCAAATTTGAACTTTTTCGTAGTAAGAGGATTCTGGAGATAGACTAGAAAACAAAAATAAATACACTGCACCTACTGAAAGTTTATATTTTACTTTAAATACATGCAAAAATATCTCATTTTAAGGTGTTTTCTAAAGAAATACCGGGGGGACTTTTTGCTTGTAGTATATACATTCTGTCTTTTTACAATTGATAGTAGTTCCATTCTTCTCACTTTCCTTTGCTATATCCTATCGGAGTTCCTACAGTGTCTGCGATCAACACGATGTCGTCGGCATATCATGTATTTTAGTATTACACTCACTAATACTCAATCCTATTAGGACTTGTAGTTCTATTAACTTTATAAATAAATAATAACAAGTAGATAAATAACAGACAACTGTATAGTAACGCGTTTCATTTTGGAATGGAACTTGATGATCTTTATTTTGTCTAAAGGTGTTTCTTTTCGGAACGAAACGCATCAATATACAGTTTGTTTGTTTTTTTGTTCTTTATTTACTAGATCTCTCACTTTCTCTCTATCTCCCTCACACACACACACGCACGCATGTTACACACGCACGCATGTTACACACGCACACACACACTCATTTATTCTCGCACTCACACACACCGATTTCCGTACGATGACCGAAGTTAAGCAACGTTGAGCCTAGATGAGTAACCACTTAGGAATACCAGTCTCTGTAAACTTGCATATGCCTGTAGTGTAATGGATAATGGCTCGGAATTGTTAATCGGAGGCTGAGTTTCAATTCCCGTTGGGTTCGTTATATTCCCCTACCTTCTCCTTCCCCTCCTCAACTGTTATTATCTCCAAAAATAAATTAATTAATTAATTAAATAAAATAAAAATATACTGGCGTTCAAAATATTTAGATTTCGTCATTGAATAAGCCATAGAGGTCGATATGCCTCCAAACAAAAACAACCAACCAATATTCTGATCATAGCTGTTCCTCACTTGGGGCCTTATGCCAGTCAAATGTACATATAATAAATATCTATTCCAGTCGCCTTCTTTATTGACCGATGCGCTATTTACAAAACGAAATTGATTTTCTCTGGACTTCATTTCTGTCATCGCTTTAGGCAAAAAAAAAAAAATTGCTGTCCAAACCGAATTTTATTAACGTCCATTTCCAGAGCATTTTTTTTCATTTGAACACGTGAAAAAGAAGCCTTCGCAGCATTATAGATTCTCGGGTATAAACTTCTTGTAATACCTGTGTAAATAAACAGATAGATATTTACTGAAAATAAACGAAAATAGGGATTATTTTGCACCTATATCCCGAGGTTTTTAGGTTTAAAACGGGGCATACGAAATCCAAATGATTATATTGGTTCGAAAAGGGACTACAATTACCAATGAAGAAAACAGCCTATTGCCTAAGCTACAATACTGGACCCAATAATGTCACAATTTTTCTATCTTTCGACCATAAATAATCGAGAAATATGAGGTTATAAATAGACATCATAATTAGTCTCCATTTTGAAAAATCCAGTTAGCAATGATATTGGTATGGCTTGAAATCTTCTTAATTTTAAGAACATTAAGGAAATATCGGCAAGGCAACAATCCGTTTATATGTTCAGCAGCATCGAAAATACGCGCCTCATTCAGAAAAGGTTAATGTTCAGAATGGCAGAAAAAGTGAAATGGGTGTCGGAAAAAGAAGAAACTGAGGATGAAAGAGGGGAAGCAACATGATTAAAAAATGACAGGGAAGAAGGAATGATAAAAAGAAGCAAAATAAAAAGCGGAAGTGAAGACGAAAAAACAGGATGAAGGAAAATAGTGATGGAGAAAAGTTAGGAAGTAGGAAAAACGTGTGCGTGCGTGCGTGCGTGCGTGTGTGTGCGCGCGCGCGCACGCGCGTCACACTTTTTTTTGTAAGAAAATGATGATTGATTTTAAATCATTGTTATAATTTGCGGAGAAAAATGTGAATCTCCGTATTATTCAATGATCTCGCCGATGTGACCTCCATCTTCTGGCTTTCTCCGTCTATATTTTGGACAGCAGTCATTCCCTTGTTGAAATTTAAATTTAATTTAAATCAAAGGGAAAAGAATTTCAGTTGGCGGGTTGTGACCCCCACCTTTGATCAAAATGAAATATACTTATCCAAGTACCCTGAGTAATGTAGTTTCAGATTATATATTGTTATGGGGGTCTATCTCCAAAACTCTAGGAGGAGATCGATAACAAACAGGGGTTACAGACAGAGATTACAACTTCATATATAACTACAGAATGAACTCTTCCTAACACTATGTATACTACACCTCTCAAGAGAGAGAGAGAGACGAATCGAGTAGTAGTTCACTCCAAACCAGACTGACAGTCATACTAACACCTTCCACATCTTGTATTATTATTCCGTGTAATATATCTTCGTTATATCTACTCTTGTGTTTGTATTGTTCTTCCTTGGTCCTAACCTGGACCATAACATATATATAGATGCATTAAAAATTATTTCACAGAAGAAATGGATTGAAAGCCAGCAATAAAAAGTATCAAAAAAGAGGTAGAAATGTAATCTTTTAACCGAATGGAATAATTATACGAATTATTTGCATCTATTTCTAACGATTTTCTAATGATTTTACTTTATGTGTCTCTTCAGGACGTTGGCGATAATGGCATCGCAACTTCTGATCCTTCGTAGCTTTCAGCAAGAGTTTTCCCCCTTACTATCAATTCCTGTTCATGTTCTGCTATCCATTTACACAAATTTTCACTCAGCCTCTCTCGCCTTCAGTATGTCCTTTGAGTGTCAAATTCTCCAAGCTCCATTTCCTCATTATGCTTTACAGAAATTTCAATTGTCTTTTTCGTTTTCTAACCTTAAGTAGACTTCTTTTCGTTCCTATCTTCCTTAAAACTTCCTCTTAGTTTCCGTATTCCGCCCATCTTATCAGCTTCCTCTAGATAAACAGTGAAAAATATTTTACATGAAAAACCAATTGTAAATGATTTCGTTGGAGTTATGTTACTGGCAGAACTGGTCTCTTACTTGTATAATATTTCGGAAGAGCACCTCGAGGCGGTGTAATGGTTAGCAAGCTTGTCTCGCTAGAACAATTACGACTGAGTAGTGAGTTCGATTTTCACTGGGTACCCCATGCATTCGGCCTTGTGCCACATCTAAGCTACGCTTAGAAAATAACTATTTCGAAAGAGTTTTCATTTGTAAAAGTAACTGCTGAGTAATGCGCTTGTTAACACACCTGACCTCATCAAACTCGTTCTTACAAAGACTGATTATCTGCGTACAATTTTAGTGCTTTGACCCCCAAAATAAGACCATGGGCGTAACTTTACGTCTAACTGATTATTGGTGATTACAGCGCCTGACCACAATCCCTGGACACGTTCACTTGTTGGTAAACTCGGCGAAAGTACATACAGTCTTATAATTCAAACCAAGAGGCTCATGATTCCGCAAGATGGAACTTCTCGTGACATTACTAATATAATGCGAAATATAGGGAAAAAAATTGCGCTTACTGTCAAGATTAGATCAGACTACAAGCTGAAAGTGGCGATGTTAGGAGAAAAGAAAAGGAATAAAAGTAATATCATCTTTTTCTATGAGCCGTGTCACTTCAGTACGTTGGTGATCATGGCTCTCCACAATTTCCTGTACTTTGTAGCTCTTAATACATTTTGGATTTTTATTATCTTTCCTGAAACTTGTTCCGCCATTCATTTACTCAAGCTCGCTAATGTAGGTTATGAGTTGTTTCCCTTTCTCTCTGACCTGTGAATATCAAATTTTCTATGACCTTTTTCATCCTTATGTACCTTAGAAATTTCAACTGTCTCTATAAATGCCCTTTTTGCTTCAATTTTCTCTAAAACTTCATCGTCGCTCACATGCCTGGTCCAAGGTATTTTCGGCATTCTTTTTGTAGAAGCACATTTCTGTTGCTTCAAGTTACTTCTTCATCTGTGATGAGATTGTTCCGCATCCATTGCCATGTAAGAGGACGGATATTACATCACAGTTCAGTTCTCTTTTCTTTCACGAACAATTTTTTCTGTTTCTGATGCTGCAGAATAAAAAGATGGTTTTCAAACATTTTTCAGGTTTATTTTTACTGCTTCCAATGTCGTGTTATACGAAGAAATTGTGACTTTTTCTGACAACTGCTATCAGATACTAATGACAAGTATTTTATATATACGTTTTTCTTCTATCATCATTTAATACTGAAAGTCATGCTCCAATTGTTACTCAGCTGGTTTTTTATCGCATATATATGAGATTTAATGTAAGAGACAGAAAATATTCGTTAGAAACAAAGAAAAACGTATTGAACTGTTACATCACATCTGCCCTCCCGTATGACAGCGAATACTGGACAATCTACTCAGAGACGAAGAAGAGACTTGAAGCAACAGAAATGTGGTTCTACAGAAAGATGTTGAGGATAGCATGGATCAAACATATGAGCAACGACTAGGTTTGGAAGAAAATAGAAATAAAAAGGAAGCTCGTACAAGTAGAGAAGTTTAAATTTCTGGGGCAGGTAACGAGGAAGGAGGTCTTGGAAAATCTGATACTCACATGACAGATTGGGGAAAAGACAGACAGAGGAAAGCAGCGGGTAACATATTTGATGGGCTTGAGAACAGGGTTGGAGAGAAATAGCAGAAAGAAAAACTTGTTTCAAGACACAGGAAGATGTGGAGGATCATGATCGCCTATTTCATAAAGAGACATAAAAGAAGAAGCAGCAGAAAAAGCCCAGAATGCGGTCTACGAATTGGTGATGTCAAAATCAAGCAAGTACCAAAATAAGATATTTGGGAAGTCTTTTAACAGAGGATGGAAAATGTGACACCAAAATCCGAAAGCGTATTGGAATAACGAAAGATGCCTTTCCAAAAATATAATGAACACCTTTTTAAGAAAGAGATAAATTCATTAGAAACAAAGAATACAGTGTTGATCTGCTATGCAATATCAGTCTTCCTCTTTGACTGTGAATGCTGAAAGATCTCCTTACAAATCAAGAGAAAACTTGGGGAAACAAAAACCTGTTTCTACAGAATGATGCTGAGAATTCTATCGATTGAGTATGCAAGTAACGAGGCTGTCTTTAGAAAGGAGAAAAAATAACGCTTATACTTAGAATCAGTAAAGAAAAAAAAAAGAAAAAAAGACAGTTGAAATTTCTGGAACACATAATGAGAAAAGAAGGCCTGGAGAATTTATCACTCACAGGATATGATGAAGGGTCACAGGAAAAACAGCGTGTAACTTACCTAATCAGATAGCTTAAATAGATTGCAGGAGAGAGAGTGACAGGAATAGTAAAAAGATCAACATTGCCAAGAGTTACAAAAGAGAGGAATTTGTGGAGAGCCATGATCATCCACGACACATAGAAGAAGAAGAAGAAGAAGATTACCGCTTGTCAGCGCGCCAAGTGGATTCATTGATGCGAGTTTAAATTGCCGTCTTGAGCTTACTTAGAACAAGTACCCATGGTTCCATCTCTATGGATTAAATAGCAAGGTAAACTGGGCTCTCTAAGCTTAGGTAGCAACCACTCTCCGAGAAGAACTATTTTGAATTCCAAATCTTTCACTCCAACACACCAAACATCTACCAATAGCCTTAAAAGTCATATAAAATAACAATAACAATAATAACATCTATAATAGAATCAAATTAATACACACCCACACATGCACATACCTCCAAACTTCCCGATACGCATGATTTTTCTTCAACCATATAATTTAACCCAACACTAATAAAAGGTAAATCTAACCAACAATCAACACACATACTGACACCACCTATTTACACATGACCAACTAGAAATGTAATACACAAACACATGCAGGTATACCCCCTTTCCCATCTTCCTCCCACTGCCATCTTCTGGAGGTAAAGATACGGACACTACCAGATAAACATGAAAATGCCAACCAGAATCCAGACGCACACATACATACAAAGACACACATTGATGCCGCAAGAACAAAACACCTGACCAATGAAAAGTTTCTATTCCATAATTCATTTCTCAAAATTTCTGATGAAGCTTAAATAAAAGTGAAACATGTTAAATTTTTTATTTTTTTCCTACTCTTTCCTTATTCTACCATATATATATATATATATATATATATATATATATATATATATATATATATATATATATATATACAGATATGTATATATATATACATATATATATGTATATGCATATATATATACATATATATATATATATATATATATATGTATGTATGTATATATATATATATATATATATATATATATATATATATATATATATATATATATATATATATATATATATACAGATATGAATATTCTGCCATTGGTAAACGAAACACTTCTTAGTTAACTCCTCACACTACACATGTTACAAGTTGAAGACAGATTAGCCACAAATGTACACGAATGACAAATGTAACGTAGTCTTTATGAAACACAGCGGCATCTACCGTAAACTTTCTTTAAACTTAATAACTCAAAAACGAAGTATTTTCGGACATATGTTTAAATGGACTTTTGCCCTTGTTTTGATGTGTGTGTGTGTGTGTGTGTTTGTGTGTGTGTGTGTGTGTTTGTGTGTGTGTGTGTGATGAATGTGGCATAGTGTATATCTCCTAATAGCTATAGCCAGACAGGTTACTAACCGTTACACCACGTCGAGGTGCACTTGATTTTAAAAGCGTAGCACAAGACCGAAAGTATGAGGCGCCCAATCAGCCTTACTGCATTCACGTTTATGTCTTTTTTTTTATAATATATTGTTAAATTTGTTAAGTTCATATATTTGCCGATGCAATACCGTAATTTTGTGGGCATTTTTTGTCATAGAACTCGCCATGAGCTTATTCAATCATTAATTTTAGAATTAAGATTATTCAATCATTATCTTAAGAATTAAGATTATTTAATCATTAACTTAAGAATTAAGAATCATCAAAAAATTCAAATATGGAAACCGTGAAATTTTCACGGGTATTTCTTGTTAACTTTCATCTCTGTCTGGATTCGCCTATAATCATGATTAAGGAATAATGACATTTAATGTCAAATGTCAGTCTTTCGTCAGTTTGCTAAGACTTGTCTTTTGACGCAGTCTGAGATCTTTTTTTTTACTTTGTCTTTCTTTTAACGAGTGAGAGGAATAATAGAAATCTCTTTGTGAACTTTGAAGTCGTTGTACTGAATGCTATTTCTGGAAAGAAAGAAGTTTGGAAAGATGAACGGCACAAAATTGTTAATCACGGTGAGTTCATTTGCATATTTGAAGACGTCATAAGAAGTCTAGGTTGGCATATAAAGTAGTTCGGCGCTTCGCTAGCATAAAATGGATTGACGACAGCCAAGCAGAAGTTGCAAGAGGAGAGAAAGAATGAAGGAGGAATACGCGCAAGAAAAGGAAAAGAAAGAAAAAAAAAACGGAGATGAAAGCTAATTGGAAGAGGAAATGTTACTGAATGAAATAAGAAAGATAAAGAATGAAATCAGCCAAACTGTGAATAAAAACAGAAAAAAAAAGTAAAGCTTTAAAAAGAATGAATAGAAAATTGAAAAGAAAACACGGAATAAGTAAAAAGTAAAAGGAAAGATAGGATGAAAGAATGAAGAAAGTTGTGAATTAATAAAAAATACTGATTAAAGCAAATAAAAGAAAAAGAAAATAAGGAATAAACGAAAGCAAAAAACTGAGAGAAAGTAAATGCAAAAATCGAAAGATGGAATGAAAAAGATAAGGTGAAGCAAAAAAATGAATGGCGGAAGGAAAGAAATGAAAAATTATTGCAGGAAGGAAAGCAAAAGAAAAACGAATGAAGAAATGAAAACAAATGAAAATGAACGAAAAAGGACAGCAAAGAAAAATGAAGGAAGGAAGGAAGGAGGGGAAAGAAAACGAATGAAAGAAGTAAAGCAAAAAAAAACGAATAAAGAGAGGAAAGCAAACAAAAACGAATGAAAGAAGGAAAGGAAAGAAAAACGAATGAAGGGAGGAGAGCAAAGGAAAACGAATGTAAAAAGAAGTCAAAAAATAACGAATGAAGGGAGTAAAGCAAAAAATAAGAAAGAAAGGAAGAAACCAAAGAAATACGAACGAAAGAAAAGAAAACGAATGAAAGAAGGAAATCAAAGAAAAAAGAAATAAAGCGAAGGAAAACGAAAGAAGAAGAAAGCAAAGAAAAACGATTGAAAGAAAGAAAAGAAAAACGAATGAAAGCGAAGAAAAACGAATGAAAGAAGGAAAACGAAAGAAGGAAGAAAGCAAAGAAAAACAAATGAAAGAAAGAAAAAAACGAATGAAAGAAGAAAAGCAAAGAAAAACGAATGAAAGAAGAAAAGCAAAGAAAAACGAATGAAAGAAGGAAAGCAAAGTAAAAGGAAATAAGGAAGAAAGCAAAGAAAAACGAATAAAGGAATGAAAGAAGAAAGAATAAAAAGCACGAATACGAAAATAATCGAAAGAAAATACCAAATAATGAATGAATAATTGGATGCAATTGATGATAGTAATTCTTGTTGGAAAACAATGAAATATTAATTCCACTTTAAGAAGTGCAATCGATGAATAATCCGGACTAAATTTTATGCTGACTCCTAATTAAAAATCAAAAGCAAAGGAAGTAAAAAACGTTACAAATCTCTTCATCAAAAACAGAAGCACGTAATTATAAATGAAAAAAAAACATCCCGTGATTTGCCATAACCTATACCGAGAAATTCCCTTTTATGGCATCTCTCAAGAAAGCAGACGTGATTTGATGATGCCTCATCCACTCTCCGTAGTCTCCTTGGCCAAACTGGTGATGGCACGCTTCAGTTACGAAAGCAGCTTCCCAGTTGGGGAAAAAGGAATCAACATTCGATTCGATTCCTATCGCAGGTACAATTTCTCTTTCTTGGCACTTGTCAATTTAGATCGGTTGTTATTAATTTACCTGTTTATGAAAAAAAAACGGGGATAGCAGCCCAAACACATGTACTATTTAAAAAAAAAACAACTAAAGTTTAGAGCCATGAGAAATATATATATATATATATATATATATGTATATATATATATATATATGTATGTCTCTGTCTCTCTGTCTCTCACTCTCTATTTACATATATATATATATATATATATATATATATATATATATATATATATATATATATATATATATATGAAGAAATATAGTTTTAAGGTGAGCTATATTTATGGGATAAAGTGCTCAATATCAGAGATAGAGCGTATGTAAATATAAATATAAAAGAGAACATTGAAGTCAACACTCAGAGGCGACAGAAGGTCAACACTCAGAGGCGGCCTGACGATTGCGACTAGCATGAAACAGCCTGTCGCCTTTGAGTGTTGAGTTCAATGTTCACTTATATATATATATATATATATATATATATATATATATATATATATATATATATATATATATCCCATGACGAGCGTACGGTGCGAGTGCTGGAGGGTCCGTCTACGAAACTCTAGATTCGGGTTGCTGAAGGCAGGATCAATCAGCTAAGTGACAAATTTTATATTTGTGTTAATTTTATATATATATATATATATATATATATATATATATATATATATATATATATATATATATAGTTATTTTTTTTAAATATGATTCCATCGCTACATAAAAGTTCTCATGTTTCAAAACCAGAAGCTAAAAACTACAATTTAATTATAGAAATTAAATTGAATTAAAGCACCCAACTCTGTTCCATCTTCAAGTGAATTTTGGTATAACTAATCTTGAAATTTACTGATCTTTATAAGCATATACTTTCGTAATATTAATTAGTATGGACACTGCGAAACCAATAATTTTAATAATTGGCATAAGGGTTTACATTTTCACTGACAACTATTGTATCAACATTTTAGTTACTTTCTAAATAAGGTTAAGTCAAGGTAGGGGCGGGGTGCCTATTTTCAAGCGAATGATGACATCCGTTCGACGTATATCGTCTGGTCTGTTTCAACGACAGAGAATTTTGACATTTTTGTTAGGCCGTTAAATTCGTATTTGTAAACATAGATTTTTATTTTATTATTAACCTAACGGTTCTTTCCTATTTTTCTATATATTTGCACACTCTTACACACATACACACACACACGCACACACGCACACACAGACACACATATATATATATATATATATATATATATATATATATATATATATATATATATACATATATATATATATATATATATATATATATATAATTTGGATTGAATTATCATACATACACATATAATGACCGGTTACTTATTTCCAAGCACATTCGGCTAAGGCGGCTAGCCAATCCTTGCTGCATACATAAGTTCAGGAATATGTGTGTTCCTGAACTGAAGGTGCTCAGTGATCGTTCAGAATGTATAAATGTAGGCTCTACATTCAACACCATCACTTGATAAGACACCAGAAGTGTTGAAACAAAATGGCTATTTTTCAAGTGATTTTATAATATATTTATGTTATAATTTTCGAATAAATTGTATTGGCTCTACTCTGTATTGAGCACTCTTTTACGAATAATATTTTTTGGTTATTGGAATTTATTCCGTATACACCAATTCTATACTTGGACATATATATATATATATATATATATATATATATATATATATATGCGTGTGTATGTGTGTGTGTGTGTGTGTGTGTGTGTGTGTGTGTGTGTGTATAAATTACTAGTACGATTTGAGATAATTATAATTAAGTAATTCAGGATTTATGCATTCTGTTGTGGTTTCTTCTAGACTCGATGAATTACTTAATTATAATTATCTCAAATCCTTCTAATATATTTGTATATCCTTGCTTCTAATGCTCTGGATGGAGCGGCTTGGGGCTAGTAGTCGTGGCTCGTGGGGGCACAGTCCTATGGGTAAGGGAAACTCGGATGAGTTCCACCACGAATTATATGATCTAGCGGCGCTATATCGAGTCTAATTCGTTGCTACTGTTGCTAAGACGTTTGTCTGATAACGTAACTGTCCAGGTTTCAATTCTCGGTAGTGGATGCGCTTTGCTGATGAGTCCCAAATATGGGACGAAACGACCGTCCAGTGCATTCTGCATTCAGTTGTGGTTTCATCTAGACTCGATGAATTACTTAATTATAATATATATATATATATATATATATATATATATATATATATATATATATAAGGTAACCAAAAAAGTTCTGTCCGTTTTTTGATTAGTCATTGAATGAAGTTGAAATATATACGAAATGCGTGTAGCAATTGTTTTCAAATTTGGACAGCCGTAAGTAGGAACATCAGACGTTATAAAAAACACGCGCACTGTGCCCGGCCATCAGTTATAAGACGGACAGCTGTGAGAAGGATGGAAGTATTTAGAGACCTCGTTCGGGGCTGTTTGCTTTACGACTTCAAAGTAGGCTTATCAGCAGCTGCATCAAGTCGCCGCATATATCAAGCGTTTGGGGATAGTGCTGTGGATGAACGTACTGCAAGGCGTTGGTTTCGAAAATTCAAGTCGGGAAATTTGTCTCTCCTTGATGAGCCTCTCAGTGGACGACCCCAGGTCTTGAATAACGGAGTCCTGAATGCGGCCATTGAAGAGGACAGTAGTCTAACGTGTGATGAACTTGCAAGACAGTTCAAAGTTTCCGATGAAACAGTTAGACTTCACCTGCACCGCCTAGGTAAGACGTACAAACTGAGCAAGTGGGTTCCGCAAACGCTGTTGGAGGTCCACAAGGGACAACGAGTGGCAGCCTGCGTATCGCTGCTTTCTCGCCACCGTACCGCATCCTTATTCAATCGAGTGCTTACCAGTGAGGAAAAGTGGGTTCTGTACGAAACTCCCAAGCGTTCCAGACATTGGTTGTCTCCTCAGGATGCTGTCCCTCACACCACAAGACCACCTATGCACCCATGCAAGATTATGCTTTGTGTCTGGTGGACAGGTCGTCAAGTGGTTCATTATGAACTGCTACCAACGGGCCAAATGGTCACTGGAGACCTATACTCGCAGCAATTGAAACGTGTGCAACAGGCATTGCGCCAGAAGGAGCCAGTACTGGTGAATCGCAAAGGTGTGCTTTTCCTCCATGACAACGCCAGGCTGCATGTCGCGCGAGTGGTCAGGGATACCATACAGCAACTTGGTGGGGAGACTTTGTGCCATCCACCTTATTCACCTGAACTTGCGCCATCCGATTACCACCTTTCCACTCCCTAGATAATCATCTTCGTGGGAATTCTTTCACCAATGAAGCAGACTTGCGCAAAGCCCTCACAGACTTCTTTGCGTCAAAACCACCCGAGTTCTACCGCAAGGGCATTGAACAGCTGGAGACTCGTTGGCAGAAGGTGCTGGATGCCGATGGCGATTACTTCGAAGACTAAATATAAGTTACACATACTGTAAAGCGTTTTCTTTTTTTTCCTTTAAAAACGGACAGAACTGTTTTGGTTACCTTGTATATAGCGAAATATTATCTTTTTAAATCTAATGAACATGCTTTTCCAAGAAGACATAAATTAGTTTCTTGTTTGTGTTTTATTCTTTTCCGAATTTAATTAAGCTGGATATAATTTAATTAGAATTAAATTCAGGGACCAGAAAAGATTCCCGAAGTTCAAACACAGATATTGATTGGCAAGTGATGAAAATGCATTAGCGAAGGAACTATAATAATAGACATTTATCAAAACCTGTCGTAATCACGCGTAAATATATAACGAAATAAAGATTTTTAAGCATGAACCCACTTAACTTACCCAAACATCAATTTCGAAATTCTACCTAATCTTTACTCGCCTCTATTCCTATCGGAATCCAATCCCCAAACAATCTTAACATGGCTTCCCAGACATTTTATTTATTTATTCATTTATTGAATTTCCAAATGTAATTAACTTCTCTGAAATCCAGCAAGCACTTGACGAATTTTCTTTTTGAACTTATGAATGGTTTTGCTAGTAATTTTCTCATTTTTTTTAATCTGTCAATGACATGTTATTATTAAAAGTTATAAATAATCAAGAGATCTGTTTGCATCATGCGAACTAAACACCAACGTATTTTAGAAATAAATATATTATTTCGTAATATAGAAATCGATACTTTGTACGGCACACGGTTACAATGTATAGTGCACCAAATAAAGATCAAATTCATTACATTTACAGTGGTCTTTAAGGTTTGGTTTAGTTTGTTTTGTTTTACGGCATATCAATCTCAATGGATACCGACAATTTTTTTATTGCTGGTAATATTTTTTCGAAAAATGTATTGCTAGTAATAATGTATTTCTGGTAATAATTTTTTACAAAAAAGGATTTCTGATATTAAAACTTATTTTTACACTTTCATTGTGTTTTGACCCTAATTTAGGGGCTATTTGCTATAGCTGAGACCCTAACAGGTGCTACCACACCGGGTCAGGGTGGACTTGGGAACACTAGCAGTTAAGAGATGGTTCCACGGTCTTGAAAACCTCCTGATCAGAGGCCTTGCTTGTAGTTTATCCTCTTATCCAGGACGCGGATGTAGTTTATCGTCATACCCAGGACGGTGGTTTTTAAGACTAACTTTGACAAGCTTAGACATCTTTACGCACAAAAAAATACGGCGTGCTTTTTCCCATTCCCCGTTATTATTTTAATTACCTTCACTTCTCGGCCATGTCTATTGTTTTAAAAAAGTAATTATTAGACATCTAATAACAGTTTCTTACTTCTCCCCCTTTACACTCTTACAATCTCATTCAGTTACCAGCAATACATTTTTGAAGAAAGTTATTACCAACAATATAGTTTTGAAGAAAAATTATTACCAGTAATACATTTTTGTAGGAAAAATTATTACTCGCAATGCTTTTGGGAAAGAAGAATTATTGCCAGCAATACATTTTTAAAGGAAAATTAATACAAACAAAATATTACCAGCAATATATTTTTGGAAAAAAATATTACCTGAAATAGATTTTTGAAGAAAAATATTACCAGAAATAGATTTTTGAAGAAAAATATTACCAGAAATAGATTTTTGAAGGAAAAAAACATCGCCAGCAATACCTACTATGAAAGTGTAAAAATAGGTTTTAATACCAAAAATACTTTGTAAAAAAATTGTTACCAGCAATACATTATTACCAGCCATACATTTAAAAAAAAAATATTACCAGTTATACATTTTTGGTAAAAAAAAATATTACAAGGTATATAATTTAGAAAAAAATATCACCAACTCTACATTTTTTGAAAAAAGAAAAATTACCAGCTATACATTTTTGGAAAAAATTTTTACCAGCTATACATTTTTTTGATAAAATATTACCAGCTATACATTTTTTGAAAAAAAATTTTTCCAGCTATACATTTTTTGATAAAAAAAGTATTACCAGCTATACATTTTTGCTTTTAAATATTACCAGGTATACATTTTTTGAAAACAAATATTACCAGGTATACATTTTTTGAAAAAAAATTACCAGGTATACATTTTTTGAAAAAAAATATTACCAGCTATACATTTTTTGAAAAAAAATATTACAAGATATACATTTTTTGAAAAAAAAAATATTACCAGCATTACATTTTTTTGATAAAAAAATTATTACCTGCTATACATTTTTCGAAAAAAATATTACCAGCTATACATTTTTCGAAAAAGAAATATTACCAGCGATACATTTTTGAAGGGAAAATATTACTAGCATACATTTTTGAAAAAAATTATTACCAGAAATAAAAATTGTCGGCATTAAATAATCCATTGAGGTTGATATACCGCAAAACCAACCCAATCAAACCAAACCAATATTCAAATTTGGAATTGCTCTGTCTGTATTAGAAATCAGAATTCGATTCTTTATTGGAAATCCTACTCTTATGAATGTGTGCTTAGCAAATATCAAATATATTCGCGATACATGGAAGCCTGTTTAGCGTGCTAGTTTCCCTGGTCATTACTAAAGGAATCATTCCCTAAGTGCCTCCACTTGTTATCACGAACCAGACATTAGTAAATATTAAGACGTGGGCTTGCTGGAATATCGGTAATTTCAAGTGACCTCTTAGTAATCTAAAATCAATTTCAAGTTATTCCGGTAGGTGTAGCCTGAACATGATTTCATATTACCCCTGCACTGTTCTCATTGCCACCTACTGACTGAGATGAAAATGATAAATAGTCAGGTAACGCGTGAAATGTTTATTGGATAACACACACCTTAATATATGAAAATTAAAAAAGAACATTTATAAACGTATTTTATATTAAAAACACTCAATCACGTGTTCATAATGCAGGGCGCATTTACGCAGGTGCATCTGAATTGAGTTTCCACTAGCATCCAGCATGGTACCAGCTCGGATAAAAGAAGAGACAGACAAGAGGAGAATGTGCTGACGACGTCAATGAATAGACTTAAATATCACTCACAGAGACTCAGGCATTGTCGGGAGGTGGTCATGTGCTCATCCGATCATGAGAATAATGATGGTTATTGATTTGATTTTTAACGGTTTATCAACCTTCAGCAGGTTATTTATAGCCAGAAAAATATTTCGGGGTTGTAAGAATGTTTTTTTTAAGATAATAATAAGTCACTGATACAATTTCCTATTATTTAACCTGAAAGACAGAAGAGGTGGGTTCATGCCTTTCCTTGCGTATAAGCGAATATAGAGAACCAGACTGGAATTGGAAATATTGGAGCAGCATGATCTTTTTGCTATATTCATGGCCATATCTACCAATAAATATGAAAACAATCTGCTAGCTCTATGAATAGACAGATATGAACAGGGAAGGGTAAATAGTTTTTTTTTTAATGATTTCACCCCAAGGAAGGCGATAATGCCGCTAAGTCGCATGGGAATGAATAAGAAGATTTTATTGAAGAGAAAAGACAATAAAAGAACATGATTCAGGAAGACGGAAGATAGCGATTGACATTGCATTTAATTTTTTTAAATTGTAGGTTACAGGGATGCGAGAAACGGGAAGAGAGTTCCAAAGGACAGAAGTCCGAGAAAAGAAACGGTTAGAATATAACTTACAGTTACATCCAGTTGTCAATCAATGAGACCTAGTAGCCAATCTAGTCGTACTCTTCAATTCGCGCGGTCGCGATATCAAGGACGAGAGTTCATTAAAACAATTGACATGAACATATTTATAGAAAAGACAGAAAGAAGCCAGGCCATGGCAGATAGATAGATAGATAGATAGATAGATAGATAGATAGATAGATAGATAGATAGATAGATTATTTGAGTGCCATAGCAAGAATCATTTCTTCATAGTTTCTGTTGGGGAGGGGGGTGTAGAAGTCTTAGTGGTGACCATTTTCTCTTCTAATAACATGCAACAGGCTATACCGAGTAACATGCTACCAATTCTTTTCCCCTGGTGCCCGGGCAGCGTGAGTTTAAGTGTGTACTAGATTGGCATCTAGGTCCCACACTTTTACAGTTGAATTAGTAAAATATAACCACCTCTTCTACTCTAACAGTTTATTTTCTCGTTCTTCCCACCTGTGGAACTCCCATCCATTTCTTTGCTTCCCTGAGAACTCAGTCAATTATGTGCCATCCGTGATAGACGCGAGGCAGATTTTAATTTTTCTATAAGTAGGACGCCATTTCTTTCTGCAGTAGACCAGTTGCCATCCAAGGCTACAGAATCCGGCCTGTCCTGCTACTTACCCATAGCTGGGGCGTAGGATTCATACCTTTCCTAAGGGAATTAGCACGTAAGTGAACGTAATGGATTCGACTGGAATTCGAACACGGAGAGCCGAGTTCGAATTCCAGTCGAATCCGTTACATTCACTTACGTGCTAATACCGTTGGGAAACGTATAACTGATAAGTACAATCTTCAAAAATTTAAATGCAACGTCAATCGCCATCTTCTATCTTCTTGAAACCCGTTCAGCTTTTATCCTTTCCTCGGTCCCCCCCCCCTTTACCCAGTCTTTTTCTCTCACCTTCACTTCTTGTTACCTCATGCGTACTAGTAGCATTCCCGCCTTGCTTGAGGTGAAATGATTAAAAAAAAATAATAACTATTCCTCACTTGACCTATACAAATAGAGGGATTCTTAATAAGTGAAGACGCCTATTTTCAGTTGATCACTCTTTCTGATCATGGATCTGCCCATCCCTACACTGTTCTTATTTCTTTTTTCGGCTCCAATACTTTTGATAGGAAAGAAAAAAAAAAATACGTCAAGTCACAAATTTTACGAATGAGCGAAAGTTCCATCAATACTTCACGCGAAGATAAAGAAGCCAGGGCCGGGTCACGCTGACCCTCTTTCAAATTTTGATGTTCTTTTGGCCTTCACTAGTTTCCACTTTGATTATTCTTTCCATTTCTTTTCTTTTCAGTTTATTCGAGAAACTAAACGTTGGGCCCTTTTTGCCTGTAGAAGTGCTGATCCACTATAAGATATTGATTCTCAGCGTTTTTTTTTCCTTACACTCTTGACTTTACATTCCTTTACATAGAGAGAGGCACAAAAACAGAGAGAGTGATTTTTATCTTTACATCCCCCCTCTTTCTCTCTCTCTTTTTATGACTCACTCTTCGTTCCTTTGCTATCCGAAATATTTCATTTCTTATTGGCAAGAATTCTTCATCTTATTCCACTTAGCTGCGTTTTCAAAACAACTGTTTATCAAGAATTAATCTTGACAGATACTTACAATAATTATAACGCCAAATGGCTGACCAGGCCTCACGCTTTACAAAATGGCGTACTTGATCATTTTTTTCGATTCGACAATTTCTTTATTTTTCCTTATTTTTATTTTTATTTTATTTTATTTTATTTTATTTTATTTTTTTGCTTTCATCAATTTTCACGATTACAAAATCAATAAATCGAAAATCAGTTAATGTATAGTTGTATCTGTCTTTTAAGGTTCTAATGAAAGTTTGTCCTTTTTAAATTATTTAAATAAATCTTTGGTGAACATCTGATTCGTATATATATATATATATATATATATATATATATATATATATATATATATATATATATATATGAATGAAATGGACTAAGTTCGATAATTTACGTTAAGATACGCTTCGAGCAGATATGATCGTTCGAGAGAAATCCTCGGAGATTTGTAGTTTAAAAGCAGTAATTCGACGTTGCTAACCCGACACTTCTTCTGTAGCTAAATGGTATAGCACGTCGGGCTATATGACAGCTCCATGTAGAATACAGGTTCGATTCCTGTCGGAGGACGCATATTTTCTATGAAATTTCTCAGACATTCGGGTCGGTAATTGTTTTTAATACTGTTTGTTATAAACAGAGCATTTACTTAAATATTTGTATCTATAACAATAACGCATGTAATATATATATATATATATATATATATATATATATATATATATATATATATATATATATATATATATATATATATATATATATATATATATATATATATATATATGAACAGTCAGAGGTGACACACTGTTTCATCGTAAATGCAATCATCAGGCGTGATTACTGCGTTTAGCATGAAACAGTCTGTCGCCTCAGAATGTTGACATCACTGTTCACTTTTATATTTACATACGGTCTATCTCTGATATTGATCACTTTATCTC
Organism: Acanthosepion esculentum; assembly: GCA_964036315.1. Classification (NCBI taxonomy): domain Eukaryota; kingdom Metazoa; phylum Mollusca; class Cephalopoda; order Sepiida; family Sepiidae; genus Acanthosepion; species Acanthosepion esculentum. The sequence continues at coordinate 73,338,459 of OZ038492.1, read as the reverse complement.
ATGAATATAGCACACCTTAAAACTATATTTCTTCATTACTTCATTTTTTCAGAAATTACTTTGTGGAACAGGTTCCCGCGTGGGTACTTCCCTAAATACTACAATGTTGACTTCTTCAGTGAAAAGTCAATCGTAATCTATCCTAATAACCTTCACTTCTTACCACCCCCTCTTTCATTCATATCTCATCCCTTATTCATCATTACTATTTTAACAATATCGACCTACATTGAGTGACTCCCGGGTCTTGTATTAGGTGAAGTATTAAACTTCAATGCACTGAGTGTTTCTATAAAAATGCAGTGTAAAATGCATAAGCATAAAAAATAGTTTATCCCTGCTGTCAAAAATGGCGATAATATTTAGTTACGTATTTGACGGCATATAAGGCGTACTTTTTTTTACTAAATATCTTTTAAAATTCCCCCTGCGTCTTATATGCCATATGTAGGTTTAAAATTCGCGATAGTCGGCCGAAATTGGCTACCAAGCAACTCCTATTATCTTAGACTTTAGAGTAACTTTCATATACTTATTGTCATTATTTTAAAGACTATTAGGCAGATTAAAAGTGTTATCATTGATAATAGTCATTATATTAATTTCATCACGTTTAATATTAGTATTTTGTTTCACTAAAATTATATGCAATAAATTCAAATTATATATTTGTAAAATATATTTGTTTCATTAATATTTTTCTTGTGATAACTTCCGGTTGCAATGGTATAAATACAATTAGAATTTTTATATCCTAATTATTCCAATAAAACGTTTCCAAGAGGCAGGTTGTAGAGATCATATAAAGGGTATAATAAAGATTTTATAGGCTAGTGTTCTTTTCTTCCTATTATTTTTCGTTTAATTGTAATCAAGGCTTATTTAACCAAAATATAGTCTAGGCTGTACCCTTTACTAATAATTTTACTAATTACTAATTTTTTCTTGATTTGCCCTGCTGAAACTGGGGTGCGTCTTATACAAACGTGCGTCTTATATGCTGTCAAATACAGTAATAAGACCCTGAGACCCAAGTTCGAATCTCACCACGGCCAGTTAGTGAAGGAGATTGTTTTTTGATAATATCGTCATGGGAGATGACCCCAGTGTGAGGTAGAGTTGGGTAGGGTCGAACGGAAGTGTTCAGAAGCGGCCAATGGTTGTGCTAGTATATAGTCACGTGCTCACCTTGTTTTTGCTCTTAGATTCTGGTTGGCTGTCAGACAAGAGATGGTGTCTCGATGAAAAAAGAAAGAGGAGACCCCATCCAGCAGACTGGCCCCTCGTAGGGATGTCTAGGCCTGAAAAAGTCACCATGACTGAAATTCTTTAAAAAATAAATTAAGTCACATGATTTCACCGTCTGCCACTGGGGAGGAGGATAGGATTACATATTTTATGCAATCGAACTGTACTTAAAACTTATTTATTTACACTATTTATATTCGGACTATTGTCCTCATCTTTGTTGTTTTTATCACGTTTCGGTCGTTGTCCCCTTCGGTCTTCTTCAGGTGTCTGGGTAACCTACAGGCAATTCTCAATTGAACCCTTTATTTAATCTACGTGGATAAACTGTTCTCGTTTCACTGCTCATGTCTAGGAATATCGCCTGTTTTTTTGTTTTTTTTTGTTTTTGTTTTTTAATTTAGTACTCTCCAGTTATTGCTCGCCTGTTTTCGCTGAGTGCAAGTAAACACTACCCGACCCAGGGATTGAACCACTATGTCACCAAATTCGCAAACCAAAGCTTTTATCCACTAAGCCATGTCACTTTGCATATTCTTGCTTGTTCAATTTCTTTTCAATGCCATGTCCCTTCAGACCATAGACGATTATTGCTCTTCACAACTTTCTTTCATTTATTATCTTTGAATTGCTACGACTTCTTGGGAAGAATCATGAAGTGGATTCCCGTAGCCCTCTCGGTGATTTTGAATTCATAGTAGTCTTTCCCTTAGATTGAATGCCATCCGAGGCTGGAGACTATAGTCTGGTTTGATATTTAACCCATAGCAGGAATGGGGAAGAATAAATTAATCCATACCTTTCCCAAGAACACTAGTTCGAAAGTAACTGCAACAGAGTAGGCCGGAATTTGAACTCGGCCTGCCGATTCCACATTGTGTCCCGATACCCTTACTCTACCCGTTTATCCTTTATGCTCCATGCTTCCTGAATATCAAATTAAGCGAATAACATTCTATTCACCCTGTAATAATTATGAAATTCTGTTTATCAAGTTTAACACAGCATAACACGAAAACGAAGAAATAAAGATGCGCAGTTCGGAGTGGTCTTTTCTGATGACGGTAAAAGGTGTTACACACCAAGATGAATGTACCGTGTATTGTATACATGTGTATTTTTTTTCCAGTTGAGTGCAGCAGGTGTCGAGACACGATTCTGGACTTCTGCTGTTTCAATCAAAATAATTAAGCGAGAGTTTCAGGCAACGTAATATCAGGTGATGCATCGCAACTTCTGGAAGAAAATAAGACATTCTAAAAAACATTCTTTTAACGTATTTTCTAGTTCCCTCCTGGTTGTAAGATAAGCACTTCCTACTTTGCTTCGTTTTCTTTCTTTTTTTCTGTCTTTCTCGTGCTTTCTTTCTATGTCTTTCTTTCTCTCTCCTTCTCTTTTTTTCTTGTTATCCCTTGCTGATTTCTTATTTTACGTTTCTTTTCTTTTTCTTTCACTTTCTTTTGTCTTTCTTGTATTCCCTTGATAACATGTTGTTTCCTTTTCTTTTCTTTCTATATTTTTCTTTTTTTATCTTTCTTTCATTCTTTCTTTCGTTCGATCTCTTTCTATCTACCTCTTTCTCTCTCGTTTCTTTCCTTCCTTGTTATCCCCTGCTGACTACTTGCTTCACCTTTCTTTCTTTTTCTTTCTTTCTTTCGTTCGATCTCTTTCTATCACATTCTCTCATTTCTTTTCTTTCGTATTGTTCGCTGCTGACTACTTGCTTCACATTTATTTTTTATTTTTCTTTCTTTCGTCCGGTCTCTTTCCATCTACCTCTTTCTCTCTCGTTTCTATCCTTTCTTGTTATCACCTGCTGACTACTTGCGTCTCTTTTATTTCTTTTTCTTTCTTTCGTTCGATCTCTTTCTATCTACCTCTTTCTCTCTCGTTTCTTTCTTTTCTTGTTATCACCTTCTGACTACTTGCTTCACCTTTCTTTCTTTTTCTTTCTTTCTTTCGTTCGATCTCTCTCTATCTATCACATTCTTTCATTTCGTTTCTTTCTTATTATTCGCTGCTGACTACTTGCTTCACATTTATTTTTTATTTTTATTTCTTTCGTCCGGTCTCTTTCTATCTACCTCTTTCTCTCTCGTTTCTTTCCTTCCTTGTTATCCCCTGCTGACTACTTGCTTCACCTTTCTTTCTTTTTCTTTCTTTCGTTCGATCTCTCTCTATCTATCACATTCTCTCATTTCTTTTCTTTCGTATTATTCGCTGCTGACTACTTGCTTCACATTTATTTATTTTTTTTATTTCTTTCGTCCGGTCTCTTTCCATCTACCTCTTTCTCTCTCGTTTCTATCCTTTCTTGTTATCACCTGCTGACTACTTGCGTCTCTTTTATTTCTTTTTCTTTCTTTCGTTCGATCTCTTTCTATCTACCTCTTTCTCTCTCGTTTCTTTCTTTTCTTGTTATCACCTGCTGACTACTTGCTTCACCTTTCTTTCTTTTTCTTTCTTTCTTTCGTTCGATCTCTCTCTATCTATCACATTCTTTCATTTCGTTTCTTTCTTATTATTCGCTGCTGACTACTTGCTTCACATTTATTTTTTATTTTTCTTTCTTTCGTCCGGTCTCTTTCTATCTACCTCTTTCTCTCTCGTTTCTATCCTTTCTTGTTATCACCTGCTGACTACTTGCGTCTCTTTCATTTCTTTTTCTTTCTTTCTTTCGTTCGATCTCTTTCTATCTACCTCTTTCTCTCTCGTTTCTTTCCTTCCTTGTTATCCCCTGCTGACTACTTGCTTCACCTTTCTTTCTTTTTCTTTCTTTCTTTCGTTCGATCTCTCTCTATCTATCACATTCTCTCATTTCGTTTCTTTCTTATTATTCGCTGCTGACTACTTGCTTCACATTTATTTTTTATTTTTCTTTCTTTCGTCCGGTCTCTTTCTATCTACCTCTTTCTCTCTCGTTTCTTTCTTTTCTTGTTATCACCTGCTGACTACTTGCTTCTCTTTTATTTCTTTTTCTTACTCCTTTTCTTTCTTGTATTCCTTTCATAACTTCGTGTTTCCCTTTTCTTCTTTCTTTCTATATTTTCTTTCTTTTTATATTTCTTACTTTCGTTCTTTCTTGTTAGCCCCTGATAACTTCTTGTTTCCTTTTTTTCTTTCTATATTTCCTTTTCTTTACTCTGACCAACTATAACCTTTTGCATCTTTTTTCGTTTTCTTTCTATCATTTTCTTTCTTTTTTCTTTTATTCAATTTTCTTTCTTTTTATCGTTCTTTCTTACTTTTGTGTCATCCCCTGATGACTTCTTACTTCCTTTTTATTTTCATAGCTTTCTTTTTTTTATTATCCCTTGCTATCTTCTTTCTTTCTTTCTTTCTTTCTTTCTTTTCCCTACTAAATTTTCAACGTTTTCTCTTTTTCTCCATTACTTCCTTATCTCTTTCTTTTTTCTTGTTCTTACCTTCAATCTTTTTCTCTTTTTTAGTTTTTATCCTTCCTCCTTTTCCTTCCTTTTTCGTTTTTTTATATATTTATTTCTTCCTTCCTCGGTATGACGATAAATTACATCCGCGTTCTGGGTAAGACGATAAACTACATAAACAGCAAGGCCTCTGACCAGGAGGTTTTGTGGAGCGTGAAACCACCTCTTAATTGCTAGTGTTCCCAGGCCCACTCTGACGCGGGGTGGTAGCACTTGTTAGGGTCCCAGCTATATGCAAATAGTTAATCCCCAAACTGAGGTTAAAGTATTATGAAAGTGTAAAAACAGGTTTTAATGCCGACAATACATTTATGTAAAAAATTATTACCAGCAATTAATTTTTTAAGAAAAATTATCACCAGTAATTCATTATTACAAGCAATACTTTTTTGAAAAAATATTACCAGCAATACATTTTTGGAAGAGGATATTACCAACAATAAAAATCTTGTCGGCATTAAATAACCCATTGAGGTTGATATACCGTAAAAAAAAACAAAACAAATAGATTTCTTTCTGCCTTTTTTCTCCTTTCTTTCTATCTTTTGCTTTTATTTACTTATTTTTTTTTTTGCTTTCTCCCTTTTTCCTTTTTATCATATACTCACTCATCTCTTTTTGCTTGCATTTTACTTTTCTTCCTTTTTTTACCCTTTCTTCCTTTCTTTCCTTATTTCTCATTTCACTCTATCTTCCTTCTTTTTTTATCTTTTCCTGCTTTTTCTCTTTCCACTTTCTTCCATGTTTTCTTCTTTCTTCCTCCCCTGTACAAATTTTCAACATTTTAATTCAGTCTTTAAATTGTCTCTTTTTTTTTCGTTTCTCTCTTTCCCGCACTTGACGACAGTTTCTTTCTCTCTGTATTTTTCGTTCGTTTTGGGATTTTTTTTTACTTTTTATATCATTCTTTATTTTCGTCAAATTTTCGTTTTCGATGAATACTGTTTAGTTTTCTCGCTTTTAAAAAGATATATATTTTTTTAACTTGATCCATTCATTGGTCTCTTTTGTTTATCCTTTCAAATGCAATGATTTCTATTGTAAACGTTTGACAGAATCGCAAAGGAAGACTCAAACCTCCACTCGCTTGAGGATTAGCCAGCGTTAAACAAAGGTTTTTATTGATACTGAATCATTAAATTTAATGTTTGGAGCCAACTAACGCACTTAATGAGAGTTCAATCGGCCTAATTCACAAGCATACCACACAATAGCCCGAAGGTCGAATAAATAGAGCTAAGTTTGGAACATTAACTCCGATCAGTGGTGAAATATTCATCAATAATGACGGGAAAACAATAAATGACACTTTAAATAGTGACTTCTCAACCAATAAAATAGGGATGCGGAAAAAAAAAAATTTCCAGCACTTTTTAACTTTAAACTGTATTTTCCCTAATGTGAGTAAAATCTCTTCTTTTCAATAAAACAAGTTAATATAGGAACAATGATAAGATCTCAGCCTAAGCAAAAAGAGTGTATCTGTAGAGAAGGTTGAATAAAAAGATACACGAGGAAAAACTATGCTTAGCCGGCGCATTACCTTGACGAAGTCCCTGAGATGACGATACGCATCGCCTAAGAATGTTTTTTCCTTTTGTCACTTTATATATATATATATATATATATATATATATATATATATATATATAACTTGCACGTTATTATATATGTATTTGAAATAGATACCCCATTTTTATATTTGCTTTAAACATGCGTATTTCAGAAAAATTTATAAAAGTATAAAAACTGTCAGATTGATGCTGTGAATGTTAGAATTTTTATATTAATTTTGTTCTATTGCATCGGATATATATATATATATATATATATATATATATATATATATATATATATATTCTTCTTTGATGAATTACATCTTATCATCAAGAACTGGAAAGGATAAGTATAAAAATAATATATAATAAAATAATATGCCTATATTATTCAATGAACAATGTTTGAATGAAGATATGCTACCTAAAAATGCACATTAAATACACACACACACACACACACACAGACACACACATATATATATATATATATATATATATATATATATATATATATATATATATATATATATGTAAGCAAATATGTGGATGTAGATTCGACGGTATGATGAAAATGGGGAAAAGACAAAGCAAAATTCGAATATGTGAGTTTACTGTTTTTTATTTTGTTTTTGTTTTTTGTTTTTCTTTCGACGTCAGACGTTTCGGTCAAATAGAAAAACTGAAATTCTAAAGTCAGAGTATTCTTTCTTGGATTCGGATACGCTGGCGCCGCGTGGGCGGCGCTGCGAAAACCTGCTCCCAGGGAAGAGATTTTATCCTAAGTGGAAAGGGGGAGACCTATTTAGAACTATAGCTTATCGGTACGTTTGTCAAGCATTAATCTTTAGTATTTCAGTTTTTCTGTTTCTGACTAGTCCTGTATATATCGTCTCTTCATTTAACTTAAATTTAATATAAGCATGTCTCCATTAACCATGTCCTGAAGAAGGTCTATTTGACCGAAATGTCTGACGTCGACAGAAAAACAAAAAACAAAATAAAAAACAGTAAACTCACATATTCGGATTTTGCTTTGTCTTTTCCACATTTTCATCATATATATATATATATATATATATATATATATATATATATATATATATATATATATATATATATATAAACGTAACGTTTCCCCATGAGCTACCAACATTTATCAAAGTAAATTTCATTATAGAAAGCCTTGAATTCGTCTTCATATTTTGGTATAACATATCTTTAGAAGATATGTTATACCAAAAGTGCTGTTAATATTTGACTTACACACGTATTAACATATATGCGTATGAGACAGTATGTGTGTGCATATATATAAAGATGAAAACGGAGAGGTATAGATAGATAGATAGATAGATATGAACAGATTAGATAGATAGATAGATAGATAGATAGATTGAGATAGATATGAACAGACTGAGATAGATAGATAGATAGATAGATAGATAGATAGATAGATAGATAGATAGATATGAACAGACTGAGATAGATAGATAGATAGATAGATAGATAGATAGATAGATAGATAGATAGATAGATAGATAGATATGAACAGACAGAGATAGATAGATAGATAGAGACAGAGAAACAGAGAATGATAAAGACGAAATGTACATACATATCTTTCTTATGTATATTGACACACACGCACGCACATACACACGCAGATAAAGTTGAATGGACCAATTTTCATTGGATCACCGGAATTAAGCAGGGTCGAGCCTTGTCAGCACTTGGAGAGAGGCCACATGAGAATATCTGGTAGTGTAATCAGTTATAGTAGTTTGGGGCATCGTGATAAGATTCGGATATGAACGACTCTGCTGATTTATTGCCATCCGACTTCTCGAAGCGTATGCCATATAGGCAACCCAATGCTGAGAGTTCACACGTTGTTACTTATGATATGAATAATTTTAAACACTTGGGCTTGTATCAGTGGAAAGTACCTCACACTTCACGTCATATCCGTGCAGCCCTCATCTTTATAGAGAGTCCACCAAAAAGTGTAAAGACACGCCAGGAAAGGAAAAAAAAAACTTGCATAGCTATTGTCATGCTAAATTTATTCAGACGTCACGAGATTAATATAAGTTACGTTTGGAATCTACAATCACAACATACGCTCAAAACTGTAGCCGTTACGTTACAGTACGGTGAGCTACTGCATGGGCAACGTTGGCCAAAGTGTCCAGTGGGATTGCTGCACATGCATTTCCAATTTCTTGAATGTAGCTAAAAGTCTGCAGGTGTTAAAACAGGAAAACGTGGGCGGGGAAACTCGACTGCATCTCTTCGTCTTAGCCAGTGTTCTTTCAAATTCTCATTCAGATAAGCTGTCACGTCTTGCTAGTCATGTGGCGGTTAGCCGTCTTGTTGGAAAATAAATTCAGGATTTCTCTAATGTTCGTGTATGGCAGCGTTATCGTAAATTGCTAAAACTGGGAAAGACGATTTTTTTACTTTCCTCAAGTGTATATACATTTTTGGGGGCGGGCGCTATATATATATATATATATATATATATATATATATATATATATATATATATATAATAACAATAGGTAAGTGGTAGGGATAATTCCATTAGGAGATTAATCCAAAGAGAGCTCTATGTAAGTATCAGAACAATATAATAAAAATAAGTAAAGGCATTTCGGCTATAATTGATTTCATGAATATAAAGTCCATTTCGGTTATAATTTATTTCATGAATACATTCAAATATGCATATCTTCGGACCGAAGTTCTTTTAGAAATTAAATATATATATATATATATATATATATATATATATATATATATATATATATATATTATAATATTTAAAAAAAAATATGATTCCTTCGCTACATAAGAGTTCTCATGTTTCAAAAGCGAGAGACGAGACCCTTAACATAATTTTTGAAATTAAGTTGAATTAAGTTGAATTAAGGTGTTTGGTCTCGCTTCCTCCACACACACACACACACACACACACACACACACACATATATATATATATATATATATATATATATATAAACACACACATATATATATCCACACAGAGACAAACACCCACATATATATATACACGCATATATATATATACATACAAACACACTCACTCACATACATATATATATATATATATATATATATATATATATATATATATATATATATATATACATATATATATGTATATACATATTTTTTTTCTAATGAATTAATGGATTTATTTTTAATCTGACAGAGCGATAATTATTTATTATAATTTTATCATATAGACAAAAACAGTTTCTAAATCACACACACACATATATATATATATATATATATATATATATATATCCCTAAACTTATATATTCAACATACCAAGAAGACATCACCACTTCTAAATTTATTAATTTACAAAACACTTTCATTGATTATAGAATTAGCAGTGATAACTTCAACATAAATATATGCAATTTAGCTTTAGCTTGGTTTTTTATAGTAAACTAAAAAAAAGCATTCCCAATTACTACTATAACTATCGCTAGAATTTATCCCTCCTACCTCTTCCATCGTATTAATATCTCCTATTCCCACATTTCCTACCCCACTCCTCACACTTAGGACGCTTGAGAGATGATGTGCTTAAACTTTTGACCGTGGCTATTGGTAAGGAATCTTCCCTGGCTAGCCAGCATTCAACACCCCACCCATCCTTCACCAAACTTTATATATTTTTTCTCAAGCAAATGGAAGAAAGGAAGTGACGTTTCACATACGGCTTGCCCACTAGAAGAACTATTCATAACCATTTTCGGTTCTCACCCGTCGAGGTGCAGTTGAAATGCACCGAAACGAAGTTGCATCTTTGTAGTGAGCAAACTGTTTTTGTCTATATAATAAAATTATAATAAATATATATATATATATATATATATAAAACAACTAAAAAGTTGTAAGTTAAAAAAATATATATATAGTGTTGGTGTGTGTATTTTGGCTGCCATCCTTCTTTAAGACATGATTGTTGAACAAAACGGGCAAGGTAATTTTTGCCTAGTTTTATCATGTTTTTTTGTCTATTTGTACAAGTATTTTCTTTTCCGTACTTATTTAATGTATGAAAGAAAATCAAAAATGAAAATGAAAAAAATAAAACACCTGTAAATGTGAAAAAATAACTAGAATAACCTTTTTAGTCCTGTTCAACGAAGCATGTATTAATATATCTAGCTTATATATATATATATATATATATATATATATATATATATACCCAAGTTTAGGATTGGTATATACGGTGTGAATTCTAATAACCAACAATTACTATTATTTAAAGAGTGCTCAATACAGAGTAGAGGAGATATAATTATTTATTTGAATATTAAATATATTTTTTAAAACCATTTATTCTATATTCTCTATCATCACTTGATAAGACACCAGAAGTGTTGAAACAAAATGGCTATTTTTGTCGTGATTTTATAACATATTTATGTTGTAATATTCAAATAAATAATTATATATATATATATATATATATATATATATATATATGTATATATATATATATATATATATATATATATATATATATATATATCATATTTAACAGCAAAATTGTCCAAATCGTGTAACAGCAAGGGATAATTGTCCATCTCTTACAATGTTTAATATCTAAAACTACTAAACTAATTGAGTTTCTTTTTTCCAGGTTTTCAGATTAGACATGGGGCCATCTTGACACCATTTGTCGTAAGAATCACTGAAAAACCCTTTTGAGTTATTCAGCTAGAAAGTGAACAGGTTAAAATCATTTTGTGTCAGCCCCACTATGTCTTCCCAACTGAGCAATAATGAGACGAAAAAACCATTCAAGCCTTCAGTAATTGTACCAACATACATACGCTGGCTTCCATCTTCAAAGTTCATTCAAGAACCATCAAGAATATGGTAAATATGGTTTAAAAAAGAGGAAACAGTAGAGAGGAACACTGCATCAAGAGGTCATGACGACAAAAGGGATCATCATTCCATCTTAGAGATAAATCTATTCTTATTGTTCAAATGAGAGTCCAATAGTGTTATAAAAACCTCGGAGAAATCTAGTAAGACATCTTCAATCCTTTCTAAGATACAACTGTTCAAACTTATTTAACACATGGACACTTTTGCTGTTAAACGATTTGAACAATTTCGCTGTTACACCCTATATATAAATGTGGGTGTGCATCTGTGTGGGGGTGGAGAAACTATGACAAAGTGAGAAAAGGTTTTCCTGTGACACCCTCCGTCTTTTAGGACTTCATCAAACTAAAGGAATATTCACGTTGATGTGACTACACATGCGCATGAAGGAGAAGGGCTGCAGAGAATTAAAATTTTTAATATCTTGTCTTTTTCACTTTGTCATATTTTTTCCCGAAAATTCTTCTTGGTATATAAAAAATGATTTTAATTTATAACAATAGTTTTTTCAATAAAAGGTTTCATAGCGTTCCTTAAAATTGTTCTTAAAATATAACATTTATATATCGATTTCCCATATATATATATATATATATATATATATATATATATATATATATATATATATATATATATATATATATATATATATATAAATAAAAAAAATAAAAAAAATAAAAAAAAAAATATAAATATAAAAATAAAAGATTTGTCACATGACTGATTGATGTTACTTCAGCATCCAAACCCGTCCGTCAACTGCTCGGGGGGTATGAGTATGTGTATATACATATATATGTGTGTGTGTGTATATATATATATATATTTTATGAAATGAACTAAGTCCGACAATTATTTTAATATATTTATTACTTATAAGTTATTTTTATAGATATAAATATTTAAGTAAATGCTCTGTTTGTAATAAACAGTATTAACAACATTTACTGGCCGGAATGTCAGAGAAATTTCATGGAAAATATGTGTCCTCCAACAGGAATCGAACCTGTATCCTACACGGAATCGTCATATAGCCTGACGTGCTATACCATTTACCTACAGAGGAAGCTTCTGGTTAGCAAGTTCGAATTATTGCTTTTAAATTACAAATTTCCCATGATTTCTCCCAAAAGCTCATGTCTGCTCGAAGCGTATCTTAACGTAAATAAATGACCTCATATATCATGAATATATATATATATATATATATATATATATATATATATATATATATACATATATATATATATATACGAGGAAAGCATAATTATTTAAAGATATGTACATGCATACACATATATATACATGCTTATATATATATGTGTGTGTGTGTGCGTGTGTGATAAAATTAAAGAACAACTAGGAAACGTATATCGATCTAACATGATTCACTTTTATTAAAGCTTCGTCATTCTGTGTCATTAATTCTCTCAATCTCTGACGAAGCTTTAATAAAAGGGAAACATGTTAGATTGCTATACACTTCTTATTTGTTCTTTTATTTTATCATCCTCTCAGATTCCGATCAGTATTTGATTTACATTTAATTGTTAACTCAGGCTTCCTGGGGAGAAGAAGTGTGACTTTGGAAACATTGATTATTACTGCTACTAATGCAATACTCTTCGATAAAATGAATCGAGCTCTCTCAGTCACTGGCGTGTTTATCTAAAAATAAATACGCTTAAATTCACCTTCATCCCTGCCGTGCACCAATGGCTTTGGGGTAGATTCTCAGCCTGACGCCAATTCATCCTGGTTTCAATCCTAGCTAGAGGCAACCGAGCGTCTCGCCACACGGATGAGCTGTGATACAGTGAAACAGTCTGTCTGTGGATGACAATATGTATATATATATATATATATATATATATATATATATATATATATATATATATATATATATATATGAGATAACTATATATATATATATATATGAGATATCTCATATATATATATATAATATATATATATATATATATATATATATGAGATATCTCATATATATATATATATAATATATATATATATATATATATATATATATATATATATATATATATATATATATATATATATATATATTGAAGTAACGAAAGTCTTAATAATCAAGAAGGATGGAATCCCGAGAGCTCAATAAAAACAAAGCACTTTAAGGATTCATTGTTATAATTTATTTCAGCAGAGATTTTATTTTTCTCTGGATCTTCAGACTTCACTTTCAAGGGTGAAACAATGAATTTCACCCTTGAAAGTGAAGTTTGAAGAAAAATAAAATGTCTTGTAAAATAAATTATAACAATGGAACCTTAAAGTGCTTTGTTTTTTATTTAAATTATATATATATATATATATATATATATATATATATATATATATATATATATATATATATATGTCAAGAACAATATTTGTGAACTTGTATGACAAAGTAGAAAAATTTTATTTGTGACGCGTTTTATCCTTTAGGACTTCATCGTCCGAAAATTTGCTAGTATGGTTGGAAATCGACTTTATTTATCCGCTTCTATGATACGTTCTTGTATAAGATGCTGAGAAATATTCAGCAAAAATATGTTCTATTTACGTATTTCTACATTGGTAGATTAGACGGCAGCATATTGTAGTCCTTCTTAATGGGAAAATAAAATAAAGTATATGATGTCTGTCGTTTGCCGTCAAATACAATGCCTATATAATGGAGATATACATTATCAAACTGACTTGACTTTTCACGCAAGGGATTATTCGTCATTGGCTGCATTTCTGATAAAGCAATTCAAAATGAAGTAGGTAGCAGTACAATACTTGCGATTGTGCATCCAACTTCACTGAAATCCTTATCTCACATTCCAGTCTCGATCAATCTGGACAAAATGACATAGATTCGCCCAAGGAGATTGCTTACACAAAATACGTCACTCGAACTGAACGTTATTAACATTTATTGACTGCAGGTGTCGTTGTACAGAGATGAGGATCTCGTTCAGAAATAAAATTCCGTTCTGTTGGCGCCTAATTCTGAGGTTCCATTGCAGTTGGTTAACATTCTTCTTGAAAAGAAAAGAACATTCTGAAAATTGTTCTCTTACTTATTTATTCTTTCTTACTCAATTTGGTTTCATGCAACAAAAATCATCTACCGTTGAAATCCTGAAGCTTGACTTGGGCTCACCTTCCAGGATTAAAAGGTTCTCAATATCTGCTTTGAAAATCACCATTCGAAATATTTAATTTTATATGGGCTTGAACAGTTTACAGGGCTACATCAAACACGCTTAGATCAGCCACAGTATCAACCACATAAAAATCAGAATATCAACTTCTTCCTCTTCTTCTTCTTCTTCTTCTTCTTCTTCTTCTTCTTCTTCTTCTTCTTCTTCTTCTTCTTCTTTTTCATGCCTTGTCTCTTCATGACGTAGATGGTGCTCAGCACTTACCTGTCATTTGTAGCTCTTAGTAAATGTTGTGATTTTGCTATCCCTTCTAACCCCTGTTCTGCCATACATTTATAAAAACTCGTTCGGTAGATTATATGCTGTTTTCCACTCTTGCCATCAATACGTCCTGTGAGTCCCAAATTTTCAAAGCCTTCTTTCCTCATTATGTCCCTAGGTATTTCAACTGTCTCTTTCTGTGTGTCCTTTTTGTATCCATTTTCTATAAAATTCCGTCGTTCAATCCATGGTATTCTCAACATCTTTCTGTGGAACCATATTTCCATCGCCTCAAGTTTTGTATTCATCTGTAAGAAGATGGTCCAGCATTCACTGCTATACTGGAGGACTGATATTGCGTAAAAGTTCAGTACGTTTTTCCTGTTTCTTAATACTTTGCTTAGCTTTTGGAATGCAACTTTCGTTATACCAATGACTCTTCGGATTTCAGTGTGGCACTTTCAGTCCTCTATTAAAACACATTAAAGATATTTAAATTTTTGTATTTTCTTGCTTTTGCTATCTCCAATTTGTAATATGCATATTGGGCTAAAGACCTACTGACGCCGAAAAATTAGCTTTACATATACTGTAGGAAAACTTTCTGGCAATGTGTAAACTTCGTGCCCGAAAAAACAGTGTGTCAAAAGGATGTTTATTTCATTACTGTATACATTATTGACTCCCCCAACAATGTTTATTGTTTTAAAAAACGTTGATTAGAATTTTAATAAAGCCCAAGCATATGAAAGTGGATTTATACATTTTTTATTCTTGAGAAGTGACAACAAAGATGTTAAATATTATTATTTATTAAATTACTTATTTACAAGAAAAATGTCCGAAAAATCATGTTTATTCAAATTTTCTTTTCTACAATTCATTAATATTTTTTTTAAATCATAAATAAAAATCTTGTTTTCATAATTATTTATAAAATGTTAAATAATAACCATTGCAATCTTGTATAAATTTTTGAATTTTTCTCTAGATTTTTGGTATGAGGAGCTATCATTATTTACACTATTTATATTTGGACTATCGGCCTCATCTTTGTTTTTTTATCACAAAGCTTCGACCGTTGTGCTCCCCTGCCTTCCTCAGGTGTACATCGATCTGGTACACACTGATTACACACTAACTGTGCAGAATGTACTTGCACTCAGTGGAAAGAGGCGAGCAATAGCCAAACACTACTAAATAAAAATACAAAACAGCCGATATCCGTAAACATGAGCAGTGAAAGAGAACAGTCTACCCTCGTAGATTAAATAAAGGTTTCAGCTCGAAATTACCTGTAGGTTATTCAGATCGACATACACCTGAGGAAGGCTGGATGAGACAACGACCGAAACTTTCTGTTATATAGGAATAAAATGTCACTGACGTCACTGAAGTCTGAACACAGGTCACCAGACAGGAAACACAGACGGTTCCATTTTGAATAAGTAGATCACGTGATGGTAATGGAAATGTATATATGCGAATTAGCGTGGCATCTAATTGATCACTGTTTCTACACTATCCTCTATTTATTTATTTTTTAAGCTTATCACCCCAAGCAAGGCTGGAATCCACTAGCACGCAAGGGGTTACAGAAGGTTTGGAGGAAGAGCAGATAGGAGTGGTAAAGGAGAGGATGTGGAGAAAGATAGTGGATCGATCAAGGCAAGGGGGTTACAGAAGATTTGGAGCGAGAGCAGATGGGAATGAAAGGTGAAAGGATGTGGAGAAGGGAAGTGGATAGATCAAGGCAGCTGGAGATGTCGATTGACGTTACACTTAAATAGTTGAGGATTTTATTTTTCAGGGAAACAGGAATAAGGAAGGGAGTTCCACAGGCGAGATGTGCGAGACATGAAGCTATTGGAGTAGAAGAGACCTCTACATCTAACAGTTTCAACGGCGAAGGGGTGGGAACGGGATGCCAGCCTCGTTATTACTATACGGTTCGCGATTCTCTTCTGTACGCTATTCTCCATACTGATTACTATTCGGATCACTATTCGGTGGTTACTATTCGAGCGAGTATTATCGAGCAAGTACTATTAGTGCGAGTGCTATTCGAAGGCGTCTGACACCAGTATTGTTCAACGGCGTACTATAGTTGTATCTGCGATTACAAAGTCTCTACTACAACGAGCGTTACAAAAGTGACAACGACTGTTCGTTGGCATAAAAAAGCGGCAACGAGTGTTCGTTGATATCACACATGTCTTCTTAGTGGATGTTGGAAAATCTCCTCACAGATGTAAAGAGACTTGAACGGCAGTGACATGGTTCTACTGAGAAATGCTGAAAATTCTAATGACATTACATGTGAGTAAATTGAAAGTTTTAAATTAACGAATTACGAGGACCTGATGCTGACAATCAGATAGAAACAGCTGGAATCTTTTGGTTCCGTAATGTGGAAAGACGGCCTGGAAATTGTGCAGATCTATGATCGCCCACGTCTGATGACAGTACATGTGAGTAAATTGATAGTTTTAAATTAACGAATTACTGCTGACAATCAGATAGAAACAGCTGGAATCTTTTGGTTCCGTAATGTGGAAAGACGGCCTGGAAATTGTGCAGATCTATGATCGCCCACGTCTGATGACATTACATGTGAGTAAATTGATAGTTTTAAATTAACGAATTACTGCTGACAATCAGATAGAAACAGCTGGAATCTTTTGGTTCCGTAATGTGGAAAGACGGCCTGGAAATTGTGCAGATCTATGATCGCCCACGTCTGATGACATTACATGTGAGTAAATTGATAGTTTTAAATTAACGAATTACTGCTGACAATCAGATAGAAACAGCTGGAATCTTTTGGTTCCGTAATGTGGAAAGACGGCCTGGAAATTGTGCAGATCTATGATCGCCCACGTCTGATGACATTACATGTGAGTAAATTGATAGTTTTAAATTAACGAATTACTGCTGACAATCAGATAGAAACAGCTGGAATCTTTTGGTTCCGTAATGTGGAAAGACGGCCTGGAAATTGTGCAGATCTATGATCGCCCACGTCTGATGACATTACATGTGAGTAAATTGAAAGTTTTAAATTAACGAATTACTGCTGACAATCAGATAGAAACAGCTGGAATCTTTTGGTTCCGTAATGTGGAAAGACGGCCTGGAAATTGTGCAGATCTATGATCGCCCACGTCTGATGACATTACATGTGAGTAAATTGAAAGTTTTAAATTAACGAATTACTGCTGACAATCAGATAGAAACAGCTGGAATCTTTTGGTTCCGTAATGTGGAAAGACGGCCTGGAAATTGTGCAGATCTATGATCGCCCACGTCTGATGACATTACATGTGAGTAAATTGAAAGTTTTAAATTAACGAATTACTGCTGACAATCAGATAGAAACAGCTGGAATCTTTTGGTTCCGTAATGTGGAAAGACGGCCTGGAAATTGTGCAGATCTATGATCGCCCACGTCTGGTGACATTACATGTGAGTAAATTGATAGTTTTAAATTAACGAATTACTGCTGACAATCAGATAGAAACAGCTGGAATCTTTTGGTTCCGTAATGTGGAAAGACGGCCTGGAAATTGTGCAGATCTATGATCGCCCACGTCTGATGACATTACATGTGAGTAAATTGAAAGTTTTAAATTAACGAATTACTGCTGACAATCAGATAGAAACAGCTGGAATCTTTTGGTTCCGTAATGTGGAAAGACGGCCTGGAAATTGTGCAGATCTATGATCGCCCACGTCTGGTGACATTACATGTGAGTAAATTGATAGTTTTAAATTAACGAATTACTGCTGACAATCAGATAGAAACAGCTGGAATCTTTTGGTTCCGTAATGTGGAAAGACGGCCTGGAAATTGTGCAGATCTATGATCGCCCACGTCTGATGACATTACATGTGAGTAAATTGAAAGTTTTAAATTAACGAATTACTGCTGACAATCAGATAGAAACAGCTGGAATCTTTTGGTTCCGTAATGTGGAAAGACGGCCTGGAAATTGTGCAGATCTATGATCGCCCACGTCTGATGACATTACATGTGAGTAAATTGAAAGTTTTAAATTAACGAATTACTGCTGACAATCAGATAGAAACAGCTGGAATCTTTTGGTTCCGTAATGTGGAAAGACGGCCTGGAAATTGTGCAGATCTATGATCGCCCACGTCTGATGACATTACATGTGAGTAAATTGAAAGTTTTAAATTAACGAATTACTGCTGACAATCAGATAGAAACAGCTGGAATCTTTTGGTTCCGTAATGTGGAAAGACGGCCTGGAAATTGTGCAGATCTATGATCGCCCACGTCTGGTGACATTACATGTGAGTAAATTGATAGTTTTAAATTAACGAATTACTGCTGACAATCAGATAGAAACAGCTGGAATCTTTTGGTTCCGTAATGTGGAAAGACGGCCTGGAAATTGTGCAGATCTATGATCGCCCACGTCTGATGACATTACATGTGAGTAAATTGAAAGTTTTAAATTAACGAATTACTGCTGACAATCAGATAGAAACAGCTGGAATCTTTTGGTTCCGTAATGTGGAAAGACGGCCTGGAAATTGTGCAGATCTATGATCGTCCACGTCTGATGACAGTACATGTGAGTAAATTGATAGTTTTAAATTAACGAATTACTGCTGACAATCAGATAGAAACAGCTGGAATCTTTTGGTTCCGTAATGTGGAAAGACGGCCTGGAAATTGTGCAGATCTATGATCGCCCACGTCTGGTGACATTACATGTGAGTAAATTGATAGTTTTAAATTAACGAATTACTGCTGACAATCAGATAGAAACAGCTGGAATCTTTTGGTTCCGTAATGTGGAAAGACGGCCTGGAAATTGTGCAGATCTATGATCGTCCACGTCTGATGACAGTACATGTGAGTAAATTGATAGTTTTAAATTAACGAATTACTGCTGACAATCAGATAGAAACAGCTGGAATCTTTTGGTTCCGTAATGTGGAAAGACGGCCTGGAAATTGTGCAGATCTATGATCGCCCACGTCTGGTGACATTACATGTGAGTAAATTGATAGTTTTAAATTAACGAATTACTGCTGACAATCAGATAGAAACAGCTGGAATCTTTTGGTTCCGTAATGTGGAAAGACGGCCTGGAAATTGTGCAGATCTATGATCGCCCACGTCTGATGACATTACATGTGAGTAAATTGAAAGTTTTAAATTAACGAATTACTGCTGACAATCAGATAGAAACAGCTGGAATCTTTTGGTTCCGTAATGTGGAAAGACGGCCTGGAAATTGTGCAGATCTATGATCGCCCACGTCTGGTGACATTACATGTGAGTAAATTGATAGTTTTAAATTAACGAATTACTGCTGACAATCAGATAGAAACAGCTGGAATCTTTTGGTTCCGTAATGTGGAAAGACGGCCTGGAAATTGTGCAGATCTATGATCGCCCACGTCTGGTGACATTACATGTGAGTAAATTGATAGTTTTAAATTAACGAATTACTGCTGACAATCAGATAGAAACAGCTGGAATCTTTTGGTTCCGTAATGTGGAAAGACGGCCTGGAAATTGTGCAGATCTATGATCGCCCACGTCTGATGACATTACATGTGAGTAAATTGAAAGTTTTAAATTAACGAATTACTGCTGACAATCAGATAGAAACAGCTGGAATCTTTTGGTTCCGTAATGTGGAAAGACGGCCTGGAAATTGTGCAGATCTATGATCGCCCACGTCTGGTGACATTACATGTGAGTAAATTGATAGTTTTAAATTAACGAATTACTGCTGACAATCAGATAGAAACAGCTGGAATCTTTTGGTTCCGTAATGTGGAAAGACGGCCTGGAAATTGTGCAGATCTATGATCGCCCACGTCTGGTGACATTACATGTGAGTAAATTGATAGTTTTAAATTAACGAATTACTGCTGACAATCAGATAGAAACAGCTGGAATCTTTTGGTTCCGTAATGTGGAAAGACGGCCTGGAAATTGTGCAGATCTATGATCGCCCACGTCTGGTGACATTACATGTGAGTAAATTGATAGTTTTAAATTAACGAATTACTGCTGACAATCAGATAGAAACAGCTGGAATCTTTTGGTTCCGTAATGTGGAAAGACGGCCTGGAAATTGTGCAGATCTATGATCGCCCACGTCTGATGACATTACATGTGAGTAAATTGAAAGTTTTAAATTAACGAATTACTGCTGACAATCAGATAGAAACAGCTGGAATCTTTTGGTTCCGTAATGTGGAAAGACGGCCTGGAAATTGTGCAGATCTATGATCGCCCACGTCTGGTGACATTACATGTGAGTAAATTGATAGTTTTAAATTAACGAATTACTGCTGACAATCAGATAGAAACAGCTGGAATCTTTTGGTTCCGTAATGTGGAAAGACGGCCTGGAAATTGTGCAGATCTATGATCGCCCACGTCTGATGACATTACATGTGAGTAAATTGATAGTTTTAAATTAACGAATTACTGCTGACAATCAGATAGAAACAGCTGGAATCTTTTGGTTCCGTAATGTGGAAAGACGGCCTGGAAATTGTGCAGATCTATGATCGCCCACGTCTGGTGACATTACATGTGAGTAAATTGATAGTTTTAAATTAACGAATTACTGCTGACAATCAGATAGAAACAGCTGGAATCTTTTGGTTCCGTAATGTGGAAAGACGGCCTGGAAATTGTGCAGATCTATGATCGCCCACGTCTGATGACATTACATGTGAGTAAATTGAAAGTTTTAAATTAACGAATTACTGCTGACAATCAGATAGAAACAGCTGGAATCTTTTGGTTCCGTAATGTGGAAAGACGGCCTGGAAATTGTGCAGATCTATGATCGCCCACGTCTGGTGACATTACATGTGAGTAAATTGATAGTTTTAAATTAACGAATTACTGCTGACAATCAGATAGAAACAGCTGGAATCTTTTGGTTCCGTAATGTGGAAAGACGGCCTGGAAATTGTGCAGATCTATGATCGCCCACGTCTGATGATATTACATGTGAGTAAATTGATAGTTTTAAATTAACGAATTACTGCTGACAATCAGATAGAAACAGCTGGAATCTTTTGGTTCCGTAATGTGGAAAGACGGCCTGGAAATTGTGCAGATCTATGATCGCCCACGTCTGATGACATTACATGTGAGTAAATTGATAGTTTTAAATTAACGAATTACTGCTGACAATCAGATAGAAACAGCTGGAATCTTTTGGTTCCGTAATGTGGAAAGACGGCCTGGAAATTGTGCAGATCTATGATCGCCCACGTCTGATGACATTACATGTGAGTAAATTGATAGTTTTAAATTAACGAATTACTGCTGACAATCAGATAGAAACAGCTGGAACCTTTTGGTTCCGTAAATGTGGAAAGATGGCTTGGAAATTGTGCAGATCTATGATCGCCCACGTCTGATGACATTACATGTGAGTAAATTGATAGTTTTAAATTAACGAATTACTGCTGACAATCAGATAGAAACAGCTGGAATCTTTTGGTTTCGTAATGTGGAAAGACGGCCTGGAAATTGTGCAGATCTATGATCGCCCACGTCTGATGACATTACATGTGAGTAAATTGATAGTTTTAAATTAACGAATTACTGCTGACAATCAGATAGAAACAGCTGGAATCTTTTGGTTCCGTAATGTGGAAAGACGGCCTGGAAATTGTGCAGATCTATGATCGCCCACGTCTGATGACAGTACATGTGAGTAAATTGATAGTTTTAAATTAACGAATTACTGCTGACAATCAGATAGAAACAGCTGGAATCTTTTGGTTCCGTAATGTGGAAAGACGGCCTGGAAATTGTGCAGATCTATGATCGCCCACGTCTGATGACAGTACATGTGAGTAAATTGATAGTTTTAAATTAACGAATTACTGCTGACAATCAGATAGAAACAGCTGGAATCTTTTGGTTTCGTAATGTGGAAAGACGGCCTGGAAATTGTGCAGATCTATGATCGCCCACGTCTGATGACAGTACATGTGAGTAAATTGATAGTTTTAAATTAACGAATTACTGCTGACAATCAGATAGAAACAGCTGGAATCTTTTGGTTCCGTAATGTGGAAAGACGGCCTGGAAATTGTGCAGATCTATGATCGCCCACGTCTGATGACAGTACATGTGAGTAAATTGATAGTTTTAAATTAACGAATTACTGCTGACAATCAGATAGAAACAGCTGGAATCTTTTGGTTCCGTAATGTGGAAAGACGGCCTGGAAATTGTGCAGATCTATGATCGCCCACGTCTGATGACATTACATGTGAGTAAATTGATAGTTTTAAATTAACGAATTACTGCTGACAATCAGATAGAAACAGCTGGAATCTTTTGGTTCCGTAATGTGGAAAGACGGCCTGGAAATTGTGCAGATCTATGATCGCCCACGTCTGATGACATTACATGTGAGTAAATTGATAGTTTTAAATTAACGAATAACGGCTGACAATCAGATAGAAACAGCTGGAATCTTTTGGTTCCGTAATGTGGAAAGACGGCCTGGAAATTGTGCAGATCTATGATCGCCCACGTCTGATGACATTACATGTGAGTAAATTGATAGTTTTAAATTAACGAATTACTGCTGACAATCAGATAGAAACAGCTGGAATCTTTTGGTTCCGTAATGTGGAAAGACGGCCTGGAAATTGTGCAGATCTATGATCGCCCACGTCTGATGACATTACATGTGAGTAAATTGATAGTTTTAAATTAACGAATTACTGCTGACAATCAGATAGAAACAGCTGGAATCTTTTGGTTCCGTAATGTGGAAAGACGGCCTGGAAATTGTGCAGATCTATGATCGCCCACGTCTGATGACATTACATGTGAGTAAATTGATAGTTTTAAATTAACGAATTACTGCTGACAATCAGATAGAAACAGCTGGAATCTTTTGGTTTCGTAATGTGGAAAGACGGCCTGGAAATTGTGCAGATCTATGATCGCCCACGTCTGATGACATTACATGTGAGTAAATTGATAGTTTTAAATTAACGAATTACTGCTGACAATCAGATAGAAACAGCTGGAATCTTTTGGTTTCGTAATGTGGAAAGACGGCCTGGAAATTGTGCAGATCTATGATCGCCCACGTCTGATGACATTACATGTGAGTAAATTGATAGTTTTAAATTAACGAATTACTGCTGACAATCAGATAGAAACAGCTGGAATCTTTTGGTTTCGTAATGTGGAAAGACGGCCTGGAAATTGTGCAGATCTATGATCGCCCACGTCTGATGACAGTACATGTGAGTAAATTGATAGTTTTAAATTAACGAATTACTGCTGACAATCAGATAGAAACAGCTGGAATCTTTTGGTTCCGTAATGTGGAAAGACGGCCTGGAAATTGTGCAGATCTATGATCGCCCACGTCTGATGACAGTACATGTGAGTAAATTGATAGTTTTAAATTAACGAATTACTGCTGACAATCAGATAGAAACAGCTGGAATCTTTTGGTTTCGTAATGTGGAAAGACGGCCTGGAAATTGTGCAGATCTATGATCGCCCACGTCTGATGACATTACATGTGAGTAAATTGATAGTTTTAAATTAACGAATTACTGCTGACAATCAGATAGAAACAGCTGGAATCTTTTGGTTCCGTAATGTGGAAAGACGGCCTGGAAATTGTGCAGATCTATGATCGCCCACGTCTGATGACAGTACATGTGAGTAAATTGATAGTTTTAAATTAACGAATTACTGCTGACAATCAGATAGAAACAGCTGGAATCTTTTGGTTCCGTAATGTGGAAAGACGGCCTGGAAATTGTGCAGATCTATGATCGCCCACGTCTGATGACATTACATGTGAGTAAATTGATAGTTTTAAATTAACGAATTACTGCTGACAATCAGATAGAAACAGCTGGAATCTTTTGGTTCCGTAATGTGGAAAGACGGCCTGGAAATTGTGCAGATCTATGATCGCCCACGTCTGATGACATTACATGTGAGTAAATTGATAGTTTTAAATTAACGAATAACGGCTGACAATCAGATAGAAACAGCTGGAATCTTTTGGTTCCGTAATGTGGAAAGACGGCCTGGAAATTGTGCAGATCTATGATCGCCCACGTCTGATGACATTACATGTGAGTAAATTGATAGTTTTAAATTAACGAATTACTGCTGACAATCAGATAGAAACAGCTGGAATCTTTTGGTTCCGTAATGTGGAAAGACGGCCTGGAAATTGTGCAGATCTATGATCGCCCACGTCTGATGACATTACATGTGAGTAAATTGATAGTTTTAAATTAACGAATTACTGCTGACAATCAGATAGAAACAGCTGGAATCTTTTGGTTCCGTAATGTGGAAAGACGGCCTGGAAATTGTGCAGATCTATGATCGCCCACGTCTGGTGACATTACATGTGAGTAAATTGATAGTTTTAAATTAACGAATTACTGCTGACAATCAGATAGAAACAGCTGGAATCTTTTGGTTCCGTAATGTGGAAAGACGGCCTGGAAATTGTGCAGATCTATGATCGCCCACGTCTGGTGACATTACATGTGAGTAAATTGATAGTTTTAAATTAACGAATTACTGCTGACAATCAGATAGAAACAGCTGGAATCTTTTGGTTCCGTAATGTGGAAAGACGGCCTGGAAATTGTGCAGATCTATGATCGCCCACGTCTGGTGACATTACATGTGAGTAAATTGATAGTTTTAAATTAACGAATTACTGCTGACAATCAGATAGAAACAGCTGGAATCTTTTGGTTCCGTAATGTGGAAAGACGGCCTGGAAATTGTGCAGATCTATGATCGCCCACGTCTGGTGACATTACATGTGAGTAAATTGATAGTTTTAAATTAACGAATTACTGCTGACAATCAGATAGAAACAGCTGGAATCTTTTGGTTCCGTAATGTGGAAAGACGGCCTGGAAATTGTGCAGATCTATGATCGCCCACGTCTGATGACATTACATGTGAGTAAATTGATAGTTTTAAATTAACGAATTACTGCTGACAATCAGATAGAAACAGCTGGAACCTTTTGGTTCCGTAAATGTGGAAAGATGGCTTGGAAATTGTGCAGATCTATGATCGCCCACGTCTGATGACATTACATGTGAGTAAATTGATAGTTTTAAATTAACGAATTACTGCTGACAATCAGATAGAAACAGCTGGAATCTTTTGGTTCCGTAATGTGGAAAGACGGCCTGGAAATTGTGCAGATCTATGATCGCCCACGTCTGGTGACATTACATGTGAGTAAATTGATAGTTTTAAATTAACGAATTACTGCTGACAATCAGATAGAAACAGCTGGAATCTTTTGGTTCCGTAATGTGGAAAGACGGCCTGGAAATTGTGCAGATCTATGATCGCCCACGTCTGATGACATTACATGTGAGTAAATTGATAGTTTTAAATTAACGAATTACTGCTGACAATCAGATAGAAACAGCTGGAATCTTTTGGTTCCGTAATGTGGAAAGACGGCCTGGAAATTGTGCAGATCTATGATCGCCCACGTCTGATGACATTACATGTGAGTAAATTGAAAGTTTCTCACATCAGAAAACTTTGTGACAAAAACAGCAAAGATGAAGGCATTAGTCTGAATATAAATAGTGCAATTTTTTTAAAAAAAAGATTACATTTCAAATTTACTTCTTTATAAAATGATAAATAATAAATCTTTATAAAAGACAAATCATAAATATCGCATTGTACTTAGTTCACTTATATTTATAAATTGTAAATAAACATTGTCGATGGTGCCAAATGTGTATGCAGTAATAGCTGTGTCAATGTAATAAGCGTTCTTTTAACACAATGTTTTGTTTTTATTTTTTTTTTGCTGGTTCGAAGGATAAACATTGCCAGCTTCCATAGTAGATATTGTAAATTTTATAAGTCGAAAATTTAGGTTCAAGATGAGGTGGTCCTCACTAAAGCCCACATGCTTCATCCGCTCCTAGCCACCTTTAACTATTGATTTGAAAAAGTAGTTGTATACAGCTGACAGTTTAAATATTTCCGAACAGGTTTTAGTGCATGCGTGACATCCATATGAGAGTCTCGTTCTGACGTGTCTATTTAAGCAAATAGCTCGAGATTTCAGGCTGTTTTGGTTTTATACCAATTTGCGGTGTTATACGAAACTACACTTGGTTCAATTTCCTTATCTCCTACACTAAATTTGTTATAACTGATCCATACACCAATGTATTTTAAGTCTTTAGTATTTACTTGTCCCACATCCGGAATTTTTATAATGAATTCAGGATACAATGCCATTACTGATTTCAATTAAATTCCAAAGCATAGTTTCTGTTTTGGAAAGGTTTATCTAAAAGCCACTTTTTATGAAACACTTGGAAGAGAATGTTGATTTTCTGCTCACGATCATTCTTATCCCCAATATGAGTACCTACGTCATCAGTATAGGTCAGCGCATCGTCGACACATTAGCTTCGGGAAAAAAAGTAGGAACGCCTTTTTTCTATTCATTTCAGATGCGGTATAGAACGCATAAAGGATTTTAGCCATCACTTCACATATGTATATGCGCAGAGCATAGCCTGGGAACTAATAACGTAATGGTCAACAAAACTTGCCTTGTTAACCATTACCCCACGCCTAGAAGGTAATAGGTAAGAAAGTATTTTGTCAAGAGGAAGATCGAAACAAGATTAAATATATACAAGAAAGAGATAGAGATTTAGCTAAAAAAGTATTATATATATATATATGTGTGTGTGTGTGTGTGTGTGTGTGTGTGTGTGTGTGTGTGTGTGTGTGTGTGTGTGTGTGTGTGTGTGAATACGGATAAAATATTCCACAATGAGTACTGGTAGTAATAAGAGTGATAGATATAGAATAACAGAACTAAATTTTATACTATTATAAGAAATTAGAATAAATGGGCAATTTCAGGCACAGTTTGAATATGGGTTGCATGAAAAATGTATATTTATTATCAATAGTATATATATATATATATATATATATATATATATATATATATATATATATATATATTCCATTAGAAACATACAAATAGAAAACACAAATAAAATAACTGCATCAACCTGAAAAAAAAAGATTAAAAATAATTGAAGTTTTAATAATAAAAAAGAAAAAAACAACTTAACAATATTAACTACGAACAAGACCACAAGCTGCTAACCGTATTCGGAAATTAAAAACATCCCTACTACACACTAAGATATACACATAATGCACACACTCAATTAAGCTGAAAAATCGAATCATCCTTTATAATGGTTAACGGTATAGCCGAAAGTGCTCGGAAATATAAAACATTTGGACAGTTTTTACACAGCCTTTCTCCAGAAAAGAAAGCTCTTGTTCGCACACAATAAAATTAAATAAAAAGCTTAACCGTAGTACCTTGTCTGTCGTTTTTAATGAAACATGCATATATATATATATATATATATATATATATATATATATATATATATATATATATATATATATATATATATAAAATATATATATATATATATAAAATATATATAGAGAGAGAGAGAGAGAGAGTGTAATAGTGTTTTTATTATAATTACTGTATATATATATATATATATATATATATATATATATATAGTAATAGTGTTTTTATTATAAATACTGTGTATATATATATATATATATATATAGTAATATTGATTTTATTATTAATAGTGCATATATATATCTATATATATATATATATATATATATATATATATATATATATAGTAATAGTGTTTTTATTATTAATGGTATATATATATATATATATATATATATATATATATATATATATATATATAGTAATATTGTTTTTATTATTAATAGTGTATATATATATATATATATATATATATATATATATATACACACACACACACACATTTGGACAGCAACATTTCTTTTAAAGATGTTTTGTTGAATAAGACAGACAAGGAAAATTTTATTAATTTTTTATTTAGTTTTTTCAACATTATATTTTTACGCGTTTAGTGGTAGTAAAGATATACAAAACTTTTCCCAGGCGCTTTCAACCACTTATACACACACACAAACACACACACATACACACACACACACACACATACACACACACACACACACATATATATATTATATATATATATAAACGTGTATATATATATACATATATATATATATAAACGTGTATATATATATATATATATATATATATATATATATATATATATATATATATACATAAACGTAACGTTTCCCCATGAGCTACCAAAATCTTGTCAAAGTAAATTTCATCATAGAAAGCCTTGAATTCGTCTTCAAAAAACGACTACTTCATGTACAGCGAAACACTCTAGCGACAAAAATCAGGAACAGCTATGGCGACAAAGGTTGCACCAACGTATGCCAACCTAGTCATGGGATACTGTTGAAACTTGACTAATGCATGGAATAATAATGCAACACAAAATGTACTTAGAACAAAATGTATTGAAACAAGGAAGTGTACACAATATTTACATATAGTCTTTTGTATATTTCTGGGAAGACCGTTCCTGGAGAATGTGTTGACTAAGTCGCAGTCGGGCAGAGTCTCTAGTTGGATCTCTTCATTCGCCTCTCCTGTCTTCCCGGTACCAACCATATTTATATCGTCGGTACTCCACTATGCAAATTAGGTGGATCCTACCACAACAGATACCATGAACTAAAAATACATTATCCATCATATAAATCCTAGCATTCAATTCTCTAAAAAAATAAACTTCCCTTTTTAAACATATTAATGACAAAAACAAACATTAGACTAGAAACCGAAATATATTTTAAACCTACTGACTCTCGACAGTATCTCACTCAACCTAGCCAAGAGGATATGTACAATTACAAACACCGGATATATATCTTACTGTCCTTTCTTTTTTTACTACAATACATATATATATATATATATATATATATATACATATATATATATATATATATATATATATATATATATATATATATATATATATATATATATATATATATAGGTGACTTCAGTTGCAACATAAATTAAAACTGGAAAAGATATCTAGATGACTTCTCCATTCTGTGGAATGAAAGTCTGAATAAACTAAAGACATTCCAAACACCCATTAATAATATAAATCCTAGCATCCAATTCACTATGGAGTACAACAACAAAAAAAACTTTCTTTTTAGACATATTAATAACAAAAACAAACACTAAACTAGAAACCGACGTATATTTTAATCCTACTGACTCTCGACAGTATCTCCTTTTTACATCTTCTCACCCGAAAGACACTCGTACCAAGATCCCACTTAACCTAACCAAGCGGATATGTACAATAGTCTCAAATACAACCACAAGAGACCACAGACGAGAAGAGATAAAAAAATACTCATCAAGAGAAAATACCCCCAAGGTTTGATCAACAATAGTATTGAAATAGCAAAACAAAGTAACATCCACACACTCCGAGAAACAAAAGAAAAAAAAAGAAAAAAGGTCATCCCTTATATCTCAACTTTCAACACAAAGAAGACAGAAATCTATACACACATATAACTAAATCTAGAAATCCTACTAAAGGATAAAAAAAATGAAAAGTCTATTACAAAAATGCCCAATCGCAAAAAGTTGGTTGGTTGGTTGGCTTTTATGGCCTATCAACCACTATAGGTCATTTAATGCCACATTTAGTCATACATATATATATATATATAAATATATATATATATATATATATATATATATATATATATATATATATATATATATAATATTATGAATTAATTGATTTAAAATATGCTTTTTACCGCTACACAGTGATAACCATGTTTCAAAAATGGAAGCTAAAGCCTACGAATTTAATTTTGTTATTAAATTAAAGACATTAGTTCCATTTCAAAAATTCGCTTGACGAAGAAATTGAACTAATGTCTTTAATTTAATAACAAAATTAAATTCGAAGGATTTAGGTTCCATTTGTGAAACATGGTTATCACTATGTAGCTGAAAACCCATATTTTAAATCAATTAATTTATAATATTAATGCTCTGTAAATTTACATTGAGCACTATTGTGTAAAAATAAAAATATCTATAAGAACACCGGATTTTATATCTTACTGTTCTTTCTTTTTATTTATATATATATATATATATATATATATATATATATATTTATATATATATTAAATATATAGTCCTTGTAAACATCTTGGTAAAAAAATTTTTTCAAAAAACGTATAGCTGGTGAAATAAAACGTATAGCTGGTAA